>OX608073.1:217380343-217430343 GCA_951509635.1 Eupeodes luniger
ATTTAAAAATACCCTGTTAACAACAATATGAAAAAAAGGCTGGGATGCGACCCACACTTACATATAACTTTCCATCCCATCTGTCGATTTGTCTAGCTTAAAAGTTTGTAGGTTTTCGTATTTTGTTAAAAAAGTTGTTAGTTGAATTATTCTTAAAAATTTTAAAATTACCAACAATATTTTGCATATAATGAAATAGTCTGATTTCAAAATTTTTTTTTGTAAACGTGATTTTTAGTCAAAAACCGATTTTTACCAATTGTAGTAGCATTGCTTAAAAGTTTTTATCATACTTTATACATACTTTATACTTTATATACTTTATATTATATATTATATATTATGTAGTGCCCGTGGCATGATGGTTAGTGCGTTGGACTAGCCTGACATTGTAGCCTTGTTGTTGAGCATTCAAGGTCAACTAACAGGGCTGCAAAGTCAGATAAAGGAGCAAGGCAAAAGGGTAGATCATCTCTACTCTTTGTTGCCTGGCCTGGCGCAATCTAGACCATAATGGGTGCACTGCCGGAGACGCGCCTAAAAGTCCTAGCTGTGAATGTAAATTCACTGATTAGGATTGAACGAAGAGCCAATATGTTCCAATTGTTGAAAGACTACAGTCCCGATGTGTTTATGGCTAGCGAAACTAAGCTAAACCACAAACACAAATTGACTCATAAAAATTACAATATCGTAAGAAGAGACCGGCCCGACTCCACTCAAGGGGGCGGTGTCGCTCTCTTTATACGAAAAGGCATTAATTATAAGGTCATATACAACAATGAATTGCGAAAGCTCAAGACGCTAGAAGTTTGCGTTGTATGCATCTCTCTCACTCAAGGGAAGCGGATGTATATGATTGCGGCTTATGCGGCTGGAGCTCCGCAGGTTACTTACTTTGCTTCAGAACTCGAGATTCTTTTTAGGGAACTGAAACTGAGCTTGGAAGAAAACTATTTCATCTTGGCCGGTGATTTAAACGCAAAACATGAAGATTGGGGAAATCAACATAGTAATCCCAGAGGTAACCATCTTTTTAATTCGATGAATCTTTACAGCGTTGAATATGGCGTCGACCTGCTGGCTACTGAAAAGCCATCGTATCCAAGAAGCGACTCCTTTCTGGATCTTTTGCTGTACGACACAAGACTGACAGTTACAGACAAAGTGGGTAATCACCCTCGAAACAATTACAGACAGTCGATACGACAGTGATCACTGCGGACTGGCTGCTATAATGCAGATTCCGAACGAACGCGTGGAGTTGGAGGAATACGTTGTAACGCATTCTTACAATTACAGTAAGATGCGCTGGCCTCGTTTCACCAACGCCCTAGCGAGAGACCTTCGTTCGAGTGACATAGCCCCACCAAACAACAGAAACCTGACAAATACAGAAATTGACCAACATTTACAACAGATGGACGAAACAATAAAACGAACGATGGAACGGACAATACCAAAGTACAAAGAACGGGACCAAATGGACGCATACAGAAACGCGACTATTGACGCATTACGTAAGCACAAGAGTGGCTTACTGACAAGACTCAAAAACTTGTACAGACGACTTACAGACCCACACGACTTGGAGGTTAGGACACTGAAGTCGTCAATAAAAAATGTCAATCTGTTGATTAAGGAGAACTACAGGTTATCAATTAACAAGTACTGGGACCGCAAGATCCGGTCAGTTAATTCCAGTGACCCTAGTATGTTCCCTAAAATCAACAAGATATTCAGGAAAAAGAACGACAGTGACCTTCCGTGTCTGAAACTCCAAAGAACTGAAGAGAACAGAGACGTACTCATGACAGCGCAAATAGATCCAGAAGAAGCCATCTTTGACGATGACTTTTATATAATTGAAGATCCTAAGGAGAAAGTGGAGGCGGTGGGAGCTGCTTTCCAGCAAGTGTACAAGGTGAATATTAGCATTCGCCCCAACCACGACCTGGAAAACAGAGCCCTACTTAATCACTTTTACCTTCGAAATGATATAACACATTGGCGATCTGAGAACCGCGGTTTTATGCGGTTCGATGACGATACCTTGGCAAATGCCATAATCACCGAGCAAACGGGACCAAGTCCCTTGTTAGTGACGAAGGTTGAGCTTCAGCTCATCTTCAACTCAATAAAAAATAAAAAGTCAGCAGGTGTCGATGGTATATCCAACGTTGTACTAAGACATTTACCGATGGAGGCAATCGACATTTACACCACACTCTTCAACAATGCACTGAATAATGCATATTATCCAGTGCATTGGAGGACCGCTGTGGTTCATCCTCTCCCGAAAAAGGGAAAGGCCAACTCCAACCCGTCAAATCTTCGGTCGATAAGTCTTCTTCCGAGCATCAGCAAAGTTTTCGAAAAAATCATTAATAGGGCTCTGACTAAGTGGGCTGCGGACAACAAAATAATTCCGGATAAACAGTTCGGGTTCAAGGCGGGTCATGACACAATTCATGCTGCGTCTAAACTCGTTTCTGATATCCAATGGAATAAAACAAAACAACAATGCACAGGTGCTGTTCTAGTTGATTTGGAAAAGGCCTTTGACACCGTATGGTTAGAGGGTCTTTACCTAAAACTGAGCAGGCTTGGCATAAGCAAGCCATTGTTGTATATACTTTATGATATGCTTAACGGTAGAAAGTTTGTTGTCAAAAGTGGCAATGTAACTTCTACCACAATATTCTTAATTAAAAATGGTCTTCAACAGGGAGCGGTGAATTCGCCGATTCTCTTCAGCATTTACACCAGCGATCTGATAGGTAGTCTTACAAAGGCAATTGCGTACGCCGACGATCTTATTGCGTACAGAACGGCCCGAAAGGTTGAGGTTATTAGAATTCTCTTGCAGCGTGATTTCGACAAGATTCAGCGATATTGCGACGACTGGAAACTGAAAATAAATGTCCATAAGTCGGAGACAATTCTGTTCCGGACTCCGTTGGCTGGGGCCACGAGGGATACGTGCAAGAATTGGCGCAAGATGGTTATCGTTGATCTTCACGGGCAGCCATTAGCGAGCAAAAGTGTAGTGAAGTACCTCGGTATCTGGTTAGATCAGTATTTATATTTCGACAGACATATAAATGAAGGTAATTTGCTACATGGCCCTCATACGGCCGATGATCGTTTATGGTTGTCCTGTGTGGTTCAACGTTGCCCCTTCCCAGATGGAGAAGTTTCGGGTGTTTGAGCGGCAGTGTTTACGACGCTGTACCGGCTTATACAGAACAGCCGAATCTTCTTATGTGCATTACTATTCCAACGAGGTCCTATACAATGGGGCTCGAATCAACAGAATTGACAATTTCGTGATAAAACTCGTCCGAGGTCACATTGCAAGAGCTATGTCTTCGACCAACAATTTAATTTTCGGGGCGTTCTATCCGAACGACGAGTATTTTGAGAGTGCACGCTTGGGCGGCTTCATTCCACCAGAGGCATTCCTCTTTTTAGACAGATGCGGTCTGATACAGGATAGATTGGCAGTTCCGCTAATCTACCACGTCAGACGAAGAACCGTGGATAGGCGACTCCTGTACAATCGGGACGTCATGGCACAAGGCGGAGCAGAGCTCCTTCGGTTCAGTAGGGCTGTGTCCGAACGGGACCGAACTGATAGGGTGAAGCAGGAGAACCAGTTTTGGTGGCTTCAATCGGCACTTGATAGTGGGTAGTCGGGATGGGGTTTTAAGCCTTGGCCGGTTTACATACTTGTTTTATAGTTTTAGGGTTTAGTTTTAAGTAGAATAGGCATGGTGGCACAAAAAAAAACGTACAAAAAAAATACAAAAAATACAAAAAAGAAAAATACAAAAAAATACAAAAAACATGGAATATTCAAAAAAAAAATAAAAAAAAAGACAAAATATGAAAAACAAAAAAACGTTAGATAGTTAGATTTGCTGCTGTGGTTGTTCTAGTTTTAAGTAGGTTATATAGGTAGTTTTAGTTAGGATATTGACATTAGTTTTTTTTCTAAATTTTCTAATGAATACAAAAATAAATAAAATGAAATGAATTTAAATAGATCTTAGGGCCGAAAGGCATTAGCATTAAGTATTATTGTTTAACTTAGAGTGTCCGTATGGGACCAGTAAGTTAGTTGTAAGTTATGGTTAACTAGGCTTGTTTTATGAATTTTTGTCTAGCTTTAAGATAGATTTAAGATTGAATTAATAAAAATGTATTGGGAAAAAAAAAGTGCGTTGGACTGTCATGCGAGAGGTCTTGGGTTCAATCCCTGACTGTGCCACCTTAATTAAAAAAAAAAAAAAAAATTCACGGGTACTGCCTCTTGCGAGGAATTGACAAGTTCTCCAAGAGTAATTCTTGTCACGAAAAAGTGCATTCTCAAATAAGCCGTTCGGATTCGGCATATAAACTGTAGGTCCCCTCCATCCCTACAATTACTCGCACACAGGAATGGTTGAGAGTTGTAAGTCACTAGGCCCTGGTTCTCTACGGACTGTTGCGCCACCTAATTTATTTTATTTTTATTTTTATATACTATATATTATATATATATATTTATATATTTATATATATATATATTTATATATTTATATATATGCTGACCCGACAAACGGGTGTCACGCCAACCTATCATACGCAACCCATCATCTCGCAACTTGTCACAAGCCAACTTATAACAACTTAACCCGCCACAGGGTATAACTGAACATAGGGACAACTGAACATGGACCGATTTTAACCAAAATTTCAACATGGGGTATGATAATGGCTTCCTTTCAAACATATTTTTTGGTAGGAAATTAGGAACCTCCCCATTTGTTTGCTATTACTTATTATGAAATGCTTATGATTTTTTATTTCAGTAGCATCACAGATGCCAGCGTATGTTAATGGGGGTTATACGTGGCGCTTCTCTTTTAAGTCAAGAATTGGGGTAGGAAAATACTTTTAGTTTTTTTTAGGATTTATTTGTAGGTATTTTATTCCTAAAATTATTCGAACTGGTTATATTTTAACTAGGTAAATTTAATAAATTTTATTTAAAGTAAGTACTAAAAGCTTCGGTTTCAATTGAACGATTAGGTAGATATTACGTTTGTGGTCAATAAACAAACAACAGGTAATTCAGATAGGAAATGTGGGTAGTTTTTTTTTATTTCAATGCATATAAGAGTGCAAATTAAAAATCTACTTTACTATCTATTTCAGAAATTCATTCATACATTCGTAAACCAAGGTAATGTTTTCTAAAAACAAAATATACAATTAAAGATAAGTATAGACCAAATCGACACTTAAAAAAATTTTCGTTCATTCTTGGATATAAAATAAATTCGTTTTCATTTTTTGAGATCACTTTAAGAACCTTATAGCACCTACATCTACCTACATGTGCATCTTTGTTTTATGTATAAAAATAAGTGGTTATTTATTTGCAACTCCATAAAAAATATTTTCTTTTAATTAGTTAATAATGTATAGGTAGGTACCTACAAAGTTTTGAGTCAAAACCTGGGCTGAACAATATGATAAGAAATAAAGTCTTAAAAAAATATATTCAAAATTATTTTTTATCGTCTTTCTCTTTCCTGCTGGATTTATAGGTATTCACATTTACATTGTAATTGTTCTTAAATTTTTCTAGAATATGTGAGCTAATTATACCTACTACCACAATTTTTTCTTTTTTTTAATAACCTACCTATTTATTCTATCCTAAAACATTGTTTCTCAACATTTTAGAGGAGGGTTAGGTTAGGGCAGTAAATAGGTGGTAATTTTTTTTTAATTCTGCAAATTTTCATCAACTTTTGAATTTTTACTGAAAAGAATCAGATTGATTTTAAATTGCATTAGCTTTTAAGTAGCTATGAAACTTTTGATCGTTTTGGATTTTTTTTTTCATGAAATTTCGTCATTAATTATAGATCCGACCAAAAAAAAAATTATTTAATTTTGAAAACACACCACCAGTGTCGCGCCGGCCCTGAACAATTATTTTTTTTTCTTATTTCCATATATTTTTAACCGAGATGTTGTATTCGAACCAAACAATGAGGTCTTTTTTGTAATTGTTTCCGTATTAAAAAGTAGCAACTTCATACTGTATTTTAGTACAGAAATGTTTTATAGACGGTACCACTGGTAAAGCAACAAGTTTGAAGATGGAAACAAAACGCGAACGACTCAGGCATGATTTTTATCTCTTTCTGACCAAATGATTCTTGCCAAATTGAAATAAAGAAGTGGATGTGTATTTATGTATGCATATTTGACTTTAGTTGAAGTAATACACTCCCTAAGAATAAAAGGCTAATGAAAGCTGAAAGGGGATGCACTCCTGACCGAATTTGTGTTTTTAGGTAGGGTTCGATTAATTTCCGTTAGATATAGGTAGGCATCTTTAAACCATTTAATTATTTAATTTACCCATTGGCCAACAAGTAGAAATAGAGAAAAAAACGTCATTCATTTTGATAACACATTTGTTACGTGAGAGAAAAGAAGAGCATCCGTGAAAGCCATGGAGTGAGAATGGTGATGGCTTTTGAAACAAATAAAAAAAATGGGGTCGCTGGGGTTGCAAACTAAGGCTGCTGGACCTTATAGCTAAGCTAGGCTGGGATAAAAGGGGTCGACCACAATTAAGATAAATTCAAAGTTTGTAAAACATTTAAAATCAAAAAGTCTTCGTTTTAAATACCTATTTGTTTATACTAAAATATAAATATTTATATATATTGTATATGTTGAATGTTTATTAATGTTTACCTACCTACACCTATTTTTTATATTCGTCGAAAATTTGATTAAAATAGATAAGTACCTACCTATATTGTTTTTGCTCTTCATCTGCACTTAAAGTTTGATTATATGTAGGTATTCTGAAATTAATTTAATAAGTCTTTCATCGCGTTGACAATTTTTATTTTACACCGTATTGGTAGATAGTCTTCATCTAAATGCTAAATAGACGGGTCTTTATCGAAGAATTGACAATTAATTTGAAATCTCCTCCAAAAAATTTTATAGGTAGATTCCGGACCCGTTGTGATGACACAAAATTTGACATTTTAAAAATATTGTTTGGATTGAAATAAAGAAAAACGGTCTTGTTACGTTAAAGGCAATCAAGAGAGTGAAGAATTAATACAAATTAAATAAAATTAATTAAAATATTGCCGGTATATTTTGGGGCCAAAAATTGTTGGCTCATATTTCTCATTATCCTTTAGTCCTAGAAAATTGAAATTTGGGTTATAAATTCAGTAAGTGCACAGAAACCCCCCACATTTTTTTGGTACCACCAAACTAAGGGGGGGCTAAATATCTGTAAGTGAAAGATTAGGGGCGCATTTTTTGTTGGTTTCGTATGACACGGCCCCTAAGTTCCAGAGAGCTAAAATTTTGTTGATAGTGAGAACTAACCTAAGTTAACCCCCCACATTTTTTTGGTACCTCCAAATTAAGGGGTGGGCTAAATATCTGATGTGAAAATTGTTGTGAAATTTTGTTATAGTTTTTTTTATAAAACTTATACTTTTGAGTTCTTTTAATGTGAATGTGAACTCAAAAATACATTATTAAATCTTAATTGGTAGATAAAAAAAAAAAAAAACTATAAAATTTTTTTGTAATGCTTAACATAGCCAGGTTTCGAACTCTCTACCTCTTATTAAGGATGCTTGTAATCTAGCCTCAGGGGTCTCGAGTTCGATTCCTAGCTGTACGCAGCAATCTTTTTTTTTTTTATTCAATAAGGATGCTTGTAATCTAGCCTCAGGGGTCTCGAGTTCGATTCCTATCTGTACGCAGCAATCTTTTTTTTTTTATTTGAACAGTTTTGAACAGCGAAATTTATGAATTTAATTCAAGTTTGATTTGTGAAATTTTGTTATTGGATAATTTTTAGTTCTGTTAAATTTTAATGATTTTATAGTTTATTACAAAATACCTACCTACTTACCTATATCTATGGACAAAAAAAAATTGATTGCTCATTATGTGCAGCATAACAATTAATGAAACTGACCAAAAAAATCCGGATTGTTTCTGGCAGCACCCACCTATGTAGCTACGCGGATTGAATTTACTTTCATTTTTTTTCTTGTATAATTTTATCTTAGCTGTAAGTTAACTGGTCTAAATTGCATAGAAATCAATCAAACCCTATTACAAAAATTCTTAACCTCAATTTTCAGAACGTCTCTGTTCAAAACTTGTCAGAATCATTTTTTTCAGAAAGTTGTAGGTAATTAGGTACATACCTACATCTTTCTTTTCAGAACATTATGCCTTTCGGAACTTTTGTTTTCAGAATTCAGAAATAGATGCACTCCCAACGTAACCTAGGTACATATCTAATAGAGGTCTGCATGAATACATTCATTTGCCTTCTCTGACCAAGCACAGTACTTCAGTGTATTCTGTTCGTTGCATTCACAGAAAGTAGTGTAGGTACACTGAAAATGAATACACTATTCTTGAAAACAAACACTGCACACGATTGGATCCCTTTATAACAGAACGAATACAGTGTTTGGTTTCTATCCTAGGCTTAAATGCTTGAATCAAATAGAACAGAACAAGCCTAACATATTATAAATACATCGAATACACCGAATGTACCGAGTATAAAATCAAATACACTAGTTTTTTTCTCTTCTAAGCTTTACTTCTTAAATGGTAGTTCGTCGCAGCGACGAACCGGGAAAAAATTTCTAATTCAATTCTAGTGTATTTATAATTTAAACTTATTTTATGATTGTGACGCTTGTATGGCACGTAAAATTTTAAATGAGATATCAAAAAATAGGATTTTTTACACAGATGCGATATGTATGTACTTATATAAAAAATTTAACACACTACATTCAAGCAATAAAGAGTTGTGTGTTTTTAATCGATTCTATGCAAATAACGGTACTTGGTGATTTTTTATAATTTTAAGTCTTTTTTATTATTTTTTATAGAATAAATTACATGTTGTGTCAAAATTTCAGATTTTTATGTCAACACGTTTATAAAATATTAAAAAAAAACTTGAAAAAACAGTTCAAAAACGTTAGAAAATTCAAAACGATTAGCTTAATAACTGCGCTTAACGGTAGCATAGAGTTTGAAATTTTTATCAAAAAACTAGAATTCGGCATTTTATGAGCTGTTAGAATTTCAGATTTCTCGTAAGTATATGTAGCTATAAAAAATAAAAAAAAAAAATAAAAAACAACTAAAAAATCAATGAAAACATTTACAAATATATAAATTTAAATTAAATTAATTTGTTGTATTTGATTCAGTGTATTCGATGTGTTCGATATATACTCGCGGTGTATTCGTTTCAAGTAATTACACGATTCTATTGTTTTGGTTTGAGTTGATGATTCATTTGATTTGTTTTGAAAAATGTGAATGCAGTGAATAGTGTATTTGAAAAAATATAGAACGGCTTGGAAGTGGATTCAAGCCATTCGTTGCAGATGTTTAATATCTAGGTATGTAGGTACAAATTTAAAATTTTAAAATAAACCCTGCTCGGTATGTGCATAATGTTTATCCAATCCATGTATCAATATAAGTTCGTTCACTCGTCAAACTGTCTAAAATGCAAATTTGTCTAAAATGCGTCCTCATGAAACGTAGACAAAACGTTAGTTTGCATACCCCTGACGACAAAAATACCTACCAAGGTGCCTCCCCACTAAAAAAAATTGTTTTGTTTTAATTTTATCCCTAAGAAGGTTTTATAATAGAATCCATAAAACACAATGGATTCCACTAGCTCACATATTTCAATATCTACCAATCAAAAACTTCACTGAGCAACACCAAAATTTAAAACCATTTTGTTCTCCTTCCGCATCGTATCATATATCGTGACATACCATAACGCTACGGTTCCATTGCTAAACACCATATTAAATGTACAGATTCGGAAACCATTTTATTTTTCTTCTCTTTTTCCATATCTTGACCTACCCTCACACTACGGCTTCAAATGTAACCATTAGGATATTTAATCCCTCCTACTCACACTATTTCAGAAGGTTCGATGCAACCATGATCAGATCCCGTTACCAACATTCCTATGATCAGTTGTACCCGTGATGAGTTGTAACTGTGATAAGTTATGAAGATGTTCAGTTCGGTTGTTATAAGTTGGGTTGTTATAAGTTGGCCTGTGACAGGCTATACCCAACCCCGACAAACGTTGTGTTGTCATATAAATAATTTCTAGAGAATATTTTGCTAGCAATAAATAACTTATTGTAAGTGTGTAAGGATGTGGCATATAAGTGGGAGAGGTATAGAGCACTGTAAAAGGTAATAACATATTAAAATAAAGAATCACTTAGCAGTTTTTTTTAATTTATTAAAATTAATTCCTTAAAATTATATACATACATATCGCTAATTATGACTGTACTACAAAAGAACAATATCAATCCCTTTATACATCAGAGTGAACAATATTTTGTGTGATCCCATCTTTCGCCAATACAAACAAACTGGATGGTTTGCCCACTTGAGAGCACGCCACGTATAATATTGTCCGTGTGAAAAACATGAAGTGCTCAATTGTAAGCAGCAGACGATCATCGTTTGGCCTAGAGACTTATTGATAGTTATTGCAAATGCCAATAATTGGAAATTGAAGGCGTTTGAATTGAATTTGCACATCTGTGGGATTCGCGGTAATAATATATTTTCACCTCAGAATTCGCCATTTAGAATTATGGCATTTTTAATTACTAATCGCGTGCCGTTGCACAACCGTGGTGGGTTCAAATGAAAAAAAAAATTACCGGAGATCCAACCTTCAGTTGTAAATTTTGCGGTGGCATGCCTGGTAAATCAAATGAGTTCAAAAACTCAGCTAGATAATTTACGGCTTCGATAGCATCAAAAACTGTATTGTAATGTGTATACACTCTTTCAATAATAAGGGGCAACATCTAGTGGTAGTAATAGGAGAACTCGCTTCTTTAAGCATCGAGAAACATCTAGTGGCTAATAGGAGAACTCGCTTCTTAAGCATCGAGAAACATCTAGTGGCTTAGAGGGGAACTCATTCAGCGCATACAAGAACCTCGAAAGGGGTAAGCATCTAGTGATAAAGTGGAGAACTTCTTTAAGCATCGAGAACAACCTCGTAGATTCTCGAACCGATTTGAGGTATATAAATAGGCGCTTGGAAGCGAAGCGGTTCATTATGGATTGTGAATTGCTATAAAGAAAAGACTGTGTTTGAAAAGTAAAGACTGTGTTTTAAAAGTAATAATTGAAAGTGTTGAATAAAGAATTTTTGTGAGTAATTTAAAAGAAAGTGAATTTGTGTTTTTATTTACGAAGTTTGAATAAGTTTTAACTGTCGGACCAAGCCGAATATTACATTGGTGTCAGAATAAGGGATTAAAACTTATTGAGAATAAAAACAGTGAGCAGTGATTTGACTATTTTGTGTGAAATAGTGAAGTTAAAAATAAAAAAAAAATGAGTAAAGTTTTGAAAGACTTAACTGTCCCTGAGCTAAAGGCCGAACTAAGCAAACGTGGCTTAAGTGGGACAGGAGTAAAAACTGAACTCGTTAAACGGCTGCAGGAATATCTGGAGCAGAAAAATGAAGACCCAGATACGTTTGCTTTCGAATCAGAAGCAAAAGTGGAAGAGGTAAATACAAATGTTGCCTTATCTAACATGATGTCACTTCTGTTAGCCAAATTTGAAGAGAATGAAAAGAATGTCCTGAAAGAACAGCAGAATGTTCTCAAACAACTAGAAACTCAAAGAAATGATGTCTTAGAGCGATTCGACGAACAGAAAAACCTTTTAGAAGGCAGGTTTGCGGACTTCGAAGAGAAAATCAAAACTGTCGACGAGCGCGTCGAAAAACAAAATGCACGTTTCGAGAAAATGGACGAACGTATCGAAACTATTACAAATGAACTTGAAAAAGTGCGAAAGATGAAAGCTCGAGAACCTTCTGGTGAGTGCTCAAGGAAGAGAGAAGTGAATCCTCCAAGCTTTGATGGGCAGATTCCGTGGTCAATCTACAAAAAACAGTTTGAAGCAGCAGCGTTAACAAACGGCTGGGACGATCACGAAAAATACATTGCTCTTACGCTTGCTTTAAGAGGATCTGCTGCTGAACTGCTACAAACCATCCCAGCAGAGAAGAGTGGTGACTTCACAGTTCTGGTAAACGCAATCGAACAGCGGTTTGGGGATAGCCACATGACAGAAGTCTTCCGAGTTCAGCTTAACAATAGGACACAGAAAAGAGGTGAAACTCTGCAGCAGCTTCAGGCAGATATCGAGCGATTGGTTCACCTGGCATATCCAACAGCTGGTAACGAAATAATAAATCAACTTGCTGTTGAAGCCTTTGTGAGAGCTGTGGGCGATATAAATCTCCAAAGGGCTATCCGCACTGCCGGAAAGCGAACACTACCAGAAGCATTGGCTTTCGCTCTGACGATGGAGGCTGCAGAACAAGCTTCCCAAAACGTGCATCGCGTAAGAGAAATAGAAGTCCAAGAATGTTCTTGTCAGAAGGCTACTGTGGAAAGGAGTCAGCGAGACGGACCAGCACGATGCTGGAACTGCAATAAGACTGGGCATCTACAGCGACAGTGCAGATTACCACGAAGAAGAACCACATGCCAACACTGTGGAAATAGGAGTAATTCAACCGTTCAAAGCAACACCAACAACGTTCGAGGGGCAGAAGCTGGTTTCTGGTATCGATGGCCCCAGAAACGACATCCAGGTTTCTCAAACAAAACGTGACAACAAGAGCCTGACCGTGGAAGCAAGTATAAATGGCAACAAATGTGTGGCTACCATTGACACCGGTGCCACGGCGTCCATCGTACGGCAAGACCTCGTCAAGAAGGCATGGCTCCACAACACCAATAGCTATCGTCTAAGGACTGCAACTGGAGAGGCCGCAAAAGTTTATGGTGAGGTACGTCTTAAGATCCGGATGGCAGAGTTGGAATTCTCTCACCTGTTCCTGGTAGCAGATATATGCGACGAGTGCATTGTTGGCGTCGATTTCATGAAAGATCACGGAGTGATATTGGACATCGGGAACCAAGTCCTGAAATATGGAAACATCGAGATTCCGATGATCTATGGGACTAACTCGTATGAGACCTCGCCATCTGTGAAAGCCGTCATCAAAGAAGATCTCACTTTGCCTGCTTCTTCAGAGGTATTCGTGTGGACGAAATTGAAGGGTAAGCCTGGCAGCCATCGATACCTCATGGTCGAACCAGCATCTGTAAAGTCCTCCCAAAACGTCACCATTGGGAAGACTCTTGTGAGACCATTAAAGAACATGGTTCCGGTACGAATACTGAACATCAAGCCGTATGAAGTTAAGCTTAGAAAAGGTGAGATTGTCGGACAATGCGAATCTGTATCAGCGATAACAAGGATCAACGAAGAAGAGTCAAGGCAATCCTTGAAGTCCGAAGAGCTGAGCTCCATAAAGACGAACATTCTCAAGTCATCTAATCTTGGCCACCAACAACGAAGAACTGCAGAAGGTCTCCTCGAAGAATTTGCAGACATCTTTTCGTCATCGAAAGGGAAGTATGGCAGAACGCAACTGGTGCAACATCGAATCAATACCGGGGATGCAAGGCCGATTCGTCAACCTGCAAGACGCCTTCCACTAGCCAAACAAGGTGAGGTGGAAGAACTGATAACCACCATGAAGGAAGAAGGTCTGATCGAAAACTCTAAAAGCTCTTGGGCGTCTCCAGTGGTCCTGGTAAAGAAGAAAGACGGATCAACCCGCTTTTGCGTGGACTATCGAAGGTTAAATGATGTGACCAAGAAGGATAGCTACCCTCTGCCTAGGATCAGTGATACTCTGGACGCAATGGAAGAAGCACAATGGTTCTCAACTTTGGACTTGAAAAGTGGTTACTGGAAAGTCGAAATCCATCCTGAAAACAAAGAAAAGACAGCATTCTCAACAGGAAACGGATTGTGGCAGTTTAAAGTGATGCCTTTTGGACTTTGCAATGCTCCAGCGACTTTTGAGCGCCTAATGGAATGCGTCCTGCAAGGACTCACATGGAAATCTTGCCTGGTCTATTTAGATGACGTCATAGTATACGGGAAAACATTTGACGAACACTGTACAAATCTGAGAGCCGTGTTTCAAAGACTTCGAGAAGCCCACCTCAAGCTTAACCCAGAAAAGTGTTCACTCTTCAAAACCGAAGTGAAATATCTGGGACATATCATCTCATCCCAAGGAGTAAAGACGGATCCTGATAAGGTTGACACCGTGAAGAATTGGCCAACACCACAGGACAAACACCAACTCCGAAGCTTTCTGGGTCTAGCCACCTACTATAGGCGCTTTGTGAAGGACTTTGCAGGAATCGCCAAGAGTCTACATCAGCTAACGGAAAAGGGAAAGCAGTTTAGATGGTCAGGTGAATGCGAGCGCAGCTTTCAAGAGCTCAAGCAACGCTTGTGTAATGCACCAGTGCTGACCTACCCAACTCCAGGAAAACCATTGATAATTGATGCTGATGCGAGCAATGTCGGGATAGGTGCTGTACTATCGCAGGTGCATAATGGCGAAGAAAAGGTAATTGCCTATTACAGCAAGGTACTCTCGAAGTCGGAAAGAAATTATTGTGTGACCAGAAGAGAACTTCTTGCACTGATTTTGGCAACAAAGCACTTCCATAAGTATCTCTATGGACAGAAGTTTCTTCTCCGAACTGACCATGGTGCACTTAACTGGCTTTTGAATTTCAAGAATATAGAGGGTCAAGTGGCAAGGTGGATTGAGAGGCTGCAGACGTACGATTACGAAATTCAACATCGGAAAGGGAAGCTTCACTCAAATGCAGATGCACTGTCTCGGAGACCATGCAAGCAAGATTGTAAGCATTGCAGACGACAAGAAGAAAAAGAAGTGGTTATTGTCCAACGAACCAGAGCCGATCCCATTTATGGCTGGAGCAACGACGAGTTGAGGAAGGCTCAACAAGAAGACTCAGATATCGAACCCATCCTCGCTTGGAAGGAATACCAGGAAAAACCAGAATGGGTTGATATCTCCGATAGAAGTCCGACTCTAGAGGCCTATTGGGCACAGTGGGACTCGTTTCATGTCCAAGAGGGTGTCCTTCGACGTAAATGGGAATCAGCAGATGGAAAGTCTTATGTCATGCAGCTAGTCTTACCGAGATCGAAGGTTATGGACGTTCTGCGAGAGATGCATGGTGGGGTTTCGGGAGGCCATCTAGGAGTGAACAAGACGCTAGAAAAGGTTCGACAACGATTTTACTGGCTACATGTAAGGGAAGATGTCGAGAAGTGGTGCCGAAAATGCGATACCTGTGCTGCCACCAAAGGCCCGAACAAAAAGAACCACAGCCAAATGCAGCAGTATAATGTTGGAGCACCCTTCGAAAGGATTGCAGTAGACGTGGCGGGTCCATTTCCGGAAACAAATAATGGAAATCGTTATATTCTGGTCGTCATGGATTACTTCAGCAAGTGGCCTGAAGCATACGCCATTCCAAACCAAGAAGCCAAAACAGTCGCAGACCAAATTCTCTTCAACTGGGTGAGCAGATTCGGCGTTCCATTAGAACTGCATTCCGACCAGGGAAGGAATTTTGAATCAAACATATTTCAGGAAGTTTGTGGGCTTCTTAACATTAAGAAGACAAGAACAATACCACTTCACCCACAATCTGATGGCATGGTCGAACGATTCAACCGAACCCTGAAGGAACATCTTTGCAAAGTTGTGAACGACAACCAGCGAGATTGGGATCGACACATTCCACTGTTTTTGATGGCGTATCGAAGTGCAAGACATAGCTCAACTGGTCATACACCGTCTGAGATTTTGATGGGAAGGAACATCAGACTGCCGAGCAAAATAAAATTTGGATGTCCCACGTCGGAGCTGCAAGCCGAGGATGACTACATTGATGACCTCAGAGAAAGACTCCTTCAGATCCACGACAATACCAGGTTGAAAATAAAGATGTTCAGTGACCGAATGAAGACACGCTACGATATACGAGCGACAACAACAGAGTTCCAAGCAGGAGATCGGGTGCGGCTTTACAATCCCCATCGACAAAAAGGATTGTCACCGAAACTTCAACGGGACTGGGAAGGTCCATATACAGTCATTACAAAAATCAACGATGTCGTGTACCGGATACAAAAGGGAGTCAGAGGAAAACCTAAAGTTGTACATCGCGACCGGCTACATCGCTACAGTGGTGATGAGAACGATGGATTTGTTCGGGACGATCAATCCTAAGGAGGGGGCAATGTAATGTGTATACACTCTTTCAATAATAAGGGGCAACATCTAGTGGTAGTAATAGGAGAACTCGCTTCTTTAAGCATCGAGAAACATCTAGTGGCTAATAGGAGAACTCGCTTCTTAAGCATCGAGAAACATCTAGTGGCTTAGAGGGGAACTCATTCAGCGCATACAAGAACCTCGAAAGGGGTAAGCATCTAGTGATAAAGTGGAGAACTTCGTTAAGCATCGAGAACAACCTCGTAGATTCTCGAACCGATTTGAGGTATATAAATAGGCGCTTGGAAGCGAAGCGGTTCATTATGGATTGTGAATTGCTATAAAGAAAAGACTGTGTTTGAAAAGTAAAGACTGTGTTTTAAAAGTAATAATTGAAAGTGTTGAATAAAGAATTTTTGTGAGTAATTTAAAAGAAAGTGAATTTGTGTTTTTATTTACGAAGTTTGAATAAGTTTTAACTGTCGGACCAAGCCGAATATTACAGTATCAATAGATTTGTATGATCCCAAGTCTCCTGTAACAAATGTTGTATATTGAGATTTAATTCCTTGACATCCACATTTTTTGCTGCTAAAATTGTTCTTTCTGACGGCCACTCATGATTTGTATATTGTCTATGTACATCGGGAAATATCTGGCCAATGAGAGCATATTGTGAATCAATATTCGTGCAGAAATCGACCGGTAATTGTATGCATCCAGTTTCGTCTGTAGTAACTTTTCCGTCGCCTATATCTATCAACAGTTGTTTTTAGAATGTTTCAGCGGATGGATCTTAAAGTATTTGAACACGCATATTTACTTTCAGTTGCGAAGATTTTAAGCACGCGTTGATCTCATCAGCGTACGTTGAACGTGGAATAACGGGAAGTGTTTGTCTCAAATCACCTGAAAGCAGTAACCGCCTGCCGCCAAATAGGCTGTCGTTGTTTTTATATCTTTCAATGTCATGTTCAACGCCTCAAGCTAATGTTTGTGTGCCATAGTGCATTCATCCCAGATGATAATGATTTTACACTGTTTCAGCACTGTTGCCATTGATGATTGTTTTTTTTATATTGCACACCGCGTCTGGGTTATTTTGAATATTTAGTGGCAGTTTAAATACTGAATGAGTGAGTTCTGCCTCCATCCAATAAAGTTTCCGCAATGCCAGACGATACTACAGCCAATGCGATACCATTATTTGATCGTATTTTAGCAAGAATTTGCGAAATAAAGAATGTTTTGCCAGTTCCACCTGGTGCATACAAAACAAAGAATCCACCTTGTCCTGCCGAAACTGCGAGCATGATGTGGTCAAAAATGGTTCTTTGTTCTTCATTCATTAGTGGGACATTGCGAGCAACTATTGCTGCCATTTCTACAATATTGTTTTGTAGTTCACGATTCAATTTAGTGTATATTAAATCAGATGCATTTCGATTTGGTGAATGCAAATGACTGAGTGGTAAGTTGGCAATGATGATGCAAAGACCCTCAATAGCAATCAATGCTTCATTGTACATAGCGTCACTGAATACTATCGTAAGATCGTTGCACCGTGTACGATATTTATGCAATTAAACCATAGCACTTAGAAATATAAAAAATAGATAAAAACCTATTCTCAGACCTACCGAATGTATATGCGAAATTTCATTGAAATTGGTTAAGCCGTTTCGGAGGAGTATGGCAACTAACACTGTGACAGGAATATTTTATATATATACTAGCTGACCCGACACACGTTGTTTTGTCATAAAAATAATTTCTAGAGAATATTTTGCTAGAAATAAATAACTTATTGTAAATGTGTTAGGATGTGGTATATAAGTGGGAGAGATATAGAGCACTGTAAACGGTGACAAAATATTAAAATAACAAATCACCAAACAAATTGTTTTGATTTATAAAAATTAATTCTTTAAAATTATATACATATCGCTAATTATGACAATACAACAAAAAAACAAAATCAATTCCTTAATGCAACAGAGTGTACAATATTTGTTGTGATCCCATCTTTCAACAATACAAACAAACTGGATGGTTTGTCCATTCGACAGCACGCCACGTATAATTGTCCCTGTGAAAAACATGAAGTGCTCAAATCTAACCCGCAGACAGGCATCGTTTGGTTTTGAGACTTAATGATAGTCATTGCAAATGACAATCTAATTGGAAATTGAAGGCTTTTGAATTGAATTGGCACATCTGTGGGTATTATAGGGATTCGCGGTAATAATATATTTTCACCTCGGAATTTGCCATTTAGAATTATGGCTTCGGTGACATTTTTCAGCAATTTTTTAATTACTGGTAACAAATGTTGTATCTTGAGATTTAATTCGTTGACATTCACATTTTTTGCTGCAAAAATTGCTCTTTCTGCCAGCCACTCATGATTTGTATATTGTCTGTGTACATCGGAAAATATCTGGTCAATGAGAGCATCTTGTGAATCAATAATCGTGCAGAAATCGACCGGTAATTTTATGCATCGACCTATAACAAACAGTAGTTTTGAGAATGTTTCAGAGGATGGATCTTGAAGCATTTGAACACGCATATTTACTTTCAGTTGTACTTTTGCAACATTACGCCACAGTGGCTATGATTTTAAGCACGCGTTGATCTCATCAGCGTACGTTGAATGCGGAATAACGGGAAGTCTTTGTCTGGAATCATCTAAAAGGAGTAACAGAGTGCCACCCAAATAGTCTGTCGTTGTTTTTTATATCTTTCAATGTCCTGTTCAACGCCTCAAGCTAATGTTTGTGTGCCATAGTGCATTCATCTCAGATGATAATTTTACACTATTTCAGCACTGTGGCCATGGATGATTTTTTTATATTGCACACCGCGTCTGGGTTATTTTAAATATTTAGTGGCAGTTTAAATACTGAATGAGCTGTTTTGCCTTCATTCAATTAAGTTGCCACAATACCAGAAGATAGAACAGCCAATGCGATACCATTATTTGATCGTATTTTAGCAAGAATTAGCAAAATAAGAATCCACCTTGTCCTGCCACCTTGAATCCACCTTGTCAAGCCGAAAGGTCATAAGTGGTTCTTTAATCTTCATTCATTAGTGAGACATTGCGAGCGGCAATCGCAGCCATTTCTACAATATTGTATTGAAGCTCACGATTCAATTCAGTGTGAGATGCATTTCGATTTGGTGAATGCATACCGAAATGACTGAGTGGTAAGTTGGCAATGATAATGCAAAGATCCTCAATAGCAATCAATACTTCATTATACATAGTCACTGAATACTATCGTAAGATCGTTGCACCGTGTACGATGTTGATGCAATCAAACCATAGCACTTAGGAATATAAAAAATAGATAAAAACCTATTCTCAGGCATACCGAATGTATATGCAAAATTTCATTGAAATTGGTTCAGCCGTTTCGGAGCAGTATGGCAACTAACACTGTGACAGGAGAATTTTATATATTAGATATATATATATATATATATATATATATATATATATATACATATATATATATATATATATACATATATATATATATCTTATATCTTATATCTTATATTATAAATGCGAAAGTAACTCTGTCTGTCTGTCTGTTACTCAATCACGCCTAAACTACTGAACCAATTTGCATGAAATTTGGTATGGAGATATTTTGATACCCGAGAAAGGACATAGGCTACTTTTTACCCCGGGAAAATGACGCATTCCCATGGGAAAATTCAGGTGGGCCGATCGCTTTTACGCCTAAACTACTGAACAGATTGAAATGAAATTTGGTAAGGAGATAGTTTGAGACTTAAGAAAGGACATGAGTTACTTTTGACCTCGGGAAAACATCGCATTCCCATGGGAAAAATTACTTTCCGGGGAATCTGATCTCTTTCACTTCTTATGTCAGCAGCAACGAAGCTGTGTGGCGTCTGTTAGGCCCCTTTCACACCAAACGAATCCGAATCAATCAGAATCACTCTGAATCAAGTTGAATCTGATTCGTCATCTCCACTCTTTCACACCAGCTGAATCAACCTGAATCTATAAAAATCCTTTCATCTTCTTTTTGTTTTCCTTCTTTTAGTTGCTCTCTCTCTCGTATGGTTGTTGATTCAAGACTGACCGGACGAGGAATCTGACAGGTTGAATCAAGTGCGACCTCGAATCAAACCTGATTGAACCAGATTCGTCCGGTCTGAAGGCGGGAAAAGAATCCCTTCACATTTAAACGGAGCGCTCGAAGCCGAATCTTGGTCAATCAGATTCAACTTGATTCGGAGTGATTCTGATTGATTCGGATTCGTTTGGTGTGAAAGGGGCCTTAGGGTTTCCCTTACATGAAAGGCACCCCTCCGTTACTCACCTCAGTGTGCGAAAGTGTCTATTTAACGGAAAATTATTTACAAGAGAGGCTATCTTCTCCACCTAAAACTACTCTCACTGCTTTTTTTGAACTCTGTACAAGAGATTAGTTTGCAAGAACGTATCTTTACGTCAAGGTACCAAGGTATTACACCTGGAATGCAACACGAATGAAAACGTCGCGTTCAAGGAGTGCCAGTTCAAAATTGGCCTGGTATCAAATCCGAAGATGCCTTAGAGCGAGTATACACGGTTAAGTTTAAAAATGATATGGCGGATGATATTTTACACAGAGTTCAAGAACAAAATCCGATTGATATAATTTACAATGAGGCGTTAACATATTACTGGGAAAGATTTGTCTGAATTTGGGATGACCAGACCACAGGGATTTGGGGAAGTGAGCAGTGATTTAGTTCACGAATTAAATTATGATACTGTCGCTCTAGAGCAGAGAATAACAGAGGATGTTCCACTTCCAAACTCAGAACAAAAAATGTTTTTTGACAGTTATACACAAAATTTCTAAAAATCGGAGAAGATTGTATGCCAACAGACTGTTACGGCTCGATTACGTTGAGTCATGAATTCTGTCAAATTGTCTGTAAAAAGAGATGAATTAAAAAGTAATGTCTATCCTAACCTGCATATAAATATTGGCAATCGGGAGTGGTTGTGTGAGAGGGCGATTTCATCTCCAACTAATGAAATACGAATTTAGCCAGATAAACGAACAAATTATGTCGGACGTGGAGGGAGATATCGTCGAGTACCTCTCAGTAGACAAAGTTATGGACATGGAGCAAGTAACATCATACCCCATAGAGTTTCTTAATTCTTTGGAATTATCAGGGGTGCCTTCTCATAAGTTGAGATTGAAGGTTGGTGTTCCAATCCTGTTAATGAGAAATCTTGACGCAACAAAGTTATGTAATGGTACACGGCTACAGATTACTCACCTAGGACGAAATATGATAAAAGCTATAGTCATGACTGGAATACCAAAAGGAAAAAATGTTTTAATTCCCCGCATTCCGATAATTCCAACCGATTTGCCGTTTCAGTTTAAAAGAGTGCAGTTTCATCTGAAAGCAGCATTTGCTGGAGCCTCAATTTAACACGTGTCGACAGCATAAATATGGGGAAGCAAATATCCTAGTTGCGAAGCACCAACAAGCCTCGGATTCGGAAGGATTAACTGTTGACAACCCATGCAAACAAATTAAGGACAACGAACTTCGGATATGCACGTGGAATGTTTGGTCCCTTAACAGACCACGTGCAGCCGAACAATTAGCGGAGGCCCTAGACTGCTATAAAACATACATCACCGCCATCCAGGAAATACGCGATGGGATGGGCCGGTCAAGAAGAGGATGAAAAATGCGATATTTACTGTGGTGACTGCTACCGAGGAAACCAACAGCGCTTATTTGGATGCGGCTTTGTCACCCAGACTTAGGCAACAAGCCTTGAGCTATAGGTGCATCAACGAGCGCCTAATGACAATCCGAATCATTCTTAATTCGGCAAAATTAGCCTGATATGCACGCACGCCCCCACAGAAGAGAAGGATGACAACACCAAAGATATGTTCTTCGAGCTCTTAGACAAAACATATGACCAGTTTCCTAGCTACGATATTAAAATTGTCTTAAGCGATTTTAATGCCAAGCTAGAAAGGGAAGACATCGTTGGTGCAATAATCGGGAAAAACAGCCTGCGTGACAACACTTCCGACAACGGATTCAGGCTCATAGATTTTGCTGCGGGGCGAAACGTCATGGTAGCCAGTACGCATTTTCCACACCTCAACATCCACAAACGAACTTGGAGTTCTCCAGATCAATCTACCGTCAACCAGATTGACCATATTGCGATTGACGCTAGACACGCTTCCAGAATCATGGATGTCCGAACTTTACGAAGAGCTAACATTGACTCGGACCACTACCTGGTTGTAGCCAAGGTAGCTTCGGGTTTCCAGACCCAAGGCAAAACAGGTACAACGTCGAACGACTACAAACGCAAGAGATCGCCAAATCCTTCTCCGAACGAGTTACAAGTTACCTCTCTCGAAGCTCTCTGCCGCCAACATAATGTATCGAGAACCAGTGGCCACATTGCCAAGTTGCAATCAGAGAATCCGCCTCTGACGCCTCAAGCAACCACCAACAAGGAACCCCTGGTTTGATGAGAAATGTCGGTAGGCAAATGCAGCCAAACAACAGGCACGCAAAGCGGCCCTGCATAAAAGGACGAGAGCTACTCACGAGCTCTATGAGCAGAAGGGGTGAGAGGAACACCGACTTCTCAGAAGGAAAAAGAGAGAGCATGAGAAGCATGCGGTCGAAGATGTTGAGAGGTTTAAAAGCAGGAATGAAGTTCGAAAGTTTTATGAACAGGTGAAACGAAATTCACAAGTATGTACATAAACCTAGAACCGAAGGCTGCAAAGACGAAAGTGGAAACATCATAGTGGAATCGCAGTCAATACTGAGGATATGGAAGGAGCACTTCTACAGACTGTATAACGGCTACGACGAACCGAATTACTCTGTCAGGCAGGATGTGCAGAGCTCCCACGTCAACACTAGTTGCACTATCTTTCAAAAGTCTGTCCAATTACTAGCATATGCTGATGACATTGACATAATCGGAAGAACTCAGCGTGATGTCAAAACAAAGTACATGCTGTCGTCAAGAAAGGACTTACAACACCGACGTCTCGGTCAAAACGTCACCATCGACAGATGTAACTTTGAGGTAGTCAAGGACTTGGTCTACCTACGCTCCGCTATAAACGCAGAAAATAACACCAGCGCTGAGATCAAACGAAGAGTGGCAAAGTCCTCTCTCGAAAGACCAAAGTGTCGCTATATAAGACCCTCATCATCTCCGTCGGGCTATACGGTGCAGAAGCATGGACTATGACAAAGGCGGATGAAACCTTGGGTCGTTTCGAGAGAAAAGTTCTTCGTGTGATCTACGGTCCCATATGCATCAAAGGGGAGTAGAGGAGAAGATGGAAGGACGAGCTGTACGGGCTGTACAGCGACGTAGACTTAGCCAGAAGGATAAAAGTTCAACGACAAAGATGGCTGGGTCACGTAGAGCGCATGTAAACCAATGCTCCGGCCCGGAAAGTCTTCGAATCCACACCCACAGGACAGCGCAGTAGAGAAAGACTTCGAATCAGGTGGCGCGCACAAGTGGAAAGTGACCTCACCCAACTTGAAGCGCGAAACTGGAGACATCTAGCTGGGGACCGAGCTAGATGGAGAAGTTGGTTGGGTGAGGCCCTAGTTCACACAGGACTGTAACCCCACCTTATGTAAGTAAGTAACCATATTTAAACTTTATTAAAATTATTGAAATATAAAAATATTTCTTGTATATTATGTATATAAAATGAAAAATGTTTGTTTTTTTATTTATTTATTATTTTTAACAAAACACTTCTGAATTGTGATGTTCCTAGTTTCATTTGAAATAATTACATATATATATAATTAATTTATTATATATGCATCTGCCAAATTCACTAAACAAAAGTTGTGAAGCAAAAATTTGTTTTTTTTATTATCCTTGGCTTAAAACTTCTATACTCAAACTGTATCAAACCTTAAGTTTAAGAACAGCTGGTAGCAATATCATAATAGAAATTACTCTGCTTTGCTACTCAATGAAGAATTAAAACTATATAATATGCTCCCAGTTCCAACCTCCAACAACGAAAATTTCACTTTCATCCAGGAGAAAAGGAAATAGTACCTATCTTAAAATTAAGCTGGTAATGGCAAAACATGAGTTGGAAGGGTATAAAAAAGATAAAGACGATCATGAGGAGGAAAATAAGGACAGGAAATATAACGGGAAGCAAGAGTGAGGTTAAAAAGTATCTGTCTGCTGAACCTCAGAAAAGTGTGTCAAGTAGTACGGCTGTCGGTACCTCTATGAATTAAGGAGTTTCAAATTCGAATAGGGATAGGAGCAGAGATGGGAATCTGGTTTATCCAGTTACAGAACGGGTTTCATCTAGTCGGCAGTCAATGGTGGGGTCTATAGTTCCAGTTAGGTTGAACTACTTCGTGAACACATTATAAGTTTTCTAGTTAAAGGTCGTGCTTCAGGTTGACTTCCTTACCAAGTTAGGAAAAACTAGTTACGATGCACCAACAAGTCTCAAATATAGACGAATTGTCTGTTGACAACCCACACAAACGAATTAAGCAAAACGAACTTTGGGTACACACGCATAATGTCAGATCCCTTAGTAGACCACGTGCATCACACCAATTAGCAAAAGCACTAGACTGCTAAAAAGCAGACATCACTGCCATCCACAAAATACGACAGGATGGGCCGGCAAAAAGAGGACGAAAAACTGCGACTATGGTGACTTCTAATGAGAAAACCATCAACGCCCATTGATGCCCGAACTTTCCAAGGAGCTAACATCGACTCGAACCACTACCTCTTTGCAACAATTTGGGTTTCCAGACCTAATGCAAAACAGGGAGATTGTGGGAGAAGATACAACAAACGGCTTCAATCACATGGGATCGCCAAATCCTTCTCCGACCGAGTCACAAAGAGGATACTTCGATGTTCAATTCCACCAATACAATGAATCGAGAACGAAGTATCAACAATGTTAAGATCAAATCAGAGAAACCGCCTCTGGCGTGCTGGAATACTGCAAAAGTGTGTCCAATCACTCGAAGCATGGACTATAGCAAAATTGGATGAAACCATGTTTCGAGAGAAAAATTCTTGGTGTTATCAACGATCCTGTATGCATACAAGGTGAGTGGAGGAAAATATGAAATAATTGCTTTACAGGCTATACAGCTTCGTAGACTTAGCCAAAAGGATAAAAGTACAACGCCTGAGATGGATGAGTTACGTAAAGCTACAGTACAACTGCAGACATATAGACATTGAGCATAATTATTGTTGCGCACAAAATCAAGACAATGCTGACAAATATTAATGAGGAATTAAACGGAATTATAGCTTTAGGAGTTGTTGAGAGATGGAATCGTGCACTACTTTTAGTTATGAAGAAAGACGGCTTCTACAGATTCTGCGTGGACTATAGGAAGCTGAATAGGAATACGGATAGGTGCTTATTACTAATTTAATTTTATATACGCTTCTTAGCATTTACATTGTGTGCCCGAGTTATCAAGTCAGCTGATTGGCAGATTCTTATGAAAGAGGACTGGAATCCTAATGCTGCATTATGGGGTCTCTTTTATCTTAGGAGGTGTTCATCGAAAAACATATTGACAATCTGAATCAGGTGATGCAAACCTTTAGTGGGGCTGGATTAAAGGTTAGTGGGGAAAAATACTTTTGCATGTCGTCGCTTAAATGCTTAGGGCCCTTTCACACCAAACGAATCCGAATCAATCAGAATCACTCCGAATCAAGTTGAATCTGATTGACCAAGATTCGGCTTCGAGCGCTCCGTTTAAATGTGAAGTCTTTTCCCGCCTTCAGACCGGACGAATCTGGTTCAATCAGGTTTGATTCGAGGTCGAACTTGATTCAACCTGTCAGATTCCTCGTCCGGTCAGTCTTGAATCAACAACCATACGAGATGGACGTGGAGTTATTAATTTTAAAAGTTAAAGAAAATAGTGCGATTTATGACGCCAGTGATTCAGCTTGTGTGAAAGAGTGGAGATGACGAATCAGATTCAACTTGATTCGGAGTGATTCTGATTGATTCGGATTCGTTTGGTGTGAAAGGGCCCTTAGGGTATACATTGGATCGAAATGCCTTACACGTGCATCCTAAGAATGTGAAAAACATGATAACGATTCCTGCACCAAGGAATGTTAAATAGTTTAGGAGTTTTATAGAAACAGTTTCATGATACCGCCATTTTGTACCAAATTTACGAGCTGAACTGCTTAGGCCGTAATCAGATTTATTAAAAAAGAAAATTTGGACTGAAGAGTGTTGGGATAGCTTTAGGAAAGCAAAAGAGTGAACAAGGTCAGTTGTTGAAACTGGTAAAGGCAAATCATGTCATAGTACTTGAAAACAATCAGGAATGGAAGAGCTTTATGGAAAACGAAAGGTCAAAGTCTAGGAAAGATGGGGTCAAAGGTCCAAATAATTAACTCATGAATGTAGTTATATTATAAACACAGTCATGTTTAAAAGAAGACAATAATTTTTCTAAAGGAAGCTGTTTTGCTTTAATTTGGGTTTCAAAAGCAAGCATTGAAATGTACCCTTAGATAATGGTCAACATGTGCATAGTTAACTAAGAATATTTGTTTACTTTAAAAACACTCTTTGTGCACCGAAAAAAGATTTGTTGACTATTTTGATTTTATTGCTTTGGCTAAATAATACATCTGCTCCAAATTTGATTCTGTTAACATTATTTTGAAGGGGGTTTCTGTAATAGTTTACTTGTTGTCCTTAAAAAATAAAACACTTTGAAAAATACTTTTTTCTCTCTTTACCGCTCAAAAACACACTTTGAAATTAGGTGTTTTAATCGAAACTTTTTATTCTTGGTTTCCATGATAACTGAAACATTTTAAGCAAATTTTACGTTTCTATCAAGTCATTGGTAAATGTTATGGCAATTATACTGCAAATACCTCTCTCCCACCAAAAACAAAGCACCCTTTGCCGACCCTATTTGCCGACACTTAATGATAATGCCAAATAATACATCTTCTCCATATACACCTGGTTAGAAGTTGTAAAGCTTGACAACAATCAAAGCCGTCGAATGAAAAGCCAACTGAAAATGACGGAAAGGGTAGGGATAAGGACATCGTGGGAAATGATTTTTGTTGATTTGGTAGGTCCGCTTTCTTAATCGATTAAGGGGTTTATCTACATTGTAAGTGTTCGATAATTTTACTTTCCACATTGTATTAATGTGCAGTATACTATTTGTATTTGATTATAAAAAATCAAACTTTTAATAATAAATTCAAACTCAGGAAATTGAACTGTGCTTAAAGTTA
Source organism: Eupeodes luniger (assembly GCA_951509635.1). Taxonomy (NCBI): domain Eukaryota; kingdom Metazoa; phylum Arthropoda; class Insecta; order Diptera; family Syrphidae; genus Eupeodes; species Eupeodes luniger. Next base: position 217,408,009 of record OX608073.1, read on the forward strand.
TAAGCCTTGTTATAAAATAATATTACTTCATTGAAATTTAGAGCAGATGTATATTATTTGCGAAAAGTATGTATACTGTATTTGCCATTCATTTTTCTAATGAATAGATAGGAACATAAAATTTGTTTAAAATGTTATTCAGTTGGCAGTGTAACCAAAACTCAAAAGCTCAGATTGAAATTACTAATTTGAAAGTCTGTTTTTGAAGAGTACTTTTCAAACCAAACAAATTGTCTTGTTTAAATAAAATCAATAAGTCAAAGTGATACTCACCCTTACTCTAGCTTCTGTTAAGTTTGTCCACATTGCTATTTCTTCTCTTGTTGACATGTCTGGATAACGATTTCTGCTAAATGTATGTTCTAACTCCTGAAGTTGTTGTGAAGTAAAATGAGTTCTCTGCCGGCGCTGCCTCTTATTTTTCTTATCATTTTTGGAATCATCCTTGACAGAATCATCCTGGCCTATTATCCTCGTATTTTCTGATTTTATTGCTGCATCTATAGTTGATCTGTTACCTATAATTTTGTTTTTCTTTAAATTTACATAGATACTTTAATAATTTAACAATTAAAGTTATTGAAATGATTTGTTGTATACGCACTCTTGCAACACTTTTACGCACATAACAAATTGTTTATAAATGTTATCTTGATATGAATCGAGAACGAGTTTAAAAAAATGCTTTTAGAGCAAGAGCTCTCTTGACTTCTTTTAAGGCATTTTAAGTTTACAAAGAATGAAATTTTAAAAAATAAAATATATTTGAGTTCAAATTACATTTTATTTTTTAAAAAAATAACAAAAAATTCATCCCATCACTATAATAAATTCCTTATCTGCACTTGGCATAGATATAAAGAGGCGTTTTAGATAATTTATTTTGTCCTTTGATAATTACAAGGGCGGATCCAGACTTTTAGTCAGGGGGGGGTCACACTTAACATATAGATGAGTTTTTAGTCACCACTTAAAAGTTTTTTAATGTGCTGTAAAGGATGCTGACAAATTAAAAAAACATAATGTGCATCTTAACCTTATATTTGCACATTTCAAGGGCTAAAGTGACAACTTTAGTTATAAAATTATTTTAGAACACTGTTGTCCAGCAAGGTATGGTCTAACTATTTAATTTTGACGACTCCCTACATATGAAAGCATTCCATCCAGTTTTCTAAATATGCCATATTTAAGAGCTTAAACATAATAGTTTAGAGGTTTTTGATGCATTTCACGCAGAAATGTAAGAAATTGTTTTGGAACGAAGCTTTTTCCAAAAATAATATATACTTTTCTCTTTTCTATTTATATTAAAGCGAAGAACGCTTCAAAAATTCAAAAACTCAGAAAATGAGAGAGGATCTGATATAAAGGATTTTCGGGCTTTTTTGACGTAGTTTTTCTGAATTCAATTTTCGGGAGTCTATTATTACTATCGCTATCAGTCTGCTTACTCGTAGATGCTGGAAAATATTTTGATCTTAAAGGATTCAACAAAACTTAAAAATTGTAGAGAAAAAAATTTGTGGTTCTTGAATTTATGGATATAGGTGCATTAAAGTACATAATTTCTCTAAACATTAAATAAAAACAAATTAAGGTAAAAAAATAAGTTGGGAAGAAACTTTTCCGTAGCACTCACAAATTACACGTTTCAGAATCTCTTTTCACTTCAAATCTCAAGAGATTCGAAGCCTTTTTTTCAACAGATATGAAACGTTCATTATGTTTTTCAATTAGCCATTAGTTTAAGAAAAGTGTCACTTGTGCTGTTTTTGGGACATTTTTATTTTTGAAATTTTCTGTTTAATTCTCAGTTCAAGAGCATTTAAAGCAAATTCACTTTAAAAAGAAGATTTATTTAATTTTTTTAAGATCTTAAAAGTTTTTGTAATCAAACTCAAATGTAGTACCCGTGGCATTTTTTTTTTTTTTTTTTTTTATAATTCATTTTTTATTAATTCATTCTTAAGACTATCTTAAAGCTAGACAAAAATTCATAAAACTAGCCTAATTAACCATAACTTACAACTAACTTACTGGTCCCATACGGACGCTCTAAGTTAAACTATAACACTTAATACTATTGCCTTTCGGCCCTAAGATCTATTTTACTTCAGTTAAATTTTATTTATTTTTGCACCCATTAGAAAATTTGAAAAAAAAACTAATATCAATATCCTTTTTTTATTTTTTACTTAAAAACTACTTAAAATATAGTCCTTAATATAAAACTTAAAGCTAACTTAAACTATACCTATTCTACCTACAAACTACTTAAAACTAGAACAACCACAGCAGCAAATCTAACTATCTAATGTTTTTGTTTTTCATATTTTCATGTTTTTTTTTTATTTTTTTTTCTATTCCATATTTTCTTTTTTTTTTTTTAATTTTTTTTTTGTTTTTTTGTTTTTTTTTTGTATTTTTTTGTATTTTTATTTTTTATATTTTTTTTTTTTTTTTTGTATTTTTTTGTGCCACCATGCCTATTCTACTTAAAACTAAACCCTAAAACTATAAAACAAGTATGTAAGCCGGCCAAGGCTTAAAACCCCATCCCGACTACCCACTATCAAGTGCCGATTGAAGCCACCAAAACTGGCTCTCCTGCTTCACCCTATCAGTTCGGTCCCGTTCGGACACAGCCCTACTGAACCGAAGGAGCTCTGCTCCGCCTTGTGCCCTGACGTCCCGATTGTACAGGAGTCGCCTATCCACGGTTCGTCGTCTGACGTGGTAGATTAACGGAACTGCCAATCTATCCTGTATCAGACCGCATCTATCTAAAAAGAGGAATGCCTCTGGTGGAATGAAGCCGCTCAAGCGTGCACTTTCAAAATACTCGTCGTTCGGATAGAACGCCCCGAAAATTAAATTGTTGGTCGAAGACATAGCTCTTGCAATGTGACCTCGAACGAGTTTTATCACGAAATTGTCAATTCTGTTGATTCGAGCCCCGTTGTATAGGACCTCGTTGGAATAGTAATGCACGTAAGAAGATTCAGCTGTTCGATACAAGCCAGTACAGCGTCGTAAACACTGCCGCTCGAACACCCGAAACTTCTCCATCTGGGAAGGGGCAACGTTGAACCACACAGGACAACCATAAACGATCATCGGCCGTATGAGGGCCATGTAGCAAATTACCTTCACTCTGGAGTCAAGCCGACTGCAAAAAAACAGCCGTTTCGTCAGAGCGAAGGCTCCTCTGGCCCTGGTCAGAGCAGCATTTATATGTCTATCGAAATATAAATACTGATCTAACCAGATACCGAGGTACTTCACTACACTTTTGCTCGCTAATCGTTGCCCGTGAAGATCAACGATAACCATCTTGCGCCAATTCTTGCACGTATCCCTCGTGGCCCCAGCCAACGGAGTCCGGAACAGAATTGTCTCCGACTTTTGGACATTTATTTTCAGTTTCCAGTCGTCGCAATATCGCTGAATCTTGTCGAAATCACGCTGCAAGAGAATTCTAATAACCTCAACCTTTCGGGCCGTTCTGTACGCAATTAGATCGTCAGCATACGCAATTGCCTTTGTAAGACTACCTATCAGATCGCTGGTGTAAATGCTGAAGAGAATCGGCGAGTTCACCGCTCCCTGTTGAAGACCATTTTTAATTAAGAATGTTGTGGTAGAAGTTACATTGCCACTTTTGACAACAAACTTTCTACCGTTAAGCATATCATAAAGCATATACAACAATGGCTTGCTTATGCCAAGCCTGCTCAGTTTTAGGTAAAGACCCTCTAACCATACGGTGTCAAAGGCCTTTTCCAAATCAACCAGAACAGCACCTGTGCATTGTTGTTTTGTTTTATTCCATTGGATATCAGAAACGAGTTTAGACGCAGCATGAATTGTGTCATGACCCGCCTTGAACCCGAACTGATTATCCGGAATTATTTTGTTGTCCGCAGCCCACTTAGTCAGAGCCCTATTAATGATCTTTTCGAAAACTTTGCTGATGCTCGGAAGAAGACTTATCGACCGAAGATTTGACGGGTTGGAGTTGTCCTTTCCCTTTTTCGGGAGAGGATGAACCACAGCGGTCTTCCAATGCACTGGATAATATGCATTATTCAGTGCATTATTGAAGAGTGTGGTGTAGATGTCGATTGCCTCCATCGGTAAATGTCTTAGTACAACGTTGGATATACCATCGACACCTGCTGACTTTTTATTTTTTATTGAATTAAAGATGAGCTGAAGCTCAACCTTCGTCACTAACAGGGGACTTGGTCCCGTTTGCTCGGCGATTATGGCATTTGCCAAGGAATCGTCATTGAACCGCGCGAAACCGCGGTTCTCAGATCGCCATTGTGTTATATCATTTCGAAGGTAAAAATGATTAAGTAGGGCTCTGTTTTCCAGGTCGTGGTTGGGGCGAATGCTAACATTCACCTTGTACACTTGCTGGAAAGCAGCTCCCACCGCTTCTACTTTTTCCTTCGGATCTTCAATTATATAAAAGTCATCGTCAAAGATGGCTTCTTCTGGATCTATTTGCGCTGTCATGAGTACGTCTCTGTTTTCTTCAGTTCTTTGGAGTTTCAGACACGGAAGGTCATTGTCGTTCTTTTTCCTGAATATCTTGTTGATTTTAGGGAACATACTAGGGTCACTGGAATTAACTGACCGGATCTTGCGGTCCCAGTACTTGTTAATCGATAACCTGTAGTTCTCTTTAATCAACAGATTGACATTTTTTATTGACGACTTCAGTGTCCTAACCTCCAAGTCGTGTGGGTCTGCAAGTCGTCTGTACAAGTTTTTGAGTCTTGTCAGTAGGCCACTCTTGTGCTTACGTAGTGCGTCAATAGTCGCGTTTCTGTAAGCGTCCATTTGGTCCCGTTCTTTGTGCTTTGGTATTGTCCGTTCCATCGTTCGTTTTATTGTTTCGTCCATTTGTTGTAAATGTTGGTCAATTTCTGTATTTGTCAGGTTTCTGTTGTTTGGTGGGGCTATGTCACTCGAACGAAGTTCTCTCGCTAAGGCGTTGGTGAAACGAGGCCAGCGCATCTTACTGTAATTGTAAGAATGCGTTGCAACGTATTCCTCCAACTCCACGCGTTCGTTCGGAATCTGCATTACAGCAGCCAGTCCGCAGTGATCACTGTCGTACTCGACTGTCTGTAAGCAGTTTCGAGGGTGATTACCCACTTTGTCTGTAACTGTCAGTCTTGTGTCGTACAGCAAAAGATCCAGAAAGGAACCGCTTCTTGGATACGATGGCTTTTCAGTAGCCAACAGGTCGACGCCATATTCAACGCTGTAAAGATTCATCAAATTAAAAAGATGGTTACCTCTGGGATTACTATGTTGATTTCCCCAATCTTCATGTTTTGCGTTCAAATCACCGGCCAAGATGAAATAGTTTTCTTCCAAGCTCAGTTTCAGTTCCCTAAAAAGAGTCTCGAGTTCTGAAGCAAAGTAAGTAACCTGCGGAGCTCCAGCCGCATAAGCCGCAATCATATACATCCGCTTCCCTTGAGTGAGAGAGATGCATACAACGCAAACTTCTAGCGTCTTGAGCTTTCGCAATTCATTGTTGTATATGACCTTATAATTAATGCCTTTTCGTATAAAGAGAGCGACACCGCCCCCTTGAGTGGAGTCGGGCCGGTCTCTTCTTACGATATTGTAATTTTTATGAGTCAATTTGTGTTTGTGGTTTAGCTTAGTTTCGCTAGCCATAAACACATCGGGACTGTAGTCTTTCAACAATTGGAACATATTGGCTCTTCGTTCAATCCTAATCAGTGAATTTACATTCACAGCTAGGACTTTTAGGCGCGTCTCCGGCAGCGCGCCCATTATGGTCTAAATTGCGCCAGGCCAGGCAACAAAGAGTAGAGATGGTCTACCCTTTTGCCTTGCTCCTTTATCTGACTTTGCAGCCCTGTTAGTTGGCCTTGAATGCTAAACAACAAGGCTACAATGTCAGGCTGCACCTCTGGTGCCTTAGGCACGGGGGCCTTTGGGACAACCGTTGGTGGAGCCTGTCTCGCGTTTCCACTCCCTGACACCATTTGGGCGAAAGAGACTTTAGGATCCACGAATTTTTGTGTTGGAGCCTGTCGAACTGTTCGACTTCTTTCAGCTTTTTGACTGGCCTGTTTTTTTTTAATTTCTTGGACCTTAGGGCAACCCCTATAGTTAGCAGGGTGCCCTTGGTTTCCACAAAGGGCACACTTGAGCTGGGTTAAGTCCTCAACCCGCTCATTCCCCAGCTTACATTCACCTTTAATGTGGGTTTCTGAACACCTGACGCATCGCAACAACATATTACAGCTGGGTGCGGCATGGTTAAACCTCTGGCACTTCGTACATTGTAAAATGTCGTCGTGCCTTTTTAATTTCTCCCAGTGTACAGTTTGATAGTCGAGAGATTTGATTTTCTGCACACTATCAAAACTGCTTTGGGGCGATAATGTTACGAGGAACATTGGCAGCCTATAACCCCCTCGCCTGGACTTCACCGTAGTGAAAGGCTTGACCCCGATAAAATCGAGATCGTCAGTGGCTTTTTCACGGAGCTCAGCTAAGAGCGCCTCCGGTTCCGTGCAGGAACTTATGCCCTTCAGAAGGACCGTTTGAAATTTCTCGCTTTTGGGCGTGTAGCTGAAGAACTCAGCGGTGGCCTCTTTTAGCACTTCTTTAAGTAAATTGTATTCGGCCAGTGAGAAGCACTGCACCGAATATCGCTTTTCTTTTTCATTTAAAATTTTTATTAAAAATTTGCCCTTAGTGGCCGACTTACATACCTGTTTCAAGTCCTGCAGGTCAACCCGGTAGGTCCTAATTGGTGGCACCTTCTCCTTCTTGGGCTGTGGTTGTTTCTGGTGTTGCTGTTGCTGCTGCCTCTGCTGCTGCTTCTGCTGCTGCTGCTGTTTCTGCTGCTCCTGCTGCCTTGGTTGTGGCTGTTGTTGTTGCTGATTCTTGGCCTTAGCCGAAGTCGATGGGCCCTCAGCAATTGGGCCTGTCTCTGTTGCTGGCGTCTTTTTATTTTGTTCCGCTCCTGATTTTTTGGAAGCGGGCTTGGGTTGTGGTTGTTTTTGCTGCTGTGGTTGTTGTTGCTGTTGTTTTTGCTGCTGTTGTTTTTGCAGCTGTTGTTTTTGGGCTGCCTCTTGCTTACGGCGCGCCTCTTGTTTCAGCTTAAGCTGACTGAGGAGGGGCTCCATTTCCTCCTTAAGCTTTCTGAGGTTTTCCTCTTGTTGACTAATTTTTGCTTGTTGGGCTTGCAGGGCCTTCATAAGTATTGTCTCCTCTTGGAGGTCCGCCTCTACCTCCAAAGCCTTCCCTGTCGGCGGGACTGCCTCTGCCTCTGATAGGATTATATCTATATTCGGAGGCCTGAAGAGCCCCTCTCCACCTTCAGACACATATTCTGTCTTCTCAGACTCTGAGTGGTCTGAGAATTCACTCTCAGTGGTAATTCCAACCTTACCACTCTCCATTTGTTTCCGCATATCGCGCCGTTTAGCGGCGTTAGCTCTTTCAACCTTGTTAGGGCTATGCTTTTTTATTTTCCTTTTTTTGTTGGTTGTTGCTGTTGTCCACAGGTCACCTGATGTTGTTGCTGTTGTTTGCGGTACCGCTGCTGGCATCACCGCAATATCGCCCGATGTGTTGGCAGAGGTATCTTTCGATACCCCTGCTCTTTTTTCCTTCTCCATATGCCTATTTTCCCAATCAATAAAATCTGCAATTTCACGATTGTGGAAAAAAGCAATTATATTTTTCGTCGACTCAGCCCGGGACTCGAACCCACGACCTCTGGACTCGTCTTCGGACGCCACTTCCACTGGGCTATCGATTTGTTATTTTTGGAGGTGGCCAACTGCCAACTTTATTTAAAACTAATAACTTGCACTATTGAATTTTAAAATATAAATAAAGACACTACTTCTTCTCTCGCTGGAAGTCAAATAACGACTACCCGTGGCATGATGGTTAGTGCGTTGGACTGTCATGCGAGAGGTCTTGGGTTCGATCCCTGCCTGTGCCACCTTAATTAAAAAAAAAAAAAAAAAAAAAAAAAAAAAACGGGTACTGCCTCTTGCGAGGAATTGACAAATTCTCCAAGAGTAATACTTGTCATGAAAAAGTGCTTTCTCAAATTAGCCGTTCGGATTCGGCATAAAATTGTAGGTCCCCTCCATCCCTGACAAAAGTACTCGCACACAGGAATGGTTGAGAGTTGTAAGTCACTAGGCCCTGGTTCTCTACGGACTGTTGCGCCACCTAATTTATTTTTATTTATTTTAATCAAACTCAATAAAAAATCAATTTTGAAAGAAAAAAATGCACGACTGGGTCGCTAGAACTAGCTAATGTTTTCCAAAAAGTCTGTTTAAAAATATTTATTATATTTTAAGATTTAAACATGTATCTGCAAAATAAGTTTTGCTCAAAAATTCAAATGCCATTTGATTTCTCAAAAAACCTAGATTAACTTTTTTTTTTTTGGAAAATCAATAGAGCGGTTTTTTTTTAATTGATTTTAACATATGTATACAAATTTTTTCTGCAGTTGTTAAGTGCTTATAAATATACATTTTAGATAGTGACCTCTTTCTGAGATATCGAGTTTTGTAAACAAAAATCAATATATTTTTAAAAATCAAAAAATAAATACAATGACATTCTTGAGAAAACTTTAAAAAAATAACGGTTTTATGAAGGGTACTCTTCTCAATCAATACCGAAATATGTTTTTCTTGTACAAAGAACCTAATTAAGAAAATAAATTAGAAAGTTTAAAAAAAAAATCTGTTAATTTTTGAAAAAAAAAAATCGAATTTTCTTATTTTAAAAAAAAACGCCTTACGGTAATCGGCTTAAAACCATAATTTCCCAGTTTGAACTCAATCGAAATATGTAGAAGCCAATACAAATAGACAGACGGACGGAATCAGAGGATCCACTTTTTTTCGACTTTTCTATCATCGTAATGTCATGTTTGATTAAAAGCTCTAGTTCTAAATTTTATACGAATTAAGAATTTTGTAGACTCCATTGAAGGCGAGGTTCAGGAATTTAACTGATGATCTTTTATTCAAGGTTTCTTATTAAGAACCTAAATATTTGCTCTTTTTCTTAGAAACAAATTTTATGAAAATAATTTATAGCATTACTTAAGTTTTTCCAAATTCCAAATTCCAAATTGCGGGAAACAAAAAATTTGGTTGTTTTTGGCAACAAACCACTTTTTGGAAAATGTCATTAAATTACTAACAAATCTTTAGATGAAATCTTTACTTATACAACTTAACTGTATAAGCTTTTTGGCTCATATGACCCCCCCCTGGATCCGCCATTGGATAATTATATCTATTTTTTGACAACTTGAAGATAGTAAGTGAATACATTTTTTGGAGTAGCTAAACTTGACATTGTTGAGAATAGAATTTTTGAAATTGAGCTTGCACTATCATCGCCAGAACGACCGTTGGCAACTCATTCCAAATGACAGGCACAATATGTTAGTTTTGGTTTATCTTACAAACAAAGTGTTGTGATCATATTATAAACACTTAATTTTCGTTTACAAACAAAATAACACGCGTTGCCTTTTGGGAGAGCAAAGACACTCAGAAGGTCAAAACAGACAATGACATTTTTGACTATCAAGAACTTTTTCCGCCTTCATAGAAAACTTTTCAGTTTTATGTTTATTAAATTCATTTATTTCAGCAGTGTTTGGACGGTCGCACTGATCCTGTTTTGCTTTTTTAAGCCATAGTTAAACTCCCATTTTTATACAAGCTCTTCTACGAGATTAATCTAAACTTCCATATATAGCTCATAATGTCGAGATGAAGAGTTACAAATCGAATTCTATGATTTTTGAAAAAAAAGAAACAATTTTCATTTTTCAAAACTGTCTTTCATTGAATTTATCTTAAGACTAACTATACACAATTGTTTTTAATAAAGAATGATACTTATTGATAATGTGCTTGTCAGCACTTACAATTTTATGGAAAATTCTATTATAAAATTCTATAGAACTTTGTATAGTGAAATTCCAGGAAAAATACAACAATGAAATGATTCGTTGCACTATACGAGTGCAACGATCTGTGTAAGACCCCCTCCGTTAGATTGAGGCTCTGACGAAATATATATGTTTTTAGTCTGTAATTTCTTGAGTAAAATGATAATGACTATAGAAGCAATAAATATAATAATAACATTGATACTTAAAGATGTATTAAGTTTATTTCATTAGCAATTCATTAATTATGGTTCCTGCTATAATATCTTTAAGTTCACTTTTATTTGTTATAATTTTAGAACATAATGCTTCTTTTGATTTCATAATGTTATTGATACATTTATCATTAGACAATATTAAATTTCTTGTTGTATTATCTTTAAGCGGATATCTATGTATATGTGTTACTTTCTTGGTCAACTAAGTTCGTTTTAGTTTCTATTAAAATTGACATATTATTTTTACCTGGGATAGGTTCTATCAGAACTTTTGAGTAATCGATATCAGATAGTTCAGGGATGAGTAACATTGTTATATTTTGGTCTTTTTAGAAAGCGACTGTTAACTTAACTTCATTATAATTTTCTATATTATTTATTAATTTTAGTTTTTCTGTTCCTTAAATATTTCTGGTAAGAACATCTAATTTACTTGAAAAAAGTATTTGTTCAATGTCATCTACATGGTTCCTAAGAAGATTTATGTCGTTATTAATTTGGTACATGCATTGCATCAATTAAACTTCTTCTTCTACGGTTGTTATTCTTTTATCTATGTAATTCCATGTTATATTTATTGAAGTAGGTATTGATAATTTGTTGCCGTGTTTGGATATGGTTAGTATTTTTTTTTATTTGCTCAGCTTTTTTTTGATTGATAAGAACTTGTTTATTATTTTCTGTAGTAAGTTTCCTATTAGTGTCATATAAATTGTCTAGTTTGTTTTTTTATTTCTAGTTCATCGTTACCATCCATCGTCCCAGCAATAAATTTTAATCCAGTTCCTAAAATATTTATTAAGGCTCTTTTATTTTTGTTTTGAGGTTTCATATTTTCTATTTTTTTTCTTTTCTAGTATAATAAAAGTTTTGATTTTTAGTTTTATACATTGTGCTGATGATTTTGTACTCAAACGTCAAAATATTGCCTTTTATAATATTTTTCGTATTTTCTATTTCAGTATGTTAATTAATCTAACTTTATCCGAGTTATGTAACTGTTATTGTAGGATACAGTAATTGTCAATATTTTCGAAAATAAACATAAGTGACATGGTCCAAGTTATGTAAGTCATAACTGTTTCCTGTAAGTAAATTGTAAGTTATGTTTCATTCCTTTCTATATTAATTGTTGGTTGGCCAAAATGGCCAGTTGAGCTATGTCTTGCACTTCGATACGCCATCAAAAACCGTGGAATATGTCGATCCCAATCTCGCTGGTTGTCGTCCACAACTTTGCAAAGATGTTCCTTCAGGGTTCGGTTGAATCGTTCAACCATGCCATCAGATTGTGGGTGAAGTGGTGTTGTTCTTGTCTTCTTGATGTCAAGAAGCCCACAAACTTCCTGAAATATGTTTGATTTAAAATTCCTTCCCTGGTCCGAATACAGTTCTAATGGAACGCCGAATCTGCTCACCCAGTTGAAGACAATTTGGTCTGCGAGTGTTTTGGCTTCTTGGTTTGGAATGGCGTATGCTTCAGGCCACTTGCTGAAGTATTTATTTATTTATTTATTTACGTCTATAAGTATGATAACTCTCTTAGACTAAGTACATATTTCTTAAAAATTACTATAATGAAAAATAGCTTTATACAATGTTTTCCATAATAATCGATTTGAAAATATTTCTATTTTGATCAAGTTCGATAACATTTGCATATTGATTAAAATTTATACAAGCATTAGTGATTGGCTCATTTTGACCATAGTCAGTTGCATGTCGAGAAATATACAAAAAACCATTACTTCTAGGTCTTAAGGTTCTAGAAGGCGCATATATACCGAACAAAGCTAGAAGAGGGGGACAGTCTGTATGACCCGTTATGACATCTCTTGCGAATGCTATCGAAAAGTAAGTTCTTCTTCAAGATAAAGGCCTTATGCCAATCAATAAGCACCTACTATTATATGATGGCAAGCAAGCAGACCAATTCAGTCTTCTAAGCGCATATTTAGTAAATCTTTTTTGAATTTTCTCAATACGAGTCAAATCTTTTTTAAAAAGAGAAGACCATACAATAGAACAATATTTCAAAATTGGACGAACTAATGCTACGAAAAGGGATTTCAACGTATAAGGATCCCTAAATTCTTGGGAGTTCCTAAATACAAATCCAGACATAGCGTTAGCTCTCGATATAACATAATCAATATGTACATTAAAAGAAAGTTGTGAATCAAAGATAACTCCCAAATCCTTTTGACTTACAACTTTTTGCAATGCAGTATCTACCATCTTGTACTCAAAATATATTAAGACAGTGGATCTTGAAAAAGACATAACTGAGCATTTATTTATGTTTAAGTTTAAAGCATTCAAACAACACCATTCATTCAATGCATCGATATCTTTTTGTAAGTCTAAGCTATCAGCAATTGACTTAATTGACTTGAAGATTTTTACATCATCCGCAAACATTAGACATTTTGAAAAATTAATCACCGTGGGTAAATCATTAATGAAAAGTAGAAACAACAAGGGTCTAAGGTGACTGCCCTGAGGCACACCAGAGAAATTTCTAATTTTGACAGATAATTTAGATCCAATTTTAACAAACTGTGAGCGATTGCATAAATAATTACTCATCCATTTAAGGAGTGTTGAGTGAAAACCTAAGAATGACAGTTTTTTCAATAAAATTCGATGACTCCCTATCGAATGCCTTTGAAAAATCAGTAAAAACTACATCTGTTTGGCATTTGTTTTCCATGTTTTTTAGGCAAAAGTTTACAAAAAGAGTCAAATTAGTCGCAGTCGATCGACGTTGGACAAAACCATGCTGGTAAACAGATATATGATTCTTAACCACTTCATAGATTTTTTTCTTCACAATCGATTCAAAGATCTTAGGAATCAGTTGCAACTTGGCAATGGGTCGATAATTCTCCACATCTTGCTTTGAACCAGATTTATAAATGGGAGTAATATATGAAAATTTCCAAGCATCTAAAAACTCACCACTTTGAAGAGATAAGTTGAATATGTAATACAGAGGTTTCGACAAATTAGACGCACATTCTTTTAAAAATTTTGCAGGAATATTATCAGGTCCAAGGCTTAGATTACTATCTAAACTTAAAAGTTCATTATAAACCTCTTCTTCAGATATAAATATTGAACCCATATCGATTATTTCAGAGTGATTCATCAAAATATCATTTATTGAAGTATCAACCATAAAGTTTGATTGAAAAAAAGTTGCAAACATATTACATATTTCATTAATATCACTACTTACATAACCATTGTAATTCATGTTTGAGGGAATTCCTACCGATTTCCTTTTTTCATTATAAAATTTCCAAAAGGATTTAGAATCATCTTTGATCCTTGATTCAATGGACCATAAACTTTTTTAAATAGTTATATTCCCTGAGCAGGCGACAATAATTGCCTCGAAGATTTGAATTGATCTTGCTTCTTTTTTGAGCCTTAAGTAAAGCATTTTTTAAACGATGTAAGTCTTTAGAAAACCATACCGGCTTTTTAGATACCCGTTTTACAGCTTTTTTAGGTATAAACTTATCAAACAAATCTTGAACTAAATTTATAAAACCAGAGAAACATGAAGACAATGCAGATCGATCCAAAAATGAATACCAATCTATATTTTGAATATAATTATTTATGCAAATGTAATCGGCCCTGTTGAAATCATATTTTAAACCTACAATAGATAATGGATCAGATAAAGATCTAAAAACTGATAAGTAAAATTCTATACTTAACGCTTTATGGTGAATACTGTTTTTTAACAACGGATTATCATCTTCAATAACTGAAACATCAACCTTTCGAAGGGTGCTCCGACATTATACTGCTGCATTTGGCTGTGGTTCTTTTTGTTCGGGCCTTTGGTGGCAGCACAGGTATCGCATTTTTGGCACCACTTCTCGACGTCTTCCCTTGCATGTAGCCAGTAAAATCGTTGCCGAACCTTTTCTAGCGTCTTGTTCACTCCTAGATGGCCTCCCGAAACTCCACCATGCATCTCTCGCAGAACGTCCATAACCTTCCATCTCGGTAAGACTAGCTGCATTGCATAAGACTTTCCATCTGCTGATTCCCATTTACGTCGAAGGACACCCTCTTGCACATGAAACGAGTCCCACTGTGCCCAATAGGCCTTCAGAGTCGGACTTCTATCGGAGATATCAGCCCATTCTGAGTTTTCCTGGTGTTCCTTCCAAGCGAGGATGGGTTCGATATCTGAGTCTTCTTGTTGAGCCTTCCTCAACTCGTCGTTACTCCAGCCATAAATGGGATCGGCTCTGGTTCATTGGACAGTAACCTTTTCTTTTTCTTCTTGTCGTCTGCAATGCTTACAGTCTTCCTTGCATGATCTCTGAGACAGTGCATCTTTGAACGGTTGAATTACTTCTATTTCCACAGTGTTGGCATGTGCTTCTTCTTCGTGGTAATCTGCACTGTCGCTGTATATGCCCAGTCTTATTGCAGTTCCAGCATCGTGCTGGTCCGTCTCACTGACTCCTTTCCACAGTAGCCTTCTGAGTTCTGACAAGAACATTCTTGGACTTCTATTTCTCTTACGCGATGCACGTTTTGGGAAGCTTGTTCTGCAGCTTCCATCGTCAGAGCGAAAGCCAATGCTTCTGGTAATGTTCGCTTTCCGGCAGTGCGGATAGCCCTTTGGAGATTTATATCGCCCACAGCTCTCACAAAGGCTTCAACAGCAAGTTGATTTATTATCTCGTTACTAGCTGTTGGATATGCCAGGTGAACCAATCGCTCGATATCTGCCTGAAGCTGCTGCAGAGTTTCACCTCTTTTCTGTGTCCTATTGTTAAGCTGAACTCTGAAGACTTCTGTCATGAGGCTATTTCCAAACCGCTGTTCGATTGCGTTTACCAGAACTGTGAAGTCACCACTCTTCTCTGCTGGGATGGTTTGTAGCAGTTCAGCAGCAGATCCTCTTAAAGCAAGCGTAAGAGCAATGTATTTTTCGTGATCATCCCAGCCGTTTGTTAACGCTGCTGCTTCAAACTGTTTCTTGTAGATTGACCACGGAATCTGCCCATCAAAGCTTGGAGGATTTACTTCTCTTTTCCTTGGGCACTCACCAGAAGGTTCTCGAGCTTTCATCTTTCGCACTTTTTCAATTTCATTTGTAATGGTTTTGATTCGTTCGTCCATTTTCTCGATACGTGCGTTTTGTTTTTCGACACGCTCGACGCGCTCGTCAAGAGTATTGATTTTTCCTTCGAAGTCCGCAAACCTGCCTTCTAAAAGGTTTCTCTGTTCGTTGAACCGCTCTAGAATATTCTGCTGTTCTTGCTTTTGGTCGCTTCTTTGGGCTTTTAGTTGTTTCAGGACATCATTCCTTTCAGTTTCTAGTTGTTTGAGAACATTCTGTTGTTCTTGCTTTTGATCGCTTCTTTGAGCTTCTAGTTATTTTAGGACATTCTGCTGTTCTTGCTTTTGGTCGCTTCTTTGGGCTTCTAGTTGTTTCAGGACATCATTTTTATTTTCTTCAAATTTGGCTAAAAGAACTGACATCATGTTGGATAAGACAACATTTGCATTTACCTCTTCCACTTTTGCTTCTAATTCGAAAGCAAACGTATCTGGGTCTTCATTTTGCTGCTCCAGATATTCCTGCAGCCGCTTTTAGCTCAGGGACAGTTAAGTCTTTCAAAACTTTACTCATTTTTTTTTTTTTTTTTATTTTTAACTTCACTACTTCACACAAAATAGTTCAATCACTGCTCACTGTTTTTATTCTCAATAAGTTTTGATTCATTATTCTGACACCAATGTAATATTCGGCTTTGTCCGATAATTAAAACTTATTCACACTTGTAAATAAAACACAAATTTTCTTTATTTAAATCGCTATAAACTTATTTATTCACCACTTTCAATTATTACTTTTCGAACACAGTCTTTACTCTTCAAACACAGTCTTTACTTATCGCAGTTCACAATCAATAATAATTCGCTTCGCTTCCGAGCGCCTATTTATATACCTCAAATCGGTTCGAGAATCTACCAGGTTGTTCTCGATGCTTAACGAAGCGAGTTCTCCTCTTTATCACTAAATGCTTAACGAAGCTAGTTCTCCTCTTAATCCCTAGATGTTGCCCCTTTCGAGGTTCTTGTATGCGCTGAATGTTCCCCTCTTAGCCACAAGATGTTTCTCGAGTTCTCCTATTAATCCGATATTAAAATAGATAAAGAGTGTATACACATTACAATATTTTGATATTTTTTCTTGGATTTAATATGGGTTCTGTAATAATTATTTTTGTTCTGTGTGTCAATAACTTGGTCTTCGTCAATCTTGTGCGTATTTAGTTTCCTATACTTCGACTAGTTTTTTCCGCCTCTAACTTCCTTAATAAAATTCTTTCCATCTTCTAAAATTTCGTCTTTTCAGTTTTCGTTTAGTTTGTCAATAATTCTTTATTTTATTTTTAAAATAGTGTCATGTGCTCGTATGTCTCTATATTCGACATGGTGAATTTGTCCGTTAATGAAATCGATAGGTTTTCGATTCGTTGCAGAATGTATAGTGTTGTTGTAGTATGTTATAATTTTCAGAATTTTGTCTTCTACCGTATCGTCCTAGTTCTCTCGTCGTGTTTAAAAGTCTAATGTGATCATTTATTGTATTGTGTAATTTTTGAATGTCAAAGTTTGATGTGTGATTACTGTTTGATGTGTAATGGATTTCTACATTCAATGTTTCAAATATTCTTTAATAGGAATTGCCTTGAATCCCAGTTCATTGTCTACTATGATTGTTCTTACATTGCCAAATTGGCTAAAATAATACGAAAGGGCTCTTTTAAATTCAATCCAAGTTCTACTGGTTAAAAAAAATGACTTTTCTAAACTGTAAAATACGTCTATATGAATAATTTCGTGGGGTTTGGAGGGAGTCTCTGTAATTTTGAATAATGGTTTAGGAGGTTTTCTAACATATTTTTCAACATTGCATGCACCGCAATTGTTTATGAATTGTCTTCTACGTTTTAACATGTTTGGGTTGAAATAATTAATTTTTTTTTCTTTATATACTTCTGCTATACCTTTTTGATTATTTCTAAGATGCTCATTTTCTATAATATTTGCTAGTTTGTTTTCGTCTGTTACATCTTCTAAGAGTTTAGGACATCGGATAATCTTAAATTTAGTGTTGTTTGAAAAGTTTTCACTAAAGACTCCAACAACTCCATTGTTCATCTTCTATGAGGATTGCGTTTAAGCTTTTTAAATGTAATGTAATTCGATTCTTATGAAATACTTTCAAATGTTTTATCCTATCTGCTCCTGAATGAGATTTTATGATTATGACTTGATTCTTAAAAATGTTTATATCTGATTTACTTATGGGTATGCGGTTATTATCGATTAAATTTACTTCTGTGTTAGGTATATCTACGTGAAAGAGCATCAGCGTTACTATTGAGTGTACCTTTTTTATACTTAATTTCGGAATCGAATTCAGATAACTTTAATCTCCATGGTATAAGTTTCGAGTTCGGTTCTTTGATAGAAAATAACCAAGTTAAAGGTTTATGATCTGTTTCGATTATAAACTTTCTGCCGAACAGATATGTATGGTCTATAGTATTTGGTTGCCAAATAATGGCGAGCAGCTCTTTTTCAATTGTGCTTTAGTTGATCTCGTGCTCATTTAGTGTACGACTTAGTCCGGTATTACAAGGCGCGTGAGTTTAACGCGCAACTCTTGGTTATTTTCTTTTGAACATTCATTCCGTGACGCACTCGTTATTATACGAAGCCTTTTTCGCATTTCAGTACTGCGCGTTTATTTGACATTTATTTTTCATTTTATCTTCTTAGGCTCATGCAAGTCATCTGCACCAGCTCCACTCTTCTTCGAATTTTTCGTTTCACGGAACACTTTAGAGAATTGACTCCGCAATCGAAATGCATGAATTTTTTTTTTATTACATCCATTGTTATATTTGGTAGTACCCGTAGCGTGATGGTTAGTGCGTTGGACTGTCATGCAAGGGGTCTTGGGTTCAATCCCTGCCTGTGCCACCTAACTTTTTTCACGGGTACTGCCTCTTGCGAGGAATTAGCCGTTTCTCAAATTAGCCGTTCGGATTCGGCATATAAACTGTAGGTCCCTTCCATCTCTGACAACATTACTCGCACACAGGAATGGTTGAGAGTTGTAAGTCACTAGGCCCTGGTTCTTCATGGACTGTTGCACCACCTAATTTATTTTTTTATTGTTATATTTGGATCAGTAGATTTCAGTGCATTTAACAGACTTTTAGGACATTTAGGAATGCCAGACGTCCCGCTACGCGCGGGACTGTTCCGGAAAACCATCATTGTCTCACAAGTGTCCCGCGGCAAAGTTTTGTCCCGCCGAGAAGATAAATGTCCAGGAATTCCCCGGATATTCAAGTTTTTCTTTCGTCAGCTTGTTGCGTTGGTTGTCGTGTTTATAATTTGTTGTCTGTAAAAAAAAGGTTCTTGCAATTTACATTATGAATCATTAAATGCGTATTTCTATTTGCTTGATGTATGCTTTTAGATAAATAGATGTAGATAGTATTTCTAATGACGACAAGATTTTTCCAGATAGTCCAGAATCAGAATCTGTTGCAAAAGCCAGTGTAAAAGACAAGATCAAGAAAGCACCAAGAAAAAAATTCAGGAGAAACGTGAATTACAACAATAAATGGGAAAACAAATACGACTGGATATGCAAAAACAAAAGTTCAGCACAATATGCAGAGTGCAAGGTTTGTATTTGTAAATTCACCATATCTCATGGAGAAGAGAATGACGTTAAGCGACATCAACAAACGCAACGCCATAAGAATTCGATTTTTATGAGTGCAACCCCCAAAACAAACCTTGTGTCAAATTTTTTCGAAGATACTAAAGAAAAAAGGGACGCAAGTGTAGTTGAGGCAACGTTATTAATATATCACACTGTAAAACACTCACACAGCTACAAATCGGCCGATTGTACCTTCAAACTTATGTCGTGTTTATTCAGCGATTCCAAGGTAGCATTGCAAATATCGTGCGTGAGGACAAAATGTACTAAAATTGCACAAAATATCTTGGCTCCTGCTTCCAAAAATATGATTATTTTGGATTTGACGAAAGACTCAAATAAACCATTTTCACACTGATGGCACTGATGCGTCCAATAAAGGAAATATTAAAACATTTCGGTTAATTGTAAGATATTTTAAAAGTAGGCATGGTGTCTGCACCAAGTTATTAAACTTTTATAATTTTGATTCTGAAAAATAAAAAGATACCCCAGAATCTCTCAAAAGAGCAATTATATCATCCAGTTTATGTGTTAAAAATATAATAGCATTTTCAGCTGATAACGCAAATGTAAATTTCGGTAAGAATCAATCCGTTTTCACGGAATTCAAAAAAGAAAATAGTTTTATTATTCCGATGGGATGTAATTGTCATATTTTGAATAACACTTTAAAGAAAGCTCAGATCATGTTAAGGTTCGAATCCATTAGGTTTTATAATGGTTTATAATGAATTTAGTTCAAGCACTAAAAACGTTTCCGAACTTAAAGAGTTTATGAAATGGTGCAATGAGGAATGATCCGTGCTTTTGAGACATGAACCTATTCGTTGGTTGTCGTTAGTTCCTACCATCGACAGGCTTCTTAAACATTACAGTTCAGTTAAATGTTATTTTCATTCACAAAAAAAAGTTCGGCCATATTTAAGGAAGTATATTATTATTATTATTATTATTATTGTTATTATTATTATTATTATTATTATTATTATTATTATTATTATTATTATTATTATTATTATTATTATTATTATTATTATTATTATTATTATTATTATTATTATTATTATTATTATTATTATTATTATTATTATTATTATTATTATTATTATTATTATTATTATTATTATTATTATTATTATTATTATTATTATTATTATTATTATTATTATTATTATTATTATTATTATTATTATTATTATTATTATTATTATTATTATTATTATTATTATTATTATTATTATTATTATTATTATTATTATTATTATTATTATTATTATTATTATTATTATTATTATTATTATTATTATTATTATTATTATTATTATTATTATTATTATTATTATTATTATTATTATTATTATCATTATTATTATTATTATTATTATTATTATTATTATTATTATTATTATTATTATTATTATTATTATTATTATTATTATTATTATTATTATTATTATTATTATTATTATTATTATTATTATTATTATTATTATTATTATTATTATTATTATTATTATTATTATTATTATTATTATTATTATTATTATTATTATTATTATTATTATTATTATTATTATTATTATTATTATTATTATTATTATTATTATTATTATTATTATTATTATTATTATTATTATTATTATTATTATTATTATTATTATTATTATTATTATTATTATTATTATTATTATTATTATTATTATTATTATTATTATTATTATTATTATTATTATTATTATTATTATTATTATTATTATTATTATTATTATTATTATTATTATTATTATTATTATTATTATTATTATTATTACTATTATTATTATTATTATTATTATTATTATTATTATTATTATTATTATTATTATTATTATTATTATTATTATTATTATTATTATTATTATTATTATTATTATTATTATTATTATTATTATTATTATTATTATTATTATTATTATTATTATTATTATTATTATTATTATTATTATTATTATTATTATTATTATTTTTATTATTATTATTATTATTATTATTATTATTATTATTATTATTATTATTATTATTATTATTATTATTATTATTATTATTGTTATTATTATTATTATTATTATTATTATTATTATTATTATTATTATTATTATTATTATTATTATTATTATTATTATTATTATTATTATTATTATTATTATTATTATTATTATTATTATTATTATTATTATTATTATTATTATTATTATTATTATTATTATTATTATTATTATTATTATTATTATTATTATTATTATTATTATTATTATTATTGTTATTATTATTATTATTATTATTGTTATTATTATTATTATTATTATTATTATTATTATTATTATTATTATTATTATTATTATTATTATTATTATTATTATTATTATTATTATTATTATTATTATTATTATTATTATTATTATTATTATTATTATTATTATTATTATTATTATTATTATTATTATTATTATTATTATTATTATTATTATTATTATTATTATTATTATTATTATTATTATTATTATTATTATTATTATTATTATTATTATTATTATTATTATTATTATTATTATTATTATTATTATTATTATTATTATTATTATTATTATTATTATTATTATTATTATTATTATTATTATTATTATTATTATTATTATTATTATTATTATTATTATTATTATTATTATTATTATTATTATTATTATTATTATTATTATTATTATTATTATTATTATTATTATTATTATTATTATTATTATTATTATTATTATTATTATTATTATTATTATTATTATTATTATTATTATTATTATTATTATTATTATTATTATTATTATTATTATTATTATTATTATTATTATTATTATTATTATTATTATTATTATTATTATTATTATTATTATTATTATTATTATTATTATTATTATTATTATTATTATTATTATTATTATTATTATTATTATTATTATTATTATTATTATTATTATTATTATTATTATTATTATTATTATTATTATTATTATTATTATTATTATTATTATTATTATTATTATTATTATTATTATTATTATTATTATTATTATTATTATTATTATTATTATTATTATTATTATTATTATTATTATTATTATTATTATTATTATTATTATTATTATTATTATTATTATTATTATTATTATTATTATTATTATTATTATTATTATTATTATTATTATTATTATTATTATTATTATTATTATTATTATTATTATTATTATTATTATTATTATTATTATTATTATTATTATTAT
>OX608073.1:217435343-217487843 GCA_951509635.1 Eupeodes luniger
TAAAATAATACAACAAAAAAAAAAAAAACAAACTCAACAATGTCATCAGAGCATTTAAAAGTTATTGAAAAACAGCTAGCCACTGGACTAGACTTGCAGCAAAAACAAATGAATGGGATCATGATGAAAACAATAACAAATCATGAAACTCATATAGATTTGACGAAAATACGTACAATCATGGAGAGCTTACAAAAAACAATAGAGGAGGCGAAACTAGAGGCAATTTCCCATCCTCATACCAAAAACATATGGATTGGAAAACTGAAACGATGGAATGACCGACTGCAAGTTGAACTGTCTAAGATGAATCCAGTACAAGAAGAGGGATTCAGAGAAGAAAATTATGTAATCGAGTTGGAAGAAGATGTTAAATTACTTCTATCCAATTTGGAAGAAAAACATGAAAGCATAAAATCTGATCCATATGCAAATGTATCAACAGGAAGTCCTAACATTGAACTGCCTAAATTCGATGGAAAAATTGAAGAGTGGAAAATATTCTCCGACCTGTTCATAGATTTGGTTCACAATAAGAATAATGTGCCAGATTCTGTGAAATTAAATCACTTGCGTTCATGTATAACCGGCGAAGCCCGAACTTCAATTGCTAGCCTCATACAAGGATCTTCAGCAAATTATAATGAAGCATGGAATACTCTCGTCAGAAGGTACGAAAACAAAAGAATCAATTTCTCAACACAATTGAATTACTTGCTGGACATGCCAATGATGAACGCTACATCACCTTCTAATGTTAAAAAACTTCACAATGCAGCAAAGGAAAGTATTTACATCATCACAGCGACAATAGGCAAAGATAAGAATGAAAACGATGAAATATTTGCTCACCTACTCCTTCGAAAATTTGACAAGGAGGGCTTACAATTATATGAGCAACACATCAAAAAACCAAGCCAAATACAAAAACTGGAGGATGTTATGGACTTTCTTGAGCAATTATTTCAAACCCTCGAGTCTCAACAACAAACAATGACTCGAAGCAAAGAATATAAAAAACAAGTTGGAATTCTCCAATCAGACAGAAGGGAGTGGAACTGTGAATTCTGTAAGCAGAGTGGTCATCGAATTTATTATTGTGAGAAATTCTTAAACACCGAGATACCCAATCGATTAGCATATATACGCAATAAGCAAATATGCAGTATATGTCTTAAACACAGTGCAGAAACCAAATGCTTCTCTCAAAATAAATGTAAGAAGTGTAATAAATCGCATAACACTCTACTACACAACGAAAACTACCAAACGAAAAAAAAGGTCGAGGGAAATCAATACAAAAAATTGAGCGCCTCAGACAACAACAATATAAAAGAGAAAACATTATCTTCCCTTATGGTAAAGAAGATAGACAGTCCAATGGTAATATTAGCTACAACACTGATATCAGCCAAATCGTTAAATGGTGATACATGTCTATTTCGGGCATTGATTGATCAAGGTTCTCAAATATCAATAATATCTGAGGAAGCAGCGCAGATCCTCTCCTTGACAAGGAAAAGAATAAATACAGAATTAACTGGACTCTCAGATGCAGCAGTGGGTATATCAAAATCAAGAGTGTATTTAGAGATAAGACCAAGATTTATGAGCAACAACAAAATGCAAGCAGAGTTTTTGGTATTACCCACCCTCATAAAACCACTACCTGACGAATCATTTGAATTTAATAAAAATGAGTGGGAAAACTATATTCTGGCAGATCCAAACCTAAATACAAAAGATCGTATTGACATTATCATCGGAAGTGACTTGTATCCAAAGTTAATTGAAGAAGGAGTTAGAAAGCACAATGGCATAGTGGGACAAAATACGATTTTCGGATGGATAGTTTCCGGCTCACTACACGAGAAACGACAATCTGGCAAAATCATGTCAGCGGTTACGTCATCGGTGGAGAAGTTCTGGGAGATAGAAAAAATAGAAAAAGATAATGAAATATCAGAAAACGACATCTGCATGCAAGCAGTCGCAGAAACAACAACAAGGGCAGAAATACATCTATGCGAGAATACGAAAACCTGGACCACATGGTCAAGGTAGATAAGAAACACGAAAATATGGGCAAATACTATCTACCGCACCACGCAGTTGTGAAAGATACAAGCCTAACAACAAAAACAAGAGTTGTATTCGATGACTCAGCGAAGACGTCCAACGGATACAGCCTTAATGACGTAATGATGATTGGCCCTAGACTACAAAACAATATCTTTGACATCATCATCAAATGGATGAAGGCACTGGACGAAGTTGCAGAGGAAAGAATTAAACCTATACAGGCAACTAAAATAAACAACAAGAATGAACTACTCAAAACTCAACGGGACTTGGAAAGGTTCAAGAAGGAAAACATTCACCTTAAGGGCTTGGACTTTCACCACATAAGCGGTCACAGCGGATTAATGTTAAGTTGCATTTCGGTTATTATTTTAGTAATTTATATAATACGAGGCACAAAATTCAGAAAAAGAATTTTAGCAATTTCTGTTGGCCCGCAGAATGTTCAAACATGAACATACCCAATCTATAGATAACCCAATGTGTATGTGAAATAAAGATAAGACAGATCACCCTAAGCATACACTGACGGTTATCTACAGATAAATAGAAAGATAAGAAACATAGACATTAAGAATAGATAGATAAGACAAGAAAATTGTATATATATAGAAGTAACGTAGTGAAATAAAATTAGTATTCATATCGACTTACAACTGAGTTTTACTCAACATTTGGTCCTTCGAGACGTATATTAAAATTTTCCCCCACCAGTGGTAAGAGATTTTAATAAACGAACAAGTGTAAATTTAGCGTTATCAGAGCTACAAATACTGATAAAGTGAAAATTAGCGTGTCAGAGCTACAAATACTGACGAGTAAAAAAAAAAAAAAATCATATTCAGTGAAAGCGTTGTCAGAGCTTAAATACTGACAGATAAAATAATACAACAAAAAAAAAAAAAACAAACTCAACAATGTCATCAGAGCATTTAAAAGTTATTGAAAAACAGCTAGCCACTGGACTAGACTTGCAGCAAAAACAAATGAATGGGATCATGATGAAAACAATAACAAATCATGAAACTCATATAGATTTGACGAAAATACGTACAATCATGGAGAGCTTACAAAAAACAATAGAGGAGGCGAAACTAGAGGCAATTTCCCATCCTCATACCAAAAACATATGGATTGGAAAACTGAAACGATGGAATGACCGACTGCAAGTTGAACTGTCTAAGATGAATCCAGTACAAGAAGAGGGATTCAGAGAAGAAAATTATGTAATCGAGTTGGAAGAAGATGTTAAATTACTTCTATCCAATTTGGAAGAAAAACATGAAAGCATAAAATCTGATCCATATGCAAATGTATCAACAGGAAGTCCTAACATTGAACTGCCTAAATTCGATGGAAAAATTGAAGAGTGGAAAATATTCTCCGACCTGTTCATAGATTTGGTTCACAATAAGAATAATGTGCCAGATTCTGTGAAATTAAATCACTTGCGTTCATGTATAACCGGCGAAGCCCGAACTTCAATTGCTAGCCTCATACAAGGATCTTCAGCAAATTATAATGAAGCATGGAATACTCTCGTCAGAAGGTACGAAAACAAAAGAATCAATTTCTCAACACAATTGAATTACTTGCTGGACATGCCAATGATGAACGCTACATCACCTTCTAATGTTAAAAAACTTCACAATGCAGCAAAGGAAAGTATTTACATCATCACAGCGACAATAGGCAAAGATAAGAATGAAAACGATGAAATATTTGCTCACCTACTCCTTCGAAAATTTGACAAGGAGGGCTTACAATTATATGAGCAACACATCAAAAAACCAAGCCAAATACAAAAACTGGAGGATGTTATGGACTTTCTTGAGCAATTATTTCAAACCCTCGAGTCTCAACAACAAACAATGACTCGAAGCAAAGAATATAAAAAACAAGTTGGAATTCTCCAATCAGACAGAAGGGAGTGGAACTGTGAATTCTGTAAGCAGAGTGGTCATCGAATTTATTATTGTGAGAAATTCTTAAACACCGAGATACCCAATCGATTAGCATATATACGCAATAAGCAAATATGCAGTATATGTCTTAAACACAGTGCAGAAACCAAATGCTTCTCTCAAAATAAATGTAAGAAGTGTAATAAATCGCATAACACTCTACTACACAACGAAAACTACCAAACGAAAAAAAAGGTCGAGGGAAATCAATACAAAAAATTGAGCGCCTCAGACAACAACAATATAAAAGAGAAAACATTATCTTCCCTTATGGTAAAGAAGATAGACAGTCCAATGGTAATATTAGCTACAACACTGATATCAGCCAAATCGTTAAATGGTGATACATGTCTATTTCGGGCATTGATTGATCAAGGTTCTCAAATATCAATAATATCTGAGGAAGCAGCGCAGATCCTCTCCTTGACAAGGAAAAGAATAAATACAGAATTAACTGGACTCTCAGATGCAGCAGTGGGTATATCAAAATCAAGAGTGTATTTAGAGATAAGACCAAGATTTATGAGCAACAACAAAATGCAAGCAGAGTTTTTGGTATTACCCACCCTCATAAAACCACTACCTGACGAATCATTTGAATTTAATAAAAATGAGTGGGAAAACTATATTCTGGCAGATCCAAACCTAAATACAAAAGATCGTATTGACATTATCATCGGAAGTGACTTGTATCCAAAGTTAATTGAAGAAGGAGTTAGAAAGCACAATGGCATAGTGGGACAAAATACGATTTTCGGATGGATAGTTTCCGGCTCACTACACGAGAAACGACAATCTGGCAAAATCATGTCAGCGGTTACGTCATCGGTGGAGAAGTTCTGGGAGATAGAAAAAATAGAAAAAGATAATGAAATATCAGAAAACGACATCTGCATGCAAGCAGTCGCAGAAACAACAACAAGGGCAGAAATACATCTATGCGAGAATACGAAAACCTGGACCACATGGTCAAGGTAGATAAGAAACACGAAAATATGGGCAAATACTATCTACCGCACCACGCAGTTGTGAAAGATACAAGCCTAACAACAAAAACAAGAGTTGTATTCGATGACTCAGCGAAGACGTCCAACGGATACAGCCTTAATGACGTAATGATGATTGGCCCTAGACTACAAAACAATATCTTTGACATCATCATCAAATGGATGAAGGCACTGGACGAAGTTGCAGAGGAAAGAATTAAACCTATACAGGCAACTAAAATAAACAACAAGAATGAACTACTCAAAACTCAACGGGACTTGGAAAGGTTCAAGAAGGAAAACATTCACCTTAAGGGCTTGGACTTTCACCACATAAGCGGTCACAGCGGATTAATGTTAAGTTGCATTTCGGTTATTATTTTAGTAATTTATATAATACGAGGCACAAAATTCAGAAAAAGAATTTTAGCAATTTCTGTTGGCCCGCAGAATGTTCAAACATGAACATACCCAATCTATAGATAACCCAATGTGTATGTGAAATAAAGATAAGACAGATCACCCTAAGCATACACTGACGGTTATCTACAGATAAATAGAAAGATAAGAAACATAGACATTAAGAATAGATAGATAAGACAAGAAAATTGTATATATATAGAAGTAACGTAGTGAAATAAAATTAGTATTCATATCGACTTACAACCGAGTTTTACTCAACACTCTTAATACTTGAGTCGAAAACCATTTCTTATCAGTTCTTTGTTGTTTTTGTAGGTTTTCGTGTTTTGTTAAAAAGGTTTTCAGTTGAATTTTTCTTAGAAATTAACTAAAAATTACAAGCAATATTTTGCATATGATGGAACAGATTAATTTTAAAATCTGTTTTTGTTTACGAGATTTTTAGTCGAAAACCAATTTCTACCAATTTTAGTATCATTTCTTGAAAGTTTTTATTTCTTATGTAAACAAATACAGATTGCATTTTTTCAAGATAATTTAGAACGCATTGAAGTCATTTTGAAGTCAATACTTTCATTTATTCACAAGATATCTGGAATCGAACATCAACTTCTACCAATTTTGCGTACTATTCTTTGTAGATCTTAATTTTTGTGAAAAAAGACTTACTGTCGGGTTCTTATACAAATTTTACTGCATGTCGGACACAATATTTTCTATGAGGTGAAATTACCTTGAAGCCAATATCTTAAATTCTTCATTTGAGTCGAAAATCATTTTTTACCAACTAAATGTTTTTTAGGTTTTTTTTTTTGTAAAAAAACTGTCAATTCGATTTTTTGGAGATAATTTCGTTTTTTGTTCGTAAAATATTCGAGGTGACAATATTGTTTTTTTTTTTAATTTTTTTTATTTATCTAAAATAAACGTAAGTTGAATTTTGTTCAAAATTTTATTAGTTTGATATCACGTCACAATTTATAATATAAAATTTAATATAAGCCTTTAGCGTTACTGGTTCGTAAGATGTTTTGGGTTAGCCAAAGGTCCTTTGTTTTAGTTCTTTCTGCGTTATTGTCTGTATAACTAAATTTATTTAAAGTCGATATCTCCACTTGATATATGGACGACGACACGCACGCACATACATACATCTCTCTAAAAAATCGAGAAATGTCAAAATTTAATTTAATTAAGTGCACAAAAGCGTGTACCAGATGAATTACTAATTTTAAATGATATTATAACCGGTACTTACTTTCCTTCCTTTCTCTACTTCTAGTTCGCAAGAGTGATGATTGAAATCCTATTTGAGTAGTATCCAAACTATGGGCAACAGCTGCCATTGAGCTATGAGTTGTTTCACGGAAATCTCCTGTTTCGGCCCATACTTTTAATGAAATGTAAAAAAAAAATAGTTATTGCTTTTGTAAATTGTATTAAAATATTATTTAGTATAATATTGTATACGTATATGTATATGTAGTGGATTTATACTTTTCCATTTCATTTGATGTCAAGGTATCAGGAAAAATCTTACTCTTAGGGAAAAATGTATAGGCTCAGTACAGAGGATTTTATGTAAAATGCTTGTACTGAATTTTTCAGGGATTTCCTATGAAACCTGTCTTCAATGAGTAAAGTCAACTCAAGTCAACAGTAGGTGCGTTTTTGTATTAAAAATGTTCCACACCTGAACGTTGCCGTTCCGCCTTGGAATTTTGTCCATACAATTACCTGTAATCATATATGATTATTTGTGTTCATCCTTAGCGGGGGAGAGTACGATAACTCAGGCGACAAAGTTTATGACGGATTTGTATAGAACAGATAAAAACAAGCATTTTTTTACTATGGGAGCGGGGGGTCTATCTCCTCCCGTTTAGGCTGTAGGGGCAATTTAAAAAAATGTGTACGTTAAATGGAAACAATTATTAAAAAATAATGGTAATACATACTTACAACTTACTTACTTCCTTAAGGTGGCATTACAGACCGCGGCGGCGGACCTGGGCCTCAACCAACCTGCGTCTCCAGCCAGCTCGGTCCCTAGCTAGCTGTCTTCAGTTTCGCACGCCAAGTTGGTTGAGGTCTTCATCCACCTGCGTGCACCACCTGAGTCGCGGTCTTCCACAACTGCGCCGTCCCTCGGGATAGGATTCGAAGTCATTCCCGGCTTGGGCGTTGATTTCCATTCGCTCTACATGACTCAGCCATCTAATTTGTTGGACTTTAATTCTGTTAAATAGGTCAGTGTCGCTGTACAGCCCGTACAGTTCATCGTTATATCTTCTCCTCCATTCTCCATCTATGCAGACGGGACCAAAAATGGCCCAAAGAATTTTCCTCTCGAAGCATCCTAAGACGCTCTTTGACAGGGTCCAGGCCTCAGCGCCATAAATGAGAACCAAGATGATGAGTGTCTTATTGATGATGATTTTAGATGCTCGAGAGAGGACTTTACTACTCAATTGTCTTCAAAGTCCAGAGAAGCAGCGATTTGCAAGAGTTATTCTTAGTTCGATTTCAGCGCTGGTGTCGTTGTCTGAGTTTATAGTGGTGCCTAGGTAGACAAAGTCCTCAACTACCTCAAAGTTATAGCTGTCCATGGTGACGTTTTGTCCAAGACGTCGTTGTTCAATGTCCTTTCTTGATGACAGCATATACTTGGACTTGCCCTCATTGACCACTTAACCCATCTTCTTCGCTTCCGTCGCAATGCTCAAAAACGTTCCACTGACATCACGCTTTGATCTTCCAATTATGTCAATATCATCTGCGTATCAGAGTAATTGGATGGACCTTTGGAAGATTGTGCCTCTAGTGTAGATGGTTGAGTTTTGCACAAATCTTTCCAGAACGATATTGAAGAAGTCGCATGACAGTGCATCGTCTTGTCTAAAACCTTTTTTGACATCAAATGCATCGGTGAGATCTTTTCCGACCTTGATAGAGCAGCGTGCATTCTCCATCTTCATTCTGCACAAACGGATAAGTTTGACAGGGATGCCAATACTAGACATTGCTCTGTAGAGCTCTTCCCTATAGATGCTGTCGTACGGGGCTTTAAAATCGATAAAGAGATGGTAGGTATCGATTTGAAGCTCCTGGGTTCTTTCCAAGATCTGCAGTAGTGCGAATATTTGCTCGATGGTGGACTTTAATGGTCTGAAGCCACACTGATAAGGACCTATCAGGTTGATGACGAACGGCTTCAGAAGTTCACATAATACGGCAGAGAGGATCTTATTTGCAATGTTAAGGAGACTGATGTTTCTGTAGTTGGCGCAACTTAGAGGGTCTCCTTTCTTATGTATCGGGACAACTATGCTGAGATTCCACTCATCGGGCATGCTTTCTTCCGACCATATTTTGCATATGAGTTGGTGCATGCTCCCTAACAAGTCATCGCCTGCTGCTTTGAATAGTCCGGCAGCATTTCCGTCAGCTTTGTTTGACTTCAGTTAAGATATAGCCATCTTCACTTCGTCGAGGTCGGATAGGCGGAATTGTCGATCTGCGTCCCCTAGGTTGAGTGGTTCTATCTCCCTTACAGCGGAATTCGGTTCGTCATCGCCGTTATATAATTTGGAGAAGTGGTCTTTCCATATTATCAACATAGAATGCGGTTGTACTACGATGTTCCCCTGATCGTCCTTACAGGCTTCGGTTCGTGGCTGGTACCCTTGGGAGTTTTTTTTACATTTTGGTAAAATTTACGAACCTCATTCCTCTTGTGACATCCCTCTATTTCCTCGATCGCGCGCTTCTCATGCTCTCTCTTTTCCATCTAAGAAGCCCGTGTTCCTCACTCCTCTTCTGCTCGTAGAGCTAGCGACCCGCTCTGATTCTTCTGTACAGCGCCGCCGTTTTGTATACTTGTTGCTTAGCTGCGTGAGCTTGATGGCATTTGTCGTCAAACCAGAGCTTTCGCTGTGGTGGCCGTGTTAAACCTACCACTTCAGAGGCGGCATCTCTGATGGCTGCAAGGTAATATTGCCACTGGTTTTCAATGCTTAATGCAGGCAGCATAGGACTTCTTAAGAGCTTATTAGAGACTCGATTGAAAAAGAACATGGCAGTCTCTTGCGATTGTAGCCGTCTAACGTCGAATCTTCTCACAGTACTTCCTTGTTTTGGCTTCGATCGGGATATCCGCAGCCATACCGTCGCTACAACGAGGTAGTGTTCCGAGTCAATGTTGGAATGTTCGGACAACCTGTATACTGTAGAAGGGTCGAGCGCCGATCGAAATCTGGTCAATCTGGTTGACAGTTGATTGATCAGGAGATTTCCATGTCCCCTTGTGGATATTAGGGTGTGTGAACTACGTACTAGCTAACAGAACGTCTCGCCCCGCAGCGAAATCGATCAGCCTGAATCTGTTGTCGAGGTGGTGTCATGCAGGCTGAATCTCCCGATTGTGCCACCAAAGATGTCTTCTCTTCCTAGCTTGGCGTTGAAATCTCCTAAGATAATTTTAATGTCATAGCCAGGGCACTGCTCACATGTCTTGTCCAAGAGCTCAAAGAATATGTCTTTGTTGTCTTCATTTATCTCCTCTGTTAGGGCAAGCGCGCATATTAGGCTTATGTTGGCGAATTTAGCCTTGATGCGGATTATAGTGATGCGCTCGCTCACAATGTTGAAACTCAAGCCTTTTTGCCTGAGTCTAGTTCCAATAACAAATCCACACCCAAATAGACGCTGTCTTTGTTCTCGGTAGCAGTCAGTCTTTTAGTTTGCGTTTGCCCGGTCCATCCCATCGCACTTCTTGGATGACTGTAATATCTGCCTTTAGGGCTTCCGCTAATTGTTTGGCTCCACGTACTGTTAAGGGACCTAACATTTCACGTACAGATCCGAAGTTCGTTGTCCTTATTTCGTTTTTGTGGGTTGTCAACAGTGAATCCGTCCGTATCCGAGGCTTGTTGGTGCTTCGCAACTAGAAGATTTTTACGTGGTCAGGAAGTCACCCCGACGGCACAACCCCCAACCTGAAGTGCCAGATCATTAGTATAACTCCAATGACGAGCAGCCGGATAAAATGCTCCTTATAGGCATGGGCTCCGAATAAGTCGTAGAAGCCCTATAGGGTGTTTACTAAGTAGTTCAACCTTACTGGAACTGTAGACGCCACCGTTGATTCCATCTCGGGAATTCGTCCGCTGCCGTGTGGATAAGGAGAGATGCCTTAGTGGAAACCTCCCCCCTCTCGTTTGCTACCCCAACAACTTTCCACTGGGGTTAGAACCCAATCTCCAGTTGAGATACTAGGCACCCGAAGTTCACAGAGGGGAGGTGAGAGTAGGAGTTCATAGACAGAGGTGTGTTTTGAGAAAAACCTGTTGACGCTTGTTTACCCTTGAATGCACATGAATGCATATGCATAGTTTTTGAAAAAAATTGTTTTAAACTTAAAATTTGGGCAAAAAAAAGGTTTAAAGCGTAATTTTTCAAATTTTTAAGATTATTTACTATTGTTGTTTTTTAGAATTAATTTCTCTTATTTGTTTTGATCAAAAACTGAAAACTAGATTATTTTATGCCTTCTTGTTCTTGAAAACGTTGAAAATTTAAAAAAAAAATATTTTAATCATCATGAACCCCATACACACCTCGGTGTGCCATACACCCAACCTCGCACACACCCCACTGTTGCATACACCCAAACTCGCACCATTATTACTATCAAAATAAGACCACTGAATCAAAAAAAAAATTAATTAATATAATAGTTATGGTTATTTTCAATTTTCTCAAAAACGAAAAGACATACAATCATCTAGTTTTCAGTTTTTGGTTGAAAATAAATAAGAGCAACAAAAAAAATATTTATACAGTTATAAAATTGAAATTTTTTTTTACTTTTTTTAATCAAATTTTTAGTTTAAAATTTAATTTTTAAAAAACTATGCCTTAACTTGATTTGAGAACTGGCTAACAGAACATAATGTTGGCTTTAAAAAAACGTATGATACTTAATTGTATGTAGTACCGTTATTTTGTAACAATTTTTTTTCCATCCGCCTAAACAGGGGGAGTTAGACCCCCCTCCCGTAGTAAAAAATGCTTGTTTTTAACTGTTCTAAAAAAATCCGTTTTAATATCTTTTGTTATCGTACTCTTTCCCTTAGCGGTGTGGTTCTTCCTAAAGGCCTCTTTCACACGAGACGGTTTCGTCCGTACGGTTAAAATCCGTACGGTTTTCATCCGTGAGCCATTGATAGTAAAATAATAAAATTAACTAAAGCTTTCACACTGGACGGAGACGGGTTTTTTCCGTACGGACGATTTAAAACAGCCGTCTCAACGACTGAAATATACGGCGACCGTGCCGTCGTCGCCGTCTTATCAGTGGCGTTCGTGACTACGCGAACGCATTCATAAAAGACGATTTTTATTCGTCTGCCGTCCGTTTTTGTGGTCACCTGTACTAAAGAAAAATATCTAAAATATAACCAAACGTAGACGATTCACGGGGAAAATACGTTGTGTGTGAAAACAAAGTCCGTACGGAAATAAATCGTACGGATTTTAACCGTACGAACGAAACCGTCTCGTGTGAAAGAGGTCTAAAACTATCAGAAAATAAGTTAAACAAATTTCGCTTTTTTTCTTAAATTTGTATCATAAATGTTTATTCATTCTAAAATTGTGATATTTGATTGCTAAAAAGTGATCGATTGAAAATAATTGCGTTGTCTTGGTCGGAAAGCATAAGTAGGGTTTCATCTTTAATGAAAAAGGACATTCAGTGAAAAAACCATCACTTTATATTTATATGTACTATTGTACTTATGTGCCGAATTTCTGGGCACGCAGCTGTTTGATTGCGTCTTTGGATTATGTAATTTTATTTAAACTGAACCGCAAAATAATAGAATTAGTACCAACGACATGTAAGTACCATTACCATGCACAATAGCTTATGTGCCTAACCAATAATCAAAGTTAAAGCTCTTTTAAATATTTATCTGATTACTAAGAGCATTATATATTGGAATCCGCTTAAAACCTCTTAACGGCTGAATAGTTATGTAATTCAAAAGCCTTTATGTATCCTCAATTCAACGCAACATAAATTAATATTTATACAAGATTTTCGTCCCTGATTCCTAATTATAGCCTAGAGGCCTAGAGCCTCTGTTGTCCACCGTAAGGTCCATCTTTACAAGATTTATTATTTAAAGCATGTTGTCCTTAAAAAAACTTCATTTTTTATTAACTCTTCATTTCTGAGGCTCATTGGATTATACCTCTTTATATAAATCTTGCGTACTGGATTTTGTGAAGTAGTGAATTAAAAGAATTCTAAAAATTTATGAAATTCTAAAAGTCAGAAGGCATTTTCTTTTTATACATTCTAAAATGACATTTCGATACTAAAATAACTTTATGTAGGCACCATTCAACCTCGAAACATATTTAGCCTATAACGGCCCTATTCAACGTTACATACGTTTTATAAATAACGTTTTCGCGTTTAAAGCATTATAAGGAGTGCATAACTTTATGCAGTGGCTATAATGCGTTTATAAAAAAGAGGCTGGCATGCGACCCACACTGATAACTTAACATCCCGTCTGTCAATTGGTCTTGCTTAAAAGTTTGAAAGTTTTCGGGTTGTGTTAAAAAAGTTGTCAGTTGATTTATTCTTAAAAATTTCAAAATTACCAACAATATTTTGCATATGATGAAATAGTTTTTTCCGTACTATTTTTTGTAGATTTTATTTTTTTATGAAAAAACGGACTGTTGGATTCTTATAGGTAAAAATTACTGAACATCGAAAACAATATTATTTGTGAGCTAAAATAAGTTTGAAGCGAATGTTTTTAATTTTTGAAAATATATTTGAGTCGAAAGTAAATTTTTGCAAATTTTTAGTACTGTTTTTGTTTAGGTTTTTATTTTTGTAAAAAAAACTGTCAATTCGATTTTTCTCAATATTTCATCGAATGTTGAAAGCAATATTTCTTATAACATAAAATTAGTTTGAAGTCAATATTTTTAATTTTTAAAAAGATATTTGAGTCGAAAATTAATTCTTACCGACTTTTATTAATCTTTTTTTAGGTTTTTATTTTTTGTAAAAAAAAACTGTCAATTCGATTTTTCACAATATTTAACTGAATGTTGACAACAATATTTTTTAAAAGATAAAATAAGTTTAAAGCCATAATCTTAAAGTCTTGAAAAGATATTTGATTAAATAATTTTGTATTCGTAAAATTTTCGAGGTGACAAATATTTTGTTCAGATTTTTTGATTTATAAAAAAAAAACAGTTAATTGGAATTTTTTCGAAAAATATATTTGTTTGGTATCGCGTTACAATATATAATATAAAATTTAATTCAAGTCTCTAGCGTTATGGTTCGTGAGATATTTAGGGTTAACCAACATTTTCACCTTTTTTTCAAATTGCTATGGTAAAAAAACCACCCACTCGATAATTCTACTGGTTCTTGAGCTATGGACGACGAAAAAAACGTAGCGAACGTGCGGACGTACGAATGTACGTACACACGCACGCACAGACATCTTTCTAAAAATCTTTTATTTCGACTCTAGGGACCTTGAGCTGTCGAGAAATGTCAACATTTTCAATTTGAAAAATTGGACCCATTACAATAACTCCCTATGGGAAGTTAATAATACTGTAAATATTTCGCCACACCAATAACTATTTTAAAGACAAGTCACGCTCGGTTAATTTTTTTTCTTATGAAAGTCAACTATATAGGCACGGTTATATAAATTAAATTTTCCTTAGATATTTTCTTTAAAAAAATATAACTTTATTTGTCGAGATTCAAACTTAAACTAAATTACAATTTAATTCTTAATTCTCAAATCACCTATTGCCTCAGGTAAGTGTCCGGTGCATATCCGCTGTTGCCGACGCTAGGTCAGCAGAATTGATGACGCTCGTGTGAAACGTTGACCTATATTTGGTTTCCCACGCGAAACTCTGCTTTCCAACTTATTTAGCGTTAACTCCTCCCGTCTTAAAATAATGCGTCCTCGCATTTTTACAGGATATTGTAAAGACTGGGATATTTTTGTAAGGATGTGGTGATAACTGATGGGATTCACCTTGATTTGTTATCGTTATTATAGGTTGTGTTGTTATCGGATTACTGTTGGTGTTGGATGTTCTGGATTTGTATCGTATAATTATTATGACGATGAATACGACTATAAATATGAGGTAGGTTGTTATTTGTTGGATGTAATGTTGGGGGCAAAGCTTGAATATTGACAATTTCTTGAGCAGCGTACTTTTGGTTATTGATCATTATTGTTTCGTTGTGAAATTTGACTAAGTAGTTTCCCTTAAGCGATTGCGTGTGGTTATTAGCTTCTATGGTACCGTTAAATTGATTAAGGATGACAAGTCCTGCTGATACTTCCTCGACCTGAGCAATATTTTGGCTATTTGTGGAGCTGCATGATGCATTTTTATTTTCTAATAAGCTAGTTAATCGATTTGTTTACAAAGAGTAATATCTTCGATTTGTTTACAATTATTTATTATACCATATACCTTATTATGATTTCTTAACATATTTCTATGAGATATTTTGTTTATTCGACCGTTTTTCTTTTTCATTGGAATAACAACTAATTTTTCATATATTTCTTTTTTTTTTTTGGGATACTTATGATATAGAGTAAATTTTCTGAATTGGATGCAATTTTGACATCGGCAAATTTAAGTGCTTGTTCTATATTTATAAATGGTAATGTTTCCTTATCCATTTTATCTAATATAACATTTAATTCATTTTTTGACATAATGTTAGAATTCACAATATTTTGCTTAGCAAGTTCGATTGCATAAATAATGTTCGTTAATTCTTCTTTAATGAGTTTTATCTTAAAAAATAGTAATATTGCATTATTTTGATATTCGATAGTACTGTCTTTCTTTATAGTGTTAATAATTTCATTCGTTATATTAGTAAGTAAATTTATTCTTTTCTTGTTTTCTTCATTTATTATTATCTGTTCGTTCGTTGTTGTTATCTATTACATTATTTATTTTATTTTTAAGAATGGTAAAATCATTGTGGTCGGGCGATCCCGCAATCCATTTCCATCCTGTTCGATGAAGTCTAATGATCGTTTTGCTCTACTTACTTTAAGATTTTGGATGATATTTTGAATTTGTTCTATTTCGTGGTGAATAATTGGAAAATAGGGGTTAGTTTTTGGAATTTGTTTGAGAAAAACATTTTGTGCTTTTGAAACGAAGTTTTCGTATGGAGTCAGTTCGACGGTGTGGATAAGCTTAAAGTTTCCTTCAGAGATGTTGGCCTTTCCGTTATTTAGGATAATGATGGGTGAGTTGGAATAGTTAACGGTTCCTTGGATTGGTTTTATTAGGTATCTGTTGGATAAAGGGAAATGAATAGGATTTGGATTCTAGGATATGAAAATTAGTTTCTAATGTTCGATTTGTGAACAACTTTTCCTGATTCTGTTAAAATTGTGGTAGATCTATTTTCTTTAACCTTTTCTTTTTTGTAACGTGACGAAAGTTTGGATCCTAATTGTTTGTTTACCTTTATGAAAATAGTGTCTCCGGGGTAATAAGTTTTTAAGTCAGATTTTCTTTTTGTTATGGTATGCTAAATGGTTTTTTTGTTTTGACTCTAATTTTTCAATATTTTTGATACGTGCGGTTACATTATCAGAACACCCTCACATAACTTTGTAATAATATTAAGCACCCTATCATAACAAAGTATCTTTATATAAACAAAATGTAATGCTCACACATTGATTCATAATTTCATCTCATAGCGGATGATGATATCCGATATTATAAATATCTTTATATAAACAAAATGTAATGCTCACACATTGATTCATAATTTCATTTCATAAGCGGATGATGATATCCGATATTATAAATACCATATCAGCACTTTTTGCCTTCAGTAACTTGTGTGCCCAAAGCATCTTAAATAATTCTAAAAGAATTCTTGTGTCAGCAATAATAAAAGACAAAGGAAAGCAAACGATCTTCAGCCGAAGATAGATTTGCTTAAGTAAACATTTTACAAGTATAAAAAGGGTTTCATCGATCAATGAGAGTTCAGTTCACAGTTGTCATTCTACGTATAGCCTAAGATTTCCCCCCACCAGTGGTAAGGGATCTGAAGCTTTGATTTAATAAATAATATTAAGTTTAAAATACATTGAATGCGTTTTATTTAATTGTTGATTGTGATCTTCTGCGATCACAAAAATATATTTTTTTATTGAAATAAAGAATCGGAAACGAAATTGGCGCAGTCGGTAGGATCTCGAAAGATCAAAATATATTGAATCTTACTTTATTAAAAGTTTAATTCGGGATCGTCCTAAAACTAAATAAAATAGTTAGTACCGGTAAACTAAAATTACTAAATGGTGCTATAGGACAGTGAAAAATAAAAAGATATATTTTTTGTTCAGTGAAAAGCATCGTAAATCAAGATCCGTAAGGACAATTTTACAAAGTCTCGTAGAGAGAATGCTTGACTAATAAAATAATTAAATAAAACACTAAATGCAACCAGAAGGAAATCTTCAAAAGGAAGCATACAGAAAGTGAACTCAGTGTTAAATTAAAATTAACAAAAAGTGCTACTAAATGCAACCAGAAGGAAATCTTCAAAAGGAAGCATACAGAAAGTGAACTCAGTGTTAAATTAAAATTAACAAAAAGTGCTACTAAATGCAACCAGAAGGAAATCTTCAAAAGGAAGCATACAGAAAGTGAACTCAGTGTTAAATTAAAATTAACAAAAAGTGCTACTAAATGCAACCAGAAGGAAATCTTCAAAAGGAAGCATACAGAAAGTGAACTCAGTGTTAAATTAAAATTAACAAAAAGTGCTACTAAATGCAACCAGAAAAAATAAATCTTCAAAAGGGAGCAGAGGCCCCGCAAGTAAAGGAACCACATATATTAGATCAATTCAGCAAAAGTTGAGAAGAAAACAAGTTCAACAAAATAAAATTAAAGACAAATAAAAAGTTAAAAGTGCTACTTATATAAAAAAAAAAAAAAATAATAATATATATGACATTACTTCAAAAAGTGTAAATTAATAAAAAGAAGGAAGAACAACTGTACGTGGCAAAATTATCCAAGTCGAAAGCCCCAACGTGTTCGATAAATGAAGAAATATACACCATACAACAAACCAGCTGCGTTAACATATAATACCGAGGAAGAAAAAACTTCAAAATCAACAGATCCTGCAGCAATCCAGCAATCAAAAGAAATTGAGCAAGCAGAAGAAAAAATTGAAAATAAGGTAAAAATGGCTACAATAAATATCGACCCCTTAAAATTAGTAAAGAATTTACCAAATTTTAATGGTAAATCATGTAATATTATTATATTTATTAAAAAAGCAGAATTTGTAATAAATTCATGTAATTTGTATAACGAAGGTTCACAAGAATTTATATTGAGTGAAATAAAATCAAAAATAACAGATTTCGCCCTAGAGGTAGTATTAAGGAGTGGCGACCCTAATAATTGGCAAGATATAAAAAATATTCTAGTAAAGAATTTTGGTGAGAAAGAATCTTTTCTAAAATTAAAAGAACTAGCAGATAAAGTTTATTCAAAAAACATTTCTCAACTATATAATACATTCTCAGAAATCCTCTGTAGACTAAATAATAAATATTATTTATCTGAAAATAAACCGGAAGAATACAATCCTTTCAATAATGAAGCGTCATTATTATCTAAATTTTGTGAAAGAATACCCCCGAACGCAAGTTCAATAATAATCAATCATAACATAACAACCCTTAGTGAAGCTTTTTATAAATTAGAATCTTGTCATTGGACAAAAGAAGAAAATAATTATAATGATAGAAATACTCGAAACTATAGAACTGGAAATAACAATAATAATTTTAACGACAAAAACTATAAAAAATATAATAATTACAATACAAATCAAAGACTTGATAGAAATTACAAAAACGAATCAGGAAATTCAAATAACTATAGGAATTTCAATAATAAAGGTCAAAACTTTTATAGAAACAATAATCAAAACTATAGAAACCAAAATGAACGAAATTATAGGCAACCAAATAGAAGTGGAAATTATTCTAATAATAATCGTAATCCATTTGCTACACAAAATAAAAAAAATGATCTAGAACCAATGGAAATAGATCACCTTACTCAAAATACAGCAAATTTTCAAACACCCGCCTCAACAGACCATTACCCTGCATAGATGTTCATATTCTTAATAAAAAACTTAGATTTTTAGTAGACACAGGAGCAGCTACATCTATTTTAAAAGAAAATATATTTCCAAGACATTATGAAAGTAAATTAGACAAACCAGTTATAATTAAAGCATTATATAATGAAAATCAAATAAATTCAAAAATAATTTTACCATTACCAATCGAATTTAATAAAAAAGAATCAACCATGGAATTTTTAATTACACCAATTACAAACAGTTCGTTTGACGGAATTTTAGGAAATAATGTCCTTATACCATTAGAAGCTGAAATATCATATTATACACATACTTTGAAAATAAAAAATACTATTATCCCATTAATGACAAAACCAAAGGAATACCCTTTAGATAGATACATTCAGGAATTATCAAATACACAAATAGATTTATGTGGTATTGATGTAGTTTTACAAGATTTAACTGATAAACTAACTGAACATTATATGAACAAAGAAGAAAAGAAAGCTCTGAATCAAATATTAAAAAATAATAAACAATTATTCTATAGCGAAGGAGATATCTTAACTAACGTAAAAGAAGTAACACACAACATTGAAACTAAAAGTGATAAACCAATATATTCACGACTATATAGATATCCAGAAGTACATACAAAAGAAGTCGATAAACAAATAATCGAAATGTTAGATCAAGGCATAATAAAAGAAAGCAACAGTCCATATAATGCTCCTATCTGGGTTGTACCCAAAAAGATAGACAATTCAGGACTTAAGAAATGGCGAATTGTTATAGATTATAGAAAACTTAACGAAGTAACCGTGGAAGACAAGTTTCCTATTCCAAACATTGAAGACATTTTTAGTAAATTGGGAAGATCCCAATATTTTACCACATTAGATTTAGCGAAAGGTTTCCATCAGATATTGGTGAATCCTAAAGATAGGTATAAAACAGCTTTCTCAACAGCAAACGGTCATTACGAATTTAATCGGATGCCATTTGGATTAAAAAATGCCCCCGCAACTTTTCAACGAATGATTAATCACGTATTAGAAGGACTTGTAGGAAAAATATGTGTGGTCTATTTAGACGACATTCTCATATTTAGTACATCATTAGAGGAACATATTTGCTCAATTAACAAAGTATTTAAAAAACTTAACAATCACAATTTAAAAATACAAATAGATAAATGTAAATTTTTTAGCAAGGAAACCGAATATTTAGGGCACGTTATTACTACAAACGGAATTAAGCCAAATCCAGAAAAAATAAGAACAATTGAAAAAATACCTATTCCTGGTACAACAAAACAAATAAAATCTTTTCTAGGTCTAACAGGTTATTACAGGAAATTTATTAAAGATTATTCAAAGGTAGCAGTACCTATGACCAAATATCTTAAGAAAGGAGCAAAGATAAATATTAAAGACCCAGAATATATAACAGCTTTTGAAGAACTTAAATTGCTCATATCTAATGACCCCGTTTTAAAATATCCTGATTATACAAAGGAATTCGTGTTAACAACTGATGCATCAAATTATGCGATCGGATCAGTCCTTTCACAATCAAATCACCCATTATGCTATGCATCTCGCACCCTCAATGAACATGAACGCAGATATAGCACTATTGAAAAAGAATTATTAAGTATTGTTTGGTCAACAAAATATTTTAGACCATACCTTTACGGTCGCAAATTTAAAATACAAACTGATCATAGACCTTTAATTTGGTTAAGTAACCTTAAAGAACCAAACTCAAAACTCCAAAGATGGAAAATAAGTTTAAATGAATATGATTTTGATATTGAATATTTAAAAGGAAAAGAAAATCGCGTAGCAGATTATCTTAGTAGACTCGAAGTAAACGCAGTCAATAGAAATGAAGATTCAACATTAGCCACAATTCATAGTGGAACAGAGGAAAGAAATGATCACATAGGAATTTCAGAATTACCTACAAATATGTTTAAGCATCAAATAGAAATTATAGAGTCAGACAATGAAGGTAAAGATATAAAATATATATATAAAGGTATAAGAAGACTCACTATTAAATCAAAAGATATAGGTGAATATTTTACTGAAGCATTAAAGGAATTTTTACCTGATCACGGAAATGTGGCAGTATATTGTCCAAGTGATACTTTATTTTGCAAAATTCAGGAAAAATATGTTGAGCTTTACAGCAATCAAAGTAAGCTAAAATTACTGAGATGCATTACTCTTTTAAAAGATTTAAGTAATACAGACGATGCGTTGAATCTCATTCAAAGGATTCATGAACAATTTAATCACAGAGGAATACAAGAAACATATCTTGAAATTAAAAATGAATATTATTTTCCAAAATTAAGAGAAATAATAAGAAGATACATTAACAATTGTATTATATGTCAAACAGCAAAACATGATAGAAGTCCAGAAAAAATAAAATTTGAAATGAGCAAAACTGCACTTAAGCCAAACGAGCTAATACACATGGACATTTATATTCCAAGTAAAGATATTTACTTTTTAACAATTATAGATAAATTTACTAAGCATTTGACAGCCTTTCCCATAGCTAGTAGAAACACTCATAAAATTATCGAGCAACTTAAACTTAGAAATTCTATATTAGGCAAACCCCAAGAAATAGTTTGCGACAATGAGTTTAATAGCCTAGCATTTAAAGAATATTACAATGAAGAAGGAATTAAAATAAAACTCATAACCCCAAATCATAAGACAGGAAATTCAGATGTAGAAAGAGCGCATGGTACACTTAATGAACATATAAGAATATATAATGCACAAGAAGAGAAAAAGAACATATTAAACCTAAGAGAAAAAGTAATAAAAGCAGTTAGTATATATAATTGTACAATCCATTCAACAATATTAAGAAAACCTATAGATTTTATTCAAAACAAAATAAAAGTAGAAGATTTAGAAGAGATAGGAAAAAGGATCCAAACAGTTAAAGAAAATAATATTAATAAAAGAAATCAAAATAAAGCAGATTTTATTGAACCAGATTTAAAAAAAGACGTTTACGTAAAAGCTGACGTAGTAAGAACAGCAAAGAAGATAGCTGCAAAATATAAGAAGACCAAGGTAGAAAAAATTGATAATAAATATTATGCAAATAATAAAAAATTACATAAAACCCATTTCAAAAGAAAATATAAATATCAAAGTAGTGATAATAATAATTTAATCTCTTTACAGCCAAAATGAAAACCATAATTATAATTGTATTATTCACTTTTACCATAGTGAAATCAGAATTTTTATTACAAGAAATTCATAATCAAGCAGGATATATAATTATAAAACAAGAACCCATGATAAAATACTCCATATTATTAATTTAGAAACTTACAATGAAATTATTAAACAAATTGAATTTTCTATAGAAACAGGCTATAACAATTTTCAAGACTTAAGATTAAAAAGATTAATGACAGAAGCTTTAGGAGATTCTAAATCCAAATTACACAGCATACTTCCTTATTCAAGACAAAGGA
Source organism: Eupeodes luniger (assembly GCA_951509635.1). Lineage (NCBI taxonomy): Eukaryota > Metazoa > Arthropoda > Insecta > Diptera > Syrphidae > Eupeodes > Eupeodes luniger. The sequence continues at coordinate 217,457,562 of OX608073.1, forward strand.
GAGGATTAATAAACATGGGAGGTAACGCACTCCATTTTCTTTTTGGAGTGATGGATAATGATGAAAGATTAGAGATTGAGAATCATTTAAAAATAATTGAAGAAAACAATATGAATGCTATGACAGAATTAAATAAACAAATAGGTATAAATACGCAATTCCAAACAGAATTAGAAACAATGGCAGACCGTATAAACAAACACCAGTATATATTAAGAAACTTTATTAATTCCACAGAAATAAAACAAGAAAATCTAGCTAAGAGCATATTATCATTACAAATAAATACAGATATAATGCTGTTAAACAATGAAATAGAAAAATTACAAGACAATGTAGTCTTTTCAAGATTAGGAATTCTAGGGAGAAATATCCTAACTAAAGAAGAAAATGAACGATTCAATATAACCATTAATAAATTAAAATATATTGAGAGCAGCCTATTAACTAGAAATAACAAATTAGTTTTTGCTTTAAAAATACCAGTATTTACAAATAAATGTGAAAACATAATGATTCTACCTATACCAAACGATCAAGGACTTGAAGTCGAAATATCAAAATACAACTATATAATTTGTAACAAAACATTATATGAAAACAATGAAATTAAATATCTTAAACATTTAAAGAAAAGTCCAATATGTATTCAAAACCTATATAAAACAAAATATGAAAACTGTAAGATAAGATCAAATAAAGATCAAGAATTAATAGAATTAGAAGATGGACTTGTATTAACAAAAAACTTAGTAGAAACAAGTCTAAATGAATATTGTAACAATATTGAATATAAAATTATTAAGAATAACCTTTTACATTTTAAAGATTGTAACATTAAAATAAATGCAACTTTATATATAAATCGAAAAGAAACTTTTAAACAAAATATTATAATTCCATTATATAAAACATTAAACATTACAAAAATTAATGTTACATTAGAGGATATACATATAAATCAAATCGAAAATTTGAAAGAATTGCAAGCAATAAGATACCAAAACAATATAAAACATGTTATATCATATACTAGTATAACAATCATAATTATTATAATTGCAATTTTATTATTATATTTTAAACGTCGAGAAACCCATAAATTTAAAATTGAAAATAGAATTATAGATACTCAGGAGAGCATCAAACTTAAGGGGGGAGGGGTTACATTATCAGAACACCCTCACATAACTTTGTAATAATATTAAGCACCCTATCATAACAAAGTATCTTTATATAAACAAAATGTAATGCTCACACATTGATTCATAATTTCATCTCATAGCGGATGATGATATCCGATATTATAAATATCTTTATATAAACAAAATGTAATGCTCACACATTGATTCATAATTTCATTTCATAAGCGGATGATGATATCCGATATTATAAATACCATATCAGCACTTTTTGCCTTCAGTAACTTGTGTGCCCAAAGCATCTTAAATAATTCTAAAAGAATTCTTGTGTCAGCAATAATAAAAGACAAAGGAAAGCAAACGATCTTCAGCCGAAGATAGATTTGCTTAAGTAAACATTTTACAAGTATAAAAAGGGTTTCATCGATCAATGAGAGTTCAGTTCACAGTTGTCATTCTACGTATAGCCTAAGATTTCCCCCCACCAGTGGTAAGGGATCTGAAGCTTTGATTTAATAAATAATATTAAGTTTAAAATACATTGAATGCGTTTTATTTAATTGTTGATTGTGATCTTCTGCGATCACAAAAATATATTTTTTTATTGAAATAAAGAATCGGAAACGAAATTGTGCGTCTTCTACCTGAGCTGTACTGGTAGTGTTTTTACTGAAAAATATATCAATGGGTTTTTTCTTCATCACAGAGTGAACGGAAGAATTGTAGGCATGGACGGAGGCTTCTAAAAGTTCTGTGAACGATTCATAGATTTTCTCTGCCTTCAAGCATCTCATAATTTCACCGAGAGTTGAATGAAATCTCTCTATTTGTCCATTAGAGGTACTTGTATAAGGGGGTGTAGTGAAAACTTGTATTCCAAACTCGTTTTGTAACATGAATATCAGTGATGATGAGCTAAAAAATTTTTCGTTGTCGCAAACTATTAGCTTTGGTATTCCGAAGCTATAAACGATTTCTCTAATTGGTTGTTTAATATCTTCTACAGCTCTTGGCATGATTAGTTTTGTTACCACATATTTAGAGAATTTGTCTATTGCAGTTATAACTAATTTTCCGTCTGTAGAAAACATGTCGATATGTATAATTTCTCCAGGATATCTAGGAATTGGAGTTGGTTGTATCGGAACTTTATTTGGGTGCCTTTCATATTTATTCTGTTTACAAATTAGGCATGTTTTGGTAATTTTTTTTAATTTTTTACTTAATGAAGGAAAGAAATATTTTTCCAAAATTTGTGCTCTGTTTTCTCTTTGGTTCCTATGAGCACGATTGTGTTCTTCAATAACTAGATTTTCTTGATCCTGTTCGTTCACAATATCTTGTACTAGAAGTTGTGTAAATCGGATTTTGATTGAACTGAAATTATCTTTGTAAATGTTTTGTATCATACACATAATGTGTTCAGTTGTTTTAATTCCATTAGTTAACGATGGATTAAGGATTTTCTTTAGGATTTGGACTAAGTTCGATTCGGAGTAATTGGGCTCTGTAATAGTATGTCTATGGTATGTTGGAAATAGTATTTGGAAGTTTTGGCTGGGGGGTGTACCTTCTAACAGAAAAAATTGATTTTTAAAACAATTTATAGGTGATTCCACACTATAAATGAGTCCATGACTTGATGATTCATCGCTATGAATGGTTGGGGTTAGAGAATTACATTGTGCTTGGATAGCTAGTGGTGGTCTAGATAAAGCATCCGCCACAACATTAGTACTTCCAGGCTTGTATTTCAACTCATAATTGTATTCTTCGAGTTGAGCTTTCCAGCGTTTTAGTTTTGTGTTTTTATTTTTACTACTGAGTGCGTAAGTTAGCGACTGGTGATCGGTAAAGATTATAACTTTCGCAGAACCGTACAGGTAATTTCTGAATGAATTCAAAGCCCACACGATAGCGAGCATTTCCTTCTCATTCGTGGCATAGCTTTCTTCGGTTTCTTTCAAAGTCCTAGATATAAAGGTGATTGGTCTATTTTTTTGAGACATCACAGCGCCTATTGCGTAATCTGAGGCGTCAGTTGTAAGTTCGAGGGGTAAACTGAAATCGGGGTAACTTAAAATGATGTCTTCTGATATTAAAGATCTCTTGATTTTATTAAAGGCTTCATAGGACTCTTCATTTAGATGTATTGGTTTTTACTTGATATAATTTTGGACACGCGTCCATCCTCCCCTCTTAAAAGGGATGTCAGGGGCTTTGCGATTTTCGCATAGTCTTTGACAAACCGACGGTAATAACCTTAATTCTTTTAGAGTTCTTGGAGGTGGAAATTTTTTGATTGCGCTTACTTTTTGCGGATTGGTCTTAATACCTTTAGAAGAAACAACAAAATCCAAAAATTCTAGTTCTTCTTTAAAGAACTCACACTTATCGATTTGAACACTCATATTTGCTTCATTAAGTGTTTTAAAGATTTTACAAATATTTTCAAAATGTGTCTTTTCATCTGGACTAAAGAATTTAATATCATCGATATACACGTAACAAATTTTCCCAGTAAAGTATATCGTCTAAAGCCCTTTGGAAGATTGAAGGGGCGTTTTTTAGTCCAAATGGTAACCTGGTGAACTCGTATTTTCCGTGGTTAACAGAAAATGCAGTTTTTTCCATGTCTTTTTCCTTGAAAGGAATTTGATGGAATCCGCTTTTAAGGTCAAGAACAGAAAACCAAGAATTTTTTCCGAGATTGGCTAGAACCTCATTGGTTTCAGGGTCGGCTATGGTGATTGATTTTAACTTTCGGTAATCTATGACTAATCTGAATTTTGTATTTCCAGATGCATCGGTTTTTTCGGTACAATCCAAACAGGAGAATTGTACGGAGATCTTGATCGCCTGATTATGCCGTCTTGTAATAGTGCCTGTACCTGTTTTTCGACTTCTTCTTTTAGTGATATTGGGTAAGGATAAAATTTAGAATAAATAGGAGTTTCTGTCGTTGTTCTTATTTCTCCTTTGACGTTTGTAGTACATGAAAGTTTTTTACCCGGTCATCAAAAAGTCTAGGGAATTCGTCAATTGCTTTTTGAATCATTGTCTTTTGTACGTCGGACATATGGTTCGTCCTGATATTGATAGTATTAACTGAATGGGTTTTTAACTGTTTAATTTTGATTTTGATTCTATTTTCGACAATCATAAAATTATCTTTTATATGAATAACTGCCGAGAGGTCTTTTAGGCTATCGTTTCCTAGAATGGCATGAAACGATTTTAATTCAGGCATGAGGAAAAATTTTATCTTAATGTCGTTAAGGCCGAAAAGGTTCAAAAATGTGTGTTGCGTAATTTTAACATTTCCTCCTATAGAGTTCGCGTAGAAATTTGTCTCATTAGTTCGAGGGTTTGGTACCAAACAAGGTTGAAAATAATTCTTATTTGACCCGGTATCTATTAAAATTTTGAGTATAGTTCTGAGTGACTGAGGAACAGCTCAGTCTAAAAAATGGGTATCACTAAATTCTAATGATTGCTGGTTGTAGGGATCGTCTGTATCTTGTTGTGGAAAAGTTTCAGAATAATCTTGTGGATAATGTTCTACGTATTTTTGCAAAGTTTGATCGTGACATTGATCTTCGTTTTGAATGGTTTGTTCGTATTGTTGTTCCTCAGTTGGATCAGCTGGAGAGGTGTTCACATGAAAATTTCTTTGCAATTTATTGGGATGTATTTGTTGAGAAGGGGGATTGTTTGGTCTTTTAGGAGCTGATAGCATATTCATATAATTAACATTATTTGTTTTAATAGTGGAAATATCCATTGGTTCGTGCTGTTGGTATTTGGTATTATTAGGAACTTGAGGACGATAAAAGGATTGTTGGATAGGTTTTTGTGGTAAATTCGGTCTTAGTTGATTGCATTGAGGATAGTTAGCTTGGAGAGGATTTAATTCGGGTTGGTAATTATTGAATGGGATATCAGCAGCATATTGCTGCCAAAAGGTTTGATTCTCAAGTTTCATACAAAGATGAAGGGCTTGAGGTAGATCAGAGGGCTTTCGAATGCCCAGGAGTCTAGGTAGGTCTCCTTTAAGGCCTCGAATAAAGGTATCGAGTGCCTTTTGTCTGTATGAATGCATTAAAAGATTAAGTGCTTCTCCACTGACTTCCATAGCAGATATTTTATTTAATATCAGTGAAAGATGTTCATACACTGAATGATAGAATTCTTTAACAGATTTATTGTCTTGTACCAATGATGTCATTTGGTACTCAAGCATCTTGAGATATTGTTCCAATTCAATGGAGTATTGTATGATTCTAGTATATGGTCGGCATGACCAACGATTTTGTTTCGAATGACATTAATAATGCCGAAGTATTTGGGAGATCCTCTAAGGGGTTCGTAAATTTTGAGAACCCTTTCTACGCTTTTGCGCCATGAACTGAATTCTCCAGGTTGCCCTGAGAACTCGCGTAGGCTTCGTACTATATCTGGAAGATTGTCCATTTCACCAATGTTTGCCATCTGATCTTGGTTTATGCCTTGATCGATGCCTGCAAACTGATCCGCATAGGGATTCATAAGCGAATAGTTTAATTGTCTACCTTCCCGTTGCATGGCTTGAGTTATCATTGCTGATATTAAGTTTTGCAAAGCAGGTGTAGCAACACCTGGTTGTTGTGATTGATCATTCGGAGGTGCCATGATTAGGATTATTTAAAAATGTTCACTTGATATTAGTTTCACCAGTACAGTTTAGGATTAATTACATTTTTTTTTTTTTTTTTTTTTTAATTAATTGCTTATTAATTAATTTGTTTTTTGGATTCACTTAATTTCTTAAATAGTAGTATAGTAATTTGCTTTTGGATTCACTTAATTTCTTCTAATAATTTGCTTTTGGATTCACTTAATTTTTCTTAATACTTAGTCTTACTCTAATAGAACCAGGAACGTTATAATTCCCGCTGGTGTGAAAAACATTCGTCCTGTTTGCACGGCTTTACTGCTACTAGGGTATTTTTCACCACACTCCTTCGTGAGCCTCAGTGTTTCTATAGAATCCTGATATGATCTGGTTCTTGTTGTGGGTTCGTGTTGGCTGTGGATGGCGAGGTTCTTGACGTCGACTTAGGCACGGCGAAGTTCTTAACGTCGTCGTCTTTTGCGAGCACTGACTTAACACAAGCGGCGAGGTACTTAACGTCGTCTTACGCGAGCACTTAATGTCGTCTTATGCAAAGCCACACTTGGTTGGGCGCCAATTAAATTTTCCTTAGATATTTTCTTTAAAAAAATATAACTTTATTTGTCGAGATTCAAACGTAAACTAAATTACAATTTAATTCTTAATTCTAAAATCACCTATTGCCTCAGGTGAGTGTCCGGTGCATATCCGCTGTTGCCGACGCTAGGTCAGCAGAATTGGTGACGCTCGTGTGAAACGTTGACCTAGTTGGTTTCCCACGCGAAGCTCTGCTCTCCAACTTATTTAGCGTTAACTTATACAAACACACCAAAGGTGGAAAAATAAAATGTGTCAACATATAATTGCGTTTTTGTTTTTATAAATGTCCATGATTATAGAAATGGCTTAAAAACAAAACTTAAAAAGGAGTAGATCGGCAATTTGGACGACGACATTAAAGGAGCTAGTAGTAGAAGCAGCTAGAACACTTGAAAATATATTTGCTTAAAAGCTTAATGATGGCAAGTCAATAACATCAAAAGCTGCAGCTTGGGAAAATATTTGGGCAACATTTATTTGTATACACTTTTTAAGTACATGCCTTCAATTTTGTTATACATATTCCCAATGTCTCTTCAATGCTGTTTTTTTGACAACGAATGTAGTAGATTTTTTAATAGAAGGCTGGTTAGTAAAACAATGTCTTTACTGTACACTCAAATTAAATCGCTGTTAAAATTTGACCTAAGAATTCCTAAAAGTGTGTTTGGCGGTTTAAGCGACGTAAATTGAGTCAATAGGTTATTTAAGTTTATTTAACACGGTGTCGAAATCAATCATTTGAGTATTTACTTATATGTAAAATGTGGTCGACTTTTCGAGTTTACGGTGCTTTGTTATGGGATAAATACAAGTGTATTGAAGAGGAATAGTTCATGTAAATATATACTATATACACAAGCTATGTGAGTTCATGTTCGATGAAGTAAATAATATACCTAGTTTCCAGTGGCAAAGCGTCCATATAAGTCGATTATTTCCGTCTTACCTTTTGAAATTCTCACCCTGAACATTTTAGACTTCTGGCAACACGAATCAAACTTAATCATACACATGAATACGCTGCCAACATTTTTTAAGAACTTCTACTCTCCTTTCAGTCATATTCTGCGTCTTATTTTTTCGTGAATTTGTTTGTATCTTCTTTTCGCTCCTTTGTTTTCAACTATGATCCTATCAGCATTTTACTTATTTTAGATGGTTCGGAACTCCTTATGTGAGGAAGACCCAGCGATAAGAATGAAGCAAAGACAGGATGCTCCGAGCTGTTCAAGATGTAAGGTCAAAAAAAAATAGCTGTAAAGCTGCTGCTCAAAATTAAGGAATTCCGCGAAGCACTTTACAAAGATTTATAAAAAAGAGCTGATCAGAACCCTGACCTTCCACTTGTGATTTCAAAAGTGGGAAACTTTATGCCCGTTTTTTCAGAAGCTCAAGAAAAAGAGCTGGCCGAATATGTTAAAGACATGGAAGGCCTCTTATTTGGCTTCTCGATGAAAGAATTTCGTGAATTGGCGTATGAGCTAGCGGAAAAAAATGGGTTGGCCAATAACTTTGATGCTGATAAGACTGGGCAAACAATTTTTTGAAACGTAATGCAACAATTTCATTAAGAAATCCAGAAGCAACATCTGCGGCTCGGGCTATGGGGTTTAACCGAGTCGCTGTGGCAAGTTTTTATAATTTGCTGGAGGAGTGTATTGAAAAATATGGATTTTCCTCAAGCAGGATATTCAACGTAGACGAAGCTGGGATCACTACCGTTGCAAAGAGTCTGGGAATAATTCTAGCAACTTGATGGAGGAAGCAAGTAGGATCGTTATCTTCTTCAGAGCGAGGACAACTATTAACCGTGGAAATTTGTATGAGCGCTGATGGCTCCAGGTGGACGATTCTTTGGTTTCGACATCATAACCGTACACCCATGTTTCATCACCAGTTATGACCCTTTCAAGCAAACTTGGATCGTCGTTGACGTCATTTAACAGCTCCTGAGCGATGTTCATGCAATTGTGTTTTTTATCAAAATTCAGCAGTTTCAGCAAAAATCGCCGAGCTCATAAAACCACGTCGAACATTAGCAACTACCACAGACAAAGTAAACAGTGAATATAGCTGAAAATTGCATCATACTTTAGGGGCATGTATACCAACACAATAAAAAAAAAATTGACCTTCTGACTCTCCAGACCCGCGAAATTTAAAAATTCCGGGTAATTTTTGAACATACCTCGTACATTGGCTCACAAATAAATCATCACGAGGTCATCACAATACTCACTCGTCATAGCTACGTCAAAACCCATAAACTGCTATGACTAATGAATATCCAATGTCCAACGGATTGTAAACAAATCCAATTGCAGGCATTGAGGAATACCCATACTAATTCCTGAGAATGCGTCGTAGCAAGGGTCGACACTATGAGTGAAGTGGGCATATATGAAATATGATGCAGCGGCACTTTTGTGACCAACAATTCAGAACATTTAAAATCCCAACTAGGTCGCAATTAGTTGTTGAATATGTTCAAGTGGTGCAATATATAGGAAATATTACCAAATAGGTTATTATCGCTTGGTGGATGATGATGGAAAAGTGCGTATGTATTGAGGTGAAAGTGGTAAAAGAAACAGTATAAAAAGACAGGAATAGTTTAAAAAAGACACAGAAAGATTAACCATGAAAAACTAACAAGGTCGCAGCCAGGCTTAAAGACAGCGGGCCTTTGTTTTTAAAAGAAAAAGTAAAAAAATTAAAAAGTAAAATAAAAACCTTTTATTAATTTTTCTGTCCGTTATTCACTCTTCCCGCTACGATAAGCGAAAGCACGGTGAGAGGGTATAACAAAACCCTGGAAGAACTGTTACACACTACCAAGTAGGACAATTATTCGGAAAAGCCTATTTAAGAGCTGCTACAATGACAGTTGCGATAAACGGCTTTCGGAAGACCGGCACATGGCCGGTAAACCCAAATATATTCGAAGACCATGACTTCTTGCCTTGCAAAACCACGGATATGTTACATGAAGAGCAACTTACTTTTGACCTAAATTTGGAAGCTTCTCAAGTGCAACAAACGAGCTCATCAACCACTGATCCACTTATGTTAACAGAAGCTTCATTTACAAGAGCGGTAGACGCATCAGCGCTGTCCCATCCACTTACATTATCTACAACCCCTGTTTCGACAATGAATGATCAATCCACGAAATTAATTTATTACCAGAAATCCGTAATACCATCGCCAATAAATGCATTGATACAATCTACAAACCCTGTTTTAGCAATTGACGATGCGCCAACGCCCTCAACTTCTTTCCATAATTGTTCACCATCTCAGATTGTAGCAGTTCACAAAGCACCACAAAAAAAAGAGCTTCTAAGCGTCGGGGAAAAACTGATATTATTACAAGCTCTCCTTACAAAGAGCAGCTGGAGGCTGAAATCACCAAGTCCAAGCCTCCCACAATGAAGAAAAAGAAAATCAACGCAAAGGTTAAAAAAAAAGCAGAAACTTCAGACAGCGAAGAAGACGAGGAGTGCTTGTTTTGTGGGTATTTATACTCCCAGTCTATTGAAGGATGGGTTTCCTGTAAAGCTTGCGGCAAGTAGAATCCAACCACATATGCTTACGTTGCAATCCAATTTAGCTCCAAGCCCATCATGCCCCGCCTATGCCCATTGTGCCCCAGCACCCAGCAAATTGAATGATGTTTTAAACTGCAAAAAAAATGTTTAATGATTTATTTTTAACAAACTGTCTAATTTATACTTATTCCTTAATAAACCTTCTTCTAAATAAAAATTGTTCAGATATTCCTAACACATTTTTGAATTTTTTATTAACAATAATCCTTAAATGGCCCATTATGCCCCGGCTTCCCAGTTGATCCTGGCAACAAGGATACAGTTCATTCATTATCAATCGAAATCCAGTGATGGGTTGTGCTGGTTTCACAACCAGTTTGGAAAAGAGGCTCGAATATGTCACGAACCGTGCCAATTTAAACAAACGACATGAAAAAACTGAATTATGATGTGTTGGTCAGACAGAGTGAACACACTGACCAATACATTTGCACGACAAGTCATCGAAAAATACATTTTTAATTGATAGCGGAGCTGACATTTCAGTTCTGCCTGCAACTTACAATGATCGTTTTTCACCATCTAATTGCAGTCTATTTGCAGCAAATGGAAGCGAATTCAAAACATTTGGCACGAAAAATTTGACCATCGATCTGGGATGTGTTCGCCAGTGTTCGCCCGTGCCCGAAGACTAAATAGCGAAAAATTAAAAGCTGCACAAGATGAATTTCGTTTCTTGATGGAGAGAGGAATTTGCCAACCATCAAAAAGCAACTGGGCAAGTGCCTTACACATGGTTCCAAAAACCAACGGTACGTGGAGACCTTGTGGGGATTATAAGAACTCTCAATGCAAAAACAACGCCCGATTGATATCCCCTGCCTTTCACTCAAGACGTATCGGTGATTTTGCATGGTCATAAAATTTTCTCTACAATCGATATGGAGAGCGTACAACCAAATCCCAATCGAGTCAGATGACATTAAGAAGACGGCTATCATAACACCGTTCGGCCTCTTCGAATTTTTGTTCATGGCCTTCGGTATGCGAAACTCAGCACAAACGTTTCAGCGTCATATGCATGAGGTGCTTAGGGGATTTGAAGATTTTGCTTTCCCTTATATGGAAGACATCATCATTGCTTCCAGAGACGAGCACGAGCATAAACAACACCTGCTTCAAGTCTTCCAGTGGATTAGCGAGTACGGTCTAACAATAAATGCTTTCAAGTGCATTTTAGGTCGAGAAGTAGTTCAATTCTTGGGGCACAAAATCAGTAGCGAAGGAATAATGTCACTCGATGAGAAAGTCAAAGTTATTCACGATATTAAAAAACCTACTAAAGCAAAAGAAATAAAACGGTTTGTAGCAATGATTAATTATTATCGTCGCTTATTACCTTCTACTTTAAATAATCAAATTGTGCTGCAAGGCTTGGTGAAGGGCAATAAAAAGAACGATTCATCTTCAGTAAAGTGGACTCCCGAAGCTGAGAGCGCTTTTATAAAATGCAAGTCCGAGATAGCCAATGCTACAATTTTGGCGCACCCTGTCGTGGACGCTCCACTTTCCCTCACAACGGACACTTCAGATATCGCAGTTGGGGCAGTTCTGCACCAAATGGTCAATGAAGTCACGCAACCTTTGAGATTTTTTTCGAAAAAACTGACACCATCACAAAGTAAGCGGATTACATATGACCGTGAGCTCTTCGCCGTATACTTGGGTGTCAAACATTTTCTTCACTTTGTCGAAGGTCGACAATTCAGCATCCACACAGACCACAAGCCGCTGGTCTATGCCTTCAAGAAAAAAATGGAAAAATCGTCACCTCGTCAAATCAGGCAGTTGGATTTCATCGCTCAGTTCAGCACAGATTTCCATTTCATCAAGGGTGCTGAGAACCGGGTATGCGGAAAGAGGTAGCTGAATTCGTGCGATGCTGCATTCCAAAGCACCAATTACATCATATGAGCCGCCACTTCACCGCTTCAAACACATCAATGTAGATATTGTCGGTCCATTTCCTTCCTCGGGAGTTAATCATTACCTGCTGACTTGCATTGACAGATTTTTGCACTGGCCCGAAGCTTATCCACTATTGGAAATAACTTCTGAAAGCATTTCCAAGACTTTAGTATCAGGATGGATATCCAGATTTAGAGTTCCCTCACGAATATCGACAGACCTCGGCAGACAGTTCGAACAAACCGGCTAGTCTATACACACCACCAGCCAGATCAAATACACTAGACTAAAACAACCACAGGACGTACCACATAAACCAGCTATATCACCAATACAATACGAAGCACATTCAACAACCAGGATTCCTACTCATACCACAACTAGGTCAAAAAATAATGTACGGATTTCTAGACGCTACCAAAGTTAATTTTTATATGCAAATAAATATTTTTCGGATTGTGTCTGTAAACACGTGTTCGTCGAGACGGATCAACCTTTTTGTATGTTATAAGTTGTGATGTACATTGGGTTCAAAGACTGAGGTATGCTTGTCAGATCCACTATCTAACTAAAGACGGAAAAATTTAATTTCACACTACTTTAAATAATATTAAAGTTATATTAATCTTCTTAATTCGCCATCCATGTTTAAAACCTCCAGGTTATTGCTTCTTTGGTAAGTCTCCTTCCTTTACTGGCTCTCCTTTTCTGAATCGGTCACCTATGTTGGATGTTCTTGGCAGGCAATTTTTATGAAATGCTCTTAACTGGCTTATCAACGTCTCTTAATCAGCTTATCAATGGCTCTTAACAGACTTATCAACGGCTCTTAACCCGCTTTTCAACGGCCCGTAACCGAGTTATCAACGGCTTTAAACCGGCTTATCAAGGGCTCTTATCCAGGCTTAACAATGGCTCTTAACTAGCTCATCAACGGCTTATCATTTCCTTTAACCCGCTAATTGTTCTTTTTCTAAAAGCGAGACCCCTATGAGGATGTCTATGTGTATAGTAAAGTCACATTTGCTTTTTATCTTTATATTAAATAATTATTTTTCTTTTCTATTAAAAGGCAACTTGAACGTATTTTTGAGTTTTGAACGGCTTCCTTTCGTCATGCATTAACTGCAAATGTATAATTATAAATTTGAAAAGTAGACATTATAACACCAACTACCCCACCATTGTTCCATGCAACCGAGAGTTCCCCTATTGGTGCTGCATAGTATGGATTTTGCGGGTTGTGGGTAGTTGTTGTTGGATTTTCTTTGAGGCTGTGCTGTGCACAGTTACAATACAGATATTTGTTTGGTAGTTGGTATCTCACCTCTATTGACTTTGGAATCTTGATCGTTTACTTAATGCGTGTTTTCTTTTCGCATATTATTTTAGTCACTTGTCTTGCAATCAATTAACCCTCAACTGCAAGAATTATAAATTCAATTAAAAAAACAAGGCTGGGATGCGACCAGCACTGATAACTTTCCATCCCGTCTGTCAATTTGGCTTGCTTTAAAGGTTTGTAGGGTTTTGTGTTTTGTTCAAAGTTGTCAGTTGAATTATTCTAAAAAAAATAAAAATTAATAACAATATTTTGCATATGATGAAATAGTTCGATTTAAAAATCTATTTTTGTTAACGAGATTTTTAGTCGATTCAATTTTTACCAGTTTTACAAGCATTTCTTAAAAGTTTCCATTTTTTATATAAAAAAATATAAATTGGATGAATGAAATTAATTTGAAGTCAATATCTTTTTATTATTCACATACGTTTTTACCAAATCTGCGTACTATTTTTTGAAGATTTTAATTTTTTGTGAAAAATCTGACTGTTGGAAAGTCGAAAACAATATTTTGTGTGAGATAAAATTATTTTGAAGCCAATATTTTTAGTTTTTGAAAAGATATTTGAGTCGAAAGTACATTTTTACCAGTTTAATAGGTAGGTATTGTTCCTTTAGGTTTTTTTTTGTAAAAAAAACTGTCGATTCGATTTTTCTCAAAATTTTAAATCATTCTTTTTTCGTAAGATATTCGAGGTTACATTTTTTTTTTCAGTTTTTTTTTATTTATAAAAAACCGTAAATTGGATTTTTTTCCAAAAACATACTTGTTTGGTATCACGTTAAAATATATAATATAAAATTTAATTCAAATCGCTAGCGTTATTGGTTCGTGAGATATTTTGAATCCAAAATTTTCACCTTTTTTAAGTTAAAAAAAAAACCACTCAATTTTTTTGAGAGTCCTTTCTGTATCTTTCTGTATTATTATTGTTGTATATGCATTTTGGCGCTCGGCAAAAATCCTCGTTTCAAACCCTCCTAGTGGGTGCCGGGCGGTAATGATCACCACAGTTGTCTTGTACGTTGTCAAGATGCGGATCAGCTAAGGTCAGGTTGAATTGCTGAAGTTTCCTACTCCTTAATAGTAGCAAGCCTTAGCAATGCAATTTGACCCTAGATACGGGATCCCTAATTTCAGTGGTGGTGTGAGCGTTTTACATAATCCGTGCCGAAGAATGAAAGGCTGGGGGCAAATCAGTCGCTAACGAGCTCATTCGGATGCCTTGGCAGGGTCCGTCTTATTTTCTACCTTACCCCGGTATATCGGCTCTACCGGGGCTGACCTCTTTTTTCCGACCTACTCGTGGGACCAACATTTCAACTTACTCAAACAAAATGAACGAACTAGACATGACAAACGTAGAACCATCCACAGATTTGGAGGATGAACTCTTGGATTCCATCCAGGAGACCTTGAAGGGGAACTCATTTAGCGCTGGTAGTTCCAGCACTTGTGAGCAACCCAAAACCACAGGAAGTATAGGCAGTGCTATTCATAGCACTCCTATGCTTCCTAAACCGTATACAAAACCGAAACCCTCGAGTAGCAGTGCAACTCGAGGAACCAAAAAACTATCGGAAGGCGCTCTTCTCAAAAACCGCTTCAAAACGGCCTCTTACATTCTTGCCAAGATTGCCAAGAATGAAGAGACCGGAGTGATTCATGAGAGGGACGCCAAAGATAAAATAAAGTACCAGAAGGTTGTTGATGAATACAACAACCTTCTGGCCAGCCAAGAAAAGGCGAGATGCTCAGGGGGCATAGCGTAATCAAGTGTGCGGACAGATTTTCTAGGGATTTCCTTAGTGAAAGCATTGCTAAGGTTAGCAATGACTGGGAGGGCTTGAAGCTCAAGCTTATCCCGGCTAAAGACATCCCTAGACAACCGAAGGCTCGCATTTGGTTGCCGCTCATGAGCATAAAGCCAAGCGGACAGGATCTGATCCGCGGTCTTCAGAGGCAAAATCCGCTGGTCCCCATGCACGATTGGGCTGTAATAAAGGCAGAAGAACCGCAGAAGACCAGCGCCTCTTACCGTCTGAGGATTAGCGAGGAAAGTCTAGGGGCTCTCGAAAAGGCCGAGTACAAACTTAGTTTTGGCATAAGGAATGCCAAAATTAAAATTCTGCATAGTCAGGGAACAGACACCGACAAAGCTGATGACAACGTCGAGGTTGACGATGTTGTTAGCGGAGTCAAGGTCCCCAGCGAGTTGCCGGGCCCCAACTCTGCAGCTAAAAATAATAATTAAAAACGCGCTGAAGGTCATCCAGATTAATCTGAAGCACTCTAAGTGTGCTTCAGATAATCTGAGAGTTTTCCTTAGGGAGGAAAACTTCGGCATTGGCGTTATCCAAGAACCGTGGATAAACGGCCTCAAGGTGCGAGGCAGATCAAGACCAAGGTAATCCCAGAAATTGTATTTTAACTAAGAAACATTTAAAAGGTTTTTTATGTCCAAATTTTAGCACTTCCGATCTGACAGTTGTCAGATTTGAAGATAAGAATACACAGGGTTTGCTGTTGGCCTCTTTTTACTCTGCCCATAATGCACCATCACCTCTTCTTAGTGAAAGTCGATGTTTAAAATAAGATTAAAATTCGGAGTGACTCCAGTGAAAATCATTTTATAAAAGAATGATGTTAAATGTAGATAAAGCTGGTGGATTGGAGTCCCACCATGAAACCGAGCGGTCACTTCTAGGGTTATCTTCCCTAGATCCGTACTATCAAAGAACGAAAGTTAGTTGACCAGTACTTAATTGGTGCCACGGGGTATGGTGCAGCCCCACGGTTAACACCGTGACCATACATGGGGCGGCCCCCAAGTGGGAGTTTCGTGGTGGCTGTGGTTATCCTATAAGCATAGGGTATTGGTTTTAGGAGGTTCACCCGCCTAAACCAATACTTAGGTAGAAAAAAACATGACCAAAGGTTAACAAATGAGCCGGCATTTGTTAGGTCTTGGAAGCTTAGAAAGAGGAACTCACTCGAAGGTACTTGTTTAAAGAGTGGGTGACTCTAATGAATTCACTTTAAGTGAGTTTCAAAAACTAAGCGACACAGCAATGTCAAGGGACAGCAAGTTTAGTAAGCTTACCAGTAAATAAAGGCTAACCGCTAGGTGTTACTGTTGCGGGCTAACCTATCTTAAACTGTCCTTTTCCGATCGAGTCTCTAGTAACCTCTTAAGAAGTCCTATACTGCCTGCATTAAGGATTGAAAACCAGTAGCAACATTGCCTTGCAGCCATCAGAGATGCCGCCTCTGAAGTGCTAGGTTTCACACGTCCACAACAGCATCAAGGCTAAATTCGCCAACATAAGCCTAATATGCGCGCATGCCCCAACAGAGGAGAAAGATGAAGACACCAAAGACATATTCTTCGAGCTCTTGGACAAAACATATGAGCAGTGCCCTGGCTATGACATTAAAATTGTCTTAGGAGATTTTAATGCCAAGCTAGGAAGAGGAGCATCTTTGGTGGCACAATCGGGAGATTCAGCCTGCACGACACCACTTCCGTCAACGGATTCAGGCTGATCGATTTCGCTGCGGGGCGAGACGTTCTGGTAGCTAGTACGCAGTTCACACATCTCAATATCCACAAGGGGACATGGAAATCTCCTGATCAATCAACCGTCAACCAGATTGACCACATTGCGATCGACGCACGACACTTCTCCAGTATACAGGATATCCGAACATTCCGAGGAGCCAACATTGACTCGGACCACTACCTCGTTGTAGCGACGGTACGGCTAGTTTTGGCATCCCTGTCAAACTTATCCGTTTGTGCAGAATGACGATGGAGAATGCACGCTGCTCCATCAAGGTCGGAAAAGATCTCACCGATGCATTTGCTGTCAAAAAAGGTTTTAGACAAGGCGATGCGCTGTCATGCGACTTCTTCAACATCGTTCTATAAAGATTTGTGCAAAACTCAACCGTCAACACTAGAGGCACAATCTTCCAAAGGTCCATCCAATTACTCGGATACGCAGATGATATTGACATGATTGGAAGATCAAAGCGTGATGTCAGTGGAGCGTTTTTGAGCATTGCGACGGAAGCGAAGAAGATGGGTTTAGTGGTCAATGAGGGCAAGACCAAGTATATGCTGTCATCAAAAAAGGACATTGAACAACGACGTTTTGGACAAAACGTCACCATGGACTTTGTCTACCTCGGCACCGCTATAAACACATACAACGACACCAGCGCTGAAATCAAACGAAGACTAACTCTTGCAAATCGCTGCTTCTTTGGCTTAGAAGGAAATTGAGAAGTAAAGTCCTCTCTCGAGCATCTAAAATCACCATCTATAAGACACTCATCATACCGGTTCTCATTTATGGCGCTGAGGCCTGGACCCTGTCAAAGAAAGATGAGAACGTCTTAGGATGCTTCGAGAGAAAAATTCTTCGGGTGATTTTTGGTCCCGTACGTATATATATCTTTTCTATCTACCAAACTGAATCAAACCGAAGGTGGAGCAATTTACCCAACTGCATTATATCTAGGAAGATATGGCCCACCTATAATAAAACCCGTACAAACGATCTTCTATGCAGGCCAAGGCAAGACATAGCCAGGATTGTTGCGGTTTGTACAGGACATTGGCCTATGGGAGTTCATGCAGAGAAGTTGGGTATCTCTTACAACACCTTTTCTACCTACCTACCTATACGCATTTTGGCAACTCTGTTACCGCCCTACAATTACATTTTGAAAAGTACATAAAGTAAATAAGGTTACTTGGTGAACAAAAAAACAGGTGTCGATCATTCGATTGATATCCAGTTGCATATCCAGTTGTTCATTTTTAAAACCTATAGAATATTATTTGCCAGATTGTTAACTTAAGACTAAAATAAATAACAATAATAAGTACAGTCTTTGTTTTCTTTTTGTTTCGGACCTTTTTATTTTTTTAAATACACAACAATTGAGCCGTTTATTTTGAAAGTGGCATAAGTCACTTTTTCAAAAAAAATCGAGTTAATGGCAACACTAAATACAATTGAACGGTATCTTTTCATTTTTAAAAAATTTGCACTCAATAAGTTGAGAACTATTGAGATTTCTTCGAGAGAAGTATTGGTAATTAACGGTATAACAAATATCTTAAATATCTCGACTTAAAAAAAAAGTGACTTATGCCACTTTCAAAATAAACGGCTCAATTATCTGTATGTAATACCGGATATTACACAGTGCATGTATTGCGTCAATAACACTCTATATGAAGATTTAAATCCTTCGTACGTATCACCCTCCAAAACCCATTTGTTTACATTGTTGTATTTGTAATGTGGACGAATTCAACGAGAAAAATTGACGATTTTTCACGCAAACATAGAATAAACTACTGAGTTTTTAGGGGAAATTTAATAAATTAAAGGAGAAATGACACGCATACTTAAATGAGTTTATGAGTCTGATTTCCGGTTTAGCTTGTAGGCAAACCGAGATGGCTACTGAGAATTTATATCTTTATTAGAGTGTTTTAGTAATGCGCATTAATCGGCTATTTTGTTTTAAAGTGCTATTCGGTGATGCGCGAGTTACGATTGAGACAAACTGTCTTGGTTCAGGTCAAACAATGACTGACTCTTTATTTCCGATTCTCATGTCTCTAACTTACAAATAATAATTATACATATGAAAATACTTAAAATCTAGATGACGGCATGGCGAATACGATGCCCATGCCATCGTTATTATAACGTACATCGGTGTCGTCGTTTACATTCATAACACCAGATTTTGGATTCTCCTGAATTCTTTCATTTACAATCTTTACATTTACTTCGTTTCTTCTCAAGGATATAACTATTATTATTACAAATAATACAACTATGATTAATATTGTCGAATTAAAAGCATATTAAATATTTTGGTGGAGTTTTAATTCTTTGATTTCATTTATATTTTCAAAATGTTCTATCATTATACTATCGAAATTTATAAGTTTTGGAATGGTCTTATTTACATCATTACTAGGGTAGAAATATTTAGCTTTTATTTTAGTAATTTTTTTGCAAAATTTGTCTTTTGCAATTTCTACTACAGTTTTAAAAACTTATCAAATTATTCTTATTCAGTTTTATCACTCTGTCATCGCAATTTTGAATCAGATTTTCTTGTGCAGCATTTTTGACTATAATTGTTTCTTCGTCAATTGATTGTATCATTGTTCTATTATTAAATCTAAGTTTACAATCATTTTCAATCATTTAAATCTTTATACATTTTATTTTCTTCATAAGCAGGGGCGTCTTTAGGCTTTTGGGGGCCCTGGGCCCAATAGGATTTGGGGGCCAAAAAAAGTAGGTATAATAGATATATATTTTTTTAGTTCTTTAGGTTAAAAAAATCATTTTAAAATGAATTTGTGTTTTTTTTTTTTTTATATTTTTACTTTTTAAAAAGAACTACAAAACACATAAAACAGATATTTTGGCACGAGTACGATAACTTTGGCGCCAAGATATAATATCGGTTTTTGGTAGAGGGGTTTAATGCAAGCATTTTTACTATGGGAGGGGGGTCTATCTCCCCGCGTTTAGGCGGGAGGGGCAATTTAAAAAAGTTATTATTTAAAATGGAAAAAAATAATTAAAAAATAACAGTGATACTTACAATTAAGTTGTATACATTTTTAAATCAAGTCAAAACTATGCCTAGTTTTTGAAAAATTTAATTTTAAACTCAAAATTTGATTTAAAAAAATTTTAAAAAAAGGTTTAAAGTGTATCTTTTTCAATACTTCAAGATTATCTACCATTTTTTTTTATTTCAGAATTTATTGCTCTTATTTGTTTTTGATCAAAAACTGAAAACTAGATGATTTTATGTCTTTTAGTTTTTGAGAAAATTGAAAATAAAAATTTAATTTTAAACTCAAAATTTGAGTAAAAAAAGTTAAAAAAAGGTTTAAAGTGTAACTTTTTCAATACTTCAATACTTCAAGATTATCTACCATTGTTTTTATTTCAGAATTTATTGCTCTTATTTGTTTTTGATCAAAAACTGAAAACTAGATGATTTTATGTCTTTTAGTTTTTGAGAAAATTGAAAATAAAAATTTAATTTTAAACTCAAAATTTGAGTAAAAAAAGTTAAAAAAAGGTTTAAAGTGTAACTTTTTCAATACTTCAAGATTATCTACCATTGTTTTTATTTCAGAATTTATTGCTCTTATTTGTTTTTGATCAAAAACTGAAAACTAGATGATTTTATGTCTTTTATTTTTTGAGAAAATTGAAAATAACCACAACTACTATTTTAATTTAATACTTTTTTTTTGCTTGAGTGGTCTTATTTTGATAGTAATAATGGTATTTGCGTATGCGTAATGCGTGTTTGGGTGTATGCAACAGTAAGGTGTGCGCGAGTTTGGGTGTATGCAACAGTGGCATCTGTAAGGGGGGGGCATGCTGCCCCCCTGCAACCCCCCTGCTTGGGCACACTATAGGATTTGAGGTAGGTGCAAGTTGGAGTGCGTGCAAGGTGGGGAGGGTGCAAGATGGGGTACATGCAAAGTTTCTTTTGCATTTAAATAAGCTGGATTTAAGAAAAATTAATTTACCCTAGGTATATCTTAATCCATATTCGATTATTACTATTAAAATAAGACTACGTTAATACTTAAGCAATGAAAAAGTAATTTAATTAAAATATTTTTTTTGGTAATTTTCAATTTTCTCAAGAACTAGAAGACATAAAGTCATCTAGTTTTCAGTTTTTGATCAAAAACAAATAAGAGCAATGAATTCTAAAAAAAAATTGTAGATAATCTGAAAGTTTTGAAAAATTACACTTTAAACCTTTTTTTTTTACTTTTTTTTGCACAAATTTTGACTTTAAAACAATTTTTTTCAAAAACTATGCATAGTTTTGACTTGATTTAAAAACAAGCTAATAGACAAAAGTGTTGGCTTTAAAAAAAGGTATAATACTTAATTGAGAGTATTACCGTTATTTTTTAATTATTTTATTTCCATTTAATGTACATATTTTTTCAAACTTCCCCTACCGCCTAAACGGGGGGAGATAGACCCCCCTCCCATAGTAAAAAATGCTTGTTTTTAACTGTTCTATACAAATCCGTCATTAAACTTTGTCGCCAAAGTTATCGTACTCTCCCCGATATTTTTTACCTTCAATAATGGAACATTTTTTTTTATAGTTGATTTTTGATATTTTTTATTGTTTTTTTTGGTTGATTTCTAATGTTTTCATTTTCTTTTTTTAAATTTTATGTAAGTTTATTTCTTTTTTGTTTTGAGTTGTTTTTTTTTATATATACATATATATGTTATGTATGTAAGTTTAAGTATACAATCAAATATTATTGAAGGCATACTTTTCTGACTTTGTCAGTTGCACCATCATGAATACTTAATTCATTCAAATTCAATTTTCTGCAGTAATTCATTTTAAATTGATAAAATTGACAAGGTGTTTAGTCTAACTTGTAGCATTGTGCTTCGAAGTTCATTTTGTACCCGGTTCAATTTCGAAAATGAACGCTCTTCACTGCAGTTTGAAACCATCAAAGATAAAAAAATTCTACAGGCAGTTTCTACATTTGGAAATGTGTTCCCAATTTCATCCACTGTAATTAGACTGTACAATTTTGATATTGTAATAAGATCTTCATTTACATCTTTATTGAATTCTTTTAAATACTTTACGAGGTGCAGGCATTCTACCTTAAGTTCTTCTGCCTTAACATCTCTATGATATTTTTTTGAAAACTGTTCGCAAGAATTTTGCAATTTTTGCAATTAGATAGCATTTTTTTAAGCGCAAAGTACCTAATAGTGGAATTGGAAAAAAAGTATGATGTCCAGAAATGTAGAGTAGAACGTAAGCAGAGTTGTTAAAATAATGTTGACAGCGTGTGCAGGTGTATGATTAAAGATTCATGTTGCCAGAAGTTTAAGATGTTGAGGAGGAGAATTTCAACGGAACGAAGAGTAAAATGAAACTTGTTTTTCTGTTACTGTCTACTAACCTTATTTCGTTTTCTATGTAATTCTTGTATAGATTCATTCATTTTGAGTTGGTGGATTTGGGGGCCAAATAATTGCGGGGCCTTGGGCCCTGGCCCACCGGGTGCATGCCTAAAGACGCTACTGTTCATAAGCTAGATTCTTTTTTTCAATTGTAACAAAATATGCATCTGACTCATCAATTTCAAAGTTTTGTGAATTAGCTATGGGAAATATAAGCTTAAGATTTACTTTTACATAATTTCTTGGAATCTTGATTGCAATTATTAATGTCTGATTTGAATACTTAAGTATACCAACTTTTACTAATTTCAGCTCGTAGAAATCAATGTCATACAATTTTTTTTCCTCTGCTGTCAGAATGCTAGGATGGAAGACATTGTTCTTAGCGGCTGCAATACTATCTTGTATTTGATCAACTTTGTTTTCTAAATACCTAAGTTTGAGCATCTGATCTAAGTACAAGGACTGCTCTCTTATTTCTCTATTTTCGATTGAATTTGAGTTAAGATACCCTAATGTTTTGTTCCTATCCTGCTCTATTGCTGTTTTAAGTATATTGAAACTTTCATCAAAGTGTCTGTTTATCGAAATCTGCTTATCAGAATTGAAAATAACATTATGATTGTTTTCTTCATTAATCTTTAAATGTTTCGAAATTTCTTGCCTATCACTATCATCCATAGTTCCGAAAAACCATTTTTGTTGATCAAACCTATCTTCTGTCTGGTTGGCTTTGGACTAATTGAACTGATCTTTATGCTGGTACCATACACGACTGACTTTAATAATTCTTTGTTTCTCATTCCTATCTTTTTAATGTTCAATGATGTTCTTGATAGAATACTACTAATGTCTTCTAGGTCTATAATGTGAAGAACGGTATTTGTTTGGTTTGTAACTTCGACTTCTTTTACTTTAATCGTTGTGAATCCCATTTTTTCATGTATGGTACTCATCTGTAGTAGCCCCTTTGCTACTGGGATTAGCAATAGCATCACTTTTACGTTGGATATTACCTGGAAGTTTAAAAGGTCTTTTAATATTGGAGTTATCAACATTTTCTAAAGAATTTAATCTATAATACGGTCCATCTTATGCCTTAACCTATTGTAGTTTCTTATATGTCCCTCCTTTCTATCTTCTACGTAATCTTCCCTATTAGAATTTCTTCGATCAATAATATGCCTCTTCACTGCTTCTACTCTCTTAACTAAATCTTGACAGTCTTCTTTATCCTTCGCTTGACTGGGAGAACATTTGATTGTAGAGTGATATCGATCGCCATCTGTATCTTCATTTCAATTGAGGTCTCACTTCCCTCTAATCCAGTTATTATCTCTAACAAGGTTGAGTGAAGTCGCTCTATGTCTGCATTCCCTGTGTGATTATTTGGTTTTGTTAAATGGACTTCAACACCTTCGGCATTTAGAAAACCAATTAGTTGTTCAGCTCGAAATTCATTGTCCATTACAATCTTTTTCGGCCTACCAAATTTGGCAAACTGTTCAACAATCAAAGTTTTCTTGGCTCTCCAGTTACGATCAGTTACTTGATATGCTGCAGCAAATTTAGTGAGTTTATCTACCGTAGTAACAAAAGCATGTTTCTTGAAGTGAAATATGTCAAGGTGTATAATTTCATTTTTCTCTGATGAAGTCTCGGTAAATCCAAATTTAGCTTTTATAGGTTTCCTATATTGTACTTTATTTCTCTACATTTGTTACAATTACCTATAATAAGTCTTATTTGATCTCTAAGCTTGGGACAATAAATGTTATCTTTAATACTATGATAACATTCATTTCTACCGCTATGCATTGATTCTTCCTCTGTCTTAATGTCCCGAGCTCTTTTTGAACATTGTACAAATTTAATGTTGCTGGGAGATGAAAACATTGATCATTTGAACTTTATTGTAGTCTTAATCATTGACTTCGGAGAAAATTCCAACTAGACCCTTTTTGACATACTTCTTAAGAAAATCTCTTATTTTACCTTGATCTTCTAAAGGATTCAATTTTAAAATTGTTCTTTTATGCAATGGCTGCATTTCATGCTCTGGACTGTATGTTAGCCAAAGTTGCAATATATACTTATTGACAATTTCATCTTTAATACTTATGTGATCTAATCTTTTCTCATCCAAAGAGTGTTGAGTTTGGTTATCATTATCAGACATTTACAAATTAGATTCTTCGTCATATTGTTTATTTATCTTTTCTGAATTCTCAAGTCTGAAATTCAAGTTCAACTTTCACCAGTGTCAGTCGCTCTTTAAATTATCTCACTATGATCAATTGTGTAAAGTGCAAAATCGCAGTATCTTTAGAAACCTCAGTTAAATGTGATATTTGCAATGCTCTTACTCACATTAATTGTGCTAAAATAAAAGAATCCGATCTACTTATTATAAAATCATATAAAAACATATTCTATAAATGTGATCAGTGCAAATCAAAGCCCATTTCAATCTGTTTAAACAAATTAAACGACATTATGAAAGTGCTTGACAACGATTTCTCTGATATTAAAAATAAATTTTCTCATCTTATGTTAAATCTCAACATTGATCCAATAAATAAGGAACCAAATATATCTAATATAAATCGTAATGTTCGCCCTTCAACGATCACCCAGAGAGTAGAAAAGGTCATTGAACCCTCGAAATCATCATCAAAAAATTCTCGCCAAAAACTCCCATTAAGCACCAACAAAAGCTCTCCATTTGTGGTGCAGAACAAAAATAATAGTTTAAATAAATCATCACAAAAAATCCCTCTCTCCCCATCCGTTCGGCCATCAACGCAAATACCTAAAAATGTAGATCATTATGATAAAACCCATAGAGGAAATATATTATCTAGAGTCCCGACTTAATGGGTTTGCTCTCTTTCGGCCTACAAACTAAATTGAGCGAATTTTGCCCATTAGCATAAGCATGTGTTAGTTGTCCCGTGCATTTCTTATGGGAAAATGCAGATTCTATGTAGTTGTTACGGGCTTTTAAGAGAGTTACCTCAAATAAAATTTGAGGGTGTTTCAGGCAAGACGGGTACCAGTCGGGACTCTAGATAATATATTTCCTCTATGATAAAACCCCTGAGTTTGTGAGTGCTGCTGCCACTACCGCAGCAGCGGAAGCCTACATAAACCTAACCGACGAACCAATAGACAAAATCCCCTCCTCCCATACCGTAAAACTACCCCCAAACGATACCATCGTTAACAAAATCGCCGTACCAATAGTCGAAATCCCCGCCTCCCCACCTGTTCAACCAACGCCAAACGATTCCAACACAAACCAAATTGCAGTACCATCAGATGAAATCCCCGCCATCATCTCTGAAAATTTACCATAGATAAATGCAGTAGGACAATCTCAACCAAAACAAATCATAAGCATTGAGTCTGAGAGTGTTACTGCTGTCATCGCCTAAAATAAACCTAGTGCCATCATTGGATCTGATATGAACTCTTCTCTAAATATTGTTGTCGCCTCGAAGTGGTTACATATTTCAAAGTTCAATAAGGAAACCAAATGTGAAGATGTTATTAACTATGTTTCATCTAGAACTGGTATACCAATAAGCCTTTTAAAGTGTTTCAAATTAATTAAAAAAGGTATCCCAGAATCAGAAATTAAACATGTCAACTTCAAACTAAGCGTGCCTTCAACTCTCTTAAATGATTTGTTGAATAACAAGTCTATATGGCCGTTTTCAGTTCAAGTTAAACAATTTAAAAACTTTCCAAAAAACGTCAATCTCTCTTCTCAAATCCTAACAACTTAATAAATAATATTGTTGATGCTGCTGTTGCTGTACCTGCTGGAGAATCATCATCATCATTTAATTCAGCTCTAAATTTTTCAAATAAAACTTCGATTTCTCATTTGGAAGAAGTAAACTTTCATTTTATTATCAGAACGTAAGTGGGTTAAGAACAAGACTTGATTCTTTATATCTATCTTTATCTTCATGTATTTATGATATAATAATTTTAACAGAGACTTGGTTATCCGAGAATCATTTAACATCTGATTTTTTTTTCAAATTTCTATACTGTGTTTAGAAAGGATATATGTAAACAAAAAACAGGAATGGAAAGGGGGGGGTGGAGTATTGATTGCGGTTCGGGCTTCATTTCCATGTAAAGCAATTGACTTGCAATCAAACTCTTCTTCTTCTAACCTGTGGCCTATTGCACCATCTTACAAAATTGTGATTACAAGCGTTTTTTTTAACAAATTTGTAAAAATTCGAGATTTTGTCTTTTGTAAACTTTTTTTCAAACACAAGTCACAAATTTGTTGACAACTAGAATTTTTCGTTGCACAAAAAGAAATTTGTAATTGTTAATTACAAGCAAAAAATTGTGAAAATCGTTCTTTTTTGTAGGTTTTTGTTGCACCATACTTATAGCAATTACAAATTTGTTTCAGTTTGTGAAAGAATTTTACAGGTGGAAGATCCTTTGTAAATTCTTCTACAAGTTTTATTTTCTCATAAATATAAAATGTCTTTACGTAGAAGGCATAGCAGCAGTGACGGCAGTGATTCTGAAGCGGTTTTCATCGTCCAAAAAAAAGTTTATCGACCGCGTATTAATTATAATTTGAACAGTTATTTTAATTTTAATGAACGGTTTCGACTCAGTAAATCTAAGGCAGAAGAAATAATAAGCATTATTGGACCACAAATACAACATAAAACCGAAAGGAATTGTGCATTAACTCCAAGGCAGCAGCTTCTAACAACCTTACACTGGCTTGGAAACGGAGGGCAATACCATGGAGTTGGGGACATGCATGGTATTGACAAATCTACAGTATGTAGATGTGTTCAACGAGTATGTAAGGCTATAGTGGATTTATTATATTCAAATATTGTTAAGCCAGAAGAAATATCTCGAAAGTTTTACGCTATTGCAGGTTAGTTAATTAAATATTGATTATATTCCTAATCTCTGAAAAAAAAATTTGAATACGTCATTGTTTAGGTATGCCATGTGTTTATGGATGTATTGACGGCACTTTAGTAACTATTGATGCACCAAAAGATTATGAAGCGGCATATGTCGATAGACATGGAAATCACTCGATAAATTGTATGTTGGTTTGTGGGCCCGACTATATTTTTTATAATGGCTATATTAACTGGCCCGGAAGTGTACACGACTCAAGAGTTTTGCGAAGAAGTCCACTTTATGCCCAGTTTGATAGTGGTTTTCGGCCTTTTCCTCACGCTGTATTATGTACTTGGTGATACCGGATATCCTTCCAAGGAATGGTTGATAACACCAATTTTGCGAAGTACGTCCCCTGTGATTGAACGTTATAATCGTGCACATAAATCCACTCGTCGAATTATTGAAAATTCGATTGGAATATTAAAAGAAAAGTTTCCATGTCTAAAGCACTTGAGATTACAACCTCAAAAAGCTGTATATGTCATTAGGAGTTGCATTGCCTTAAATAACATTTCAAGAAATTCAGAAGACATTGACTTTGAAGCTCCAGATATTGAAGAAAATGAAAATATCAATAATAATGAGATTGGAGATACCGACGAGAATACAGGACAAGCCAATCTGAACTATGCCTTAAAAAACTTCCAATAAAAGCAAAGAGGAGTTAAGAAATGAAAGAGTGCCGCTCATCAACCACTGCTTAAACGTAACAAAATAAAATCCAAGCCATACAATTTTTTTTTATTTTTATTTCTTTTAAATTATACTCTTTTTTCTTAAGAAATAAATGAACTTAATTTTAAATACAAAAACTAAATATTGAATTCTCTTATGTAAAGTTTGTTTTTCTCAAAAGTCGGAAAAATCTAACACTCTCACTCCTTGTGATGAACCAGCCCCTTGATCCCCTCCTGTCAAGGAACACATCGGTAAACCCAATTCCTTTTCCTTTTTTTTGCATAAAGCTCTAAATTATAAATTTCCAACTGCAACCTTCTCTTCTTTAAAACAATCATTTCCTCGTCTTCCAAATTGCACTTTTGTCTCTTTCTGCCCGATTTGTTGCGATTTGCTGTATATATTGTCTGTCTTTAATAATAAGAACATACATATAGGTTACCTTATGATATAATCAAATTTTAAGTTGACCTACTTCTTCTCCTCTTCTCTCAATTCCTCTTCTGTGATGTTAGTATGCTGAATGGCCGATAAGTCTCTAGGCGGTGTTAGAAGAAGGAGAGGGACAAGAAGTCTCATCTTCTATCCCCTGCAAAATTGGTGACTCTTTATTAACTATATCGATGATAATATTGTCAAGATCATTCAATTTGCTGTTTGGACCTCCTCCGGAACCGGTTTTTTTGGCATTGTCAACCTTAGACTAAAGAAAGTTTGAATTCATTTGGGGATTTTTTTTTATATAATTAATCCTACCATTGTAGCACGCTTCAAGTTCTGCCACAAAACATCTCTTACGTATTTCCAATTTTTGTCCTTTAGTATATTTTGGGAAGACAATATATCTGTAATAATCTTCCATTCAGATACTTTCTTATCATGTGTCAACTTTTCAGAAAATTTTCCAAATAAAACTTCTTTTCTATCCCTTATGAGAGATGCAAAGAATTTTTTGTTCTGGGTATTCATAGAGATGTTTTCTCAACAACGATCAACAAAATTGTGAACAAAACTTGTAGCTTACAATCAGTGGCGTCTTTAGGCATGGGCCCGGTGGGCCAGGGCCCAGGGCCCCGCAATTATTTGGCCCCCAAATCCACCAACTCAAAATGAATGAATCTATACAAGAATTATATAGAAAACGAAATAAGGTTAGTAGACAGTAACAGAAAAACAAGTTTCATTTTACTCTCCGTTCCGTTGAAATTCTCTTCCTCAACATCTTAAATTTCTGGCAACATGAATCTTTAATCATACACCTGCACACGTTGTCAACATTATTTTAACAACTCTGCTTTCGTTATACTCTACAGTTCTGCACACATGTTGACTTCTCAACTTACTTCATAAACAAACACAAAGTTGCCCCATGATGATTCATTCATCGCAGATCATTTAAAAAAAATGTGAGAACTCAGGAAAGGGATACACTTCCTATTTATCAGCAAATATTTGCAACGAATTCATTGATATAATGGGAAAACAAGGCCTAATGAAAATTTTAGGTGAAATTAGATCGGCAAAATATTTTTCCCTAAGTGTTGACAGTACACCCGACCTTTCTCATATCGACCAGTTGACTTTTGTAATTCGGTATGTTAAAAATTGTTTTTCCTATCGAAAGGTTCTTAAAATGTATACCTATTCAAGAGCATAAATCTGAATATTTGGCTGACACAATCTTGACATTTCTGGAGAATCATGATATTTCAATAGAGGATTATAGAGGACAAAGCTATGATAATGCGTCTAATATTTCGGGAAAATATTCTGGTTTGCAAGCAAGATTAAAGGAGAAGTGCAAATTTGCTACCTTTGTACCTTGTGCAGCACATTCTCTTAACTTAGTAGGCCTTCATGCGGCTGGTTGTGTGCAGGAGGCAACAAGTTTCTTTCAAGTGTTTCAAAAAATATACAACTTTTTTTCTGCTTCTACCCATCGCTGGAATAAATTGAATGTATGTTTAGGCTCACATAGAGTTCTTAAAAGCCTTTCTGAAACATAAGATAGTCTGCACGAGCTGATGCAGTTAACGAGCTCCGCCATGGTTATAAGCAAATTACTGAAGCCTTGACATCTATCTCTACAGTTCCAGAGCAAGCTCCAGACACAAAAAGCGAAGCGCTAAGCCTGTCTAAGAAAATTTCAAACTGGAGTTCCTCATTTTAACAGAAATTTGGAGCACAATATTAGAAAGAATTCATAAAACCAGCAAGAGCCTTCAAAAATAAACAATAACGATTGACGATTGATATAAGGGAGAATTTTGATATATTTGAAGCGTGTGCCAAAATTCAGAATCCGGATGCTAATTATAAAGACTTATTGCAACGAAAAATAGT
>OX608073.1:217492843-217770343 GCA_951509635.1 Eupeodes luniger
TTATTATTATTATTATTATTATTATTATTATTATTATTATTATTATTATTATTATTATT
This sequence comes from Eupeodes luniger, assembly GCA_951509635.1. Classification (NCBI taxonomy): domain Eukaryota; kingdom Metazoa; phylum Arthropoda; class Insecta; order Diptera; family Syrphidae; genus Eupeodes; species Eupeodes luniger. The sequence goes on from OX608073.1 coordinate 217,492,903, forward strand.
ATTATTATTATTATTATTATTATTATTATTATTATTATTATTATTATTATTATTATTATTATTATTATTATTATTATTATTATTATTATTATTATTATTATTATTATTATTATTATTATTATTATTATTATTATTATTATTATTATTATTATTATTATTATTATTATTATTATTATTATTATTATTATTATTATTATTATTATTATTATTATTATTATTATTATTATTATTATTATTATTATTATTATTATTATTATTATTATTATTATTATTATTATTATTATTATTATTATTATTATTATTATTATTATTATTATTATTATTATTATTATTATATTATTATTATTATTATTATTATTATTATTATTATTATTATTATTATTATTATTATTATTATTATTATTATTATTATTATTATTATTATTATTATTATTATTATTATTATTATTATTATTATTATTATTATTATTATTATTATTATTATTATTATTATTATTATTATTATTATTATTATTATTATTATTATTATTATTATTATTATTATTATTATTATTATTATTATTATTATTATTATTATTATTATTATTATTATTATTATTATTATTATTATTATTATTATTATTATTATTATTATTATTATTATTATTATTATTATTATTATTATTATTATTATTATTATTATTATTATTATTATTATTATTATTATTATTATTATTATTATTATTATTATTATTATTATTATTATTATTATTATTATTATTATTATTATTATTATTATTATTATTATTATTATTATTATTATTATTATTATTATTATTATTATTATTATTATTATTATTATTATTATTATTATTATTATTATTATTATTATTATTATTGTTATTATTATTATTATTATTATTATTATTATTATTATTATTATTATTATTATTATTATTATTATTATTATTATTATTATTATTATTATTATTATTATTATTATTATTATTATTATTATTATTATTATTATTATTATTATTATTATTATTATTATTATTATTGTTGTTGTTACTGTTATTATTATTATTAATACAATTTTGTTTGTATTATTAATACCATTGCTTCCATTTGCTGATTATGATTGTTGGGGTGGTTCAGAAAGAAAAAAATCAATCGAATAAAAAATGAGTAAGGGTTGGGTTGAATAATAAGATTCTTTATTGAGTAGGTCTTACCTCTGAGATGAGTTTTACAAAAGTGAACGAGTTGTATTTTAGTAGAAAGGAAAATGGGTTTGTGGGGGTAAAATGGGAAATTATATGGGATATTATATGGGGTATTAAATAGTGCAAAGGAAGTTGAACTGAGCGCCATCTAATATTTCGTGGGTGAATCTCACCTAAACATTGCCGGCCGCCTTGCAGGATTCCTGCAAAACAACTAGATATGCGAGATAGTACATATTAAAAATGATTTATGAAGGGTTGGAGAACCTTTGAAAAGAGGGGTTCTACTCACTCTTGGCGGGAAATGTTAGTATGGGAAAGGGAAATACAATTTTTGAATAATATGATTTAAGTTAAGTGTATACATTCAATTTCAAACTAATTTATTTCAAATACGTACAATTTCTGAAGATAAGTGCATTGGTAAATAAATTTGTACACATAATAAGTAAAAAAAATAAAAATTAAAAGTAAAGATAATTCAAAGTGTATTTTCATCTTCATCGCGTAGTAGGATACAAAGCTTAACGATAGGACGTTTCAATATACCTTTTTGAGTTTTAACATCTGCTACCCGAACTCTTCCGTCCGAACCTGTATAAAGTTTTACTATGCGCCCTAAAAGCCATTCATTACATGAAACATTTTCTTCTCGGATGACTACGAGATCGTTAAGGGCTATATCGCGTTTTGAATATTTCCATTTATATCTTTTTTGGAGCTCTTTAAGATACTCTTCTTTCCATCTCAAACAGAAGTTATGATGAAGAATTTTGACTTTGTTCCATCTATTGCTTAGGCTCAAGGAAGTGGATGTCATATCCGGTTCCGGTGGAGCCAAAAGGGGTGCTCCTCGTAGGAAGTGACCAGGAGTCAAGGGTAGTATATCTATGATATTATCAGTTGAGGGTATGAGGGGACGAGAATTCAAACAGGATTCGATTCTTGCCAGGAGAGTAGTAAACTCTTCAAAAGTGAATTTATTTTGACCCGCAACTTTACGGAAGTGGGCTTTAAAACTTTTAACGCCCGCTTCCCACAAGCCGCCCATGTGTGGGGCACCAGGAGGTATAAATTTCCAATTAACTCCTTGGGGTTGATATATATCAGACACATCTCGAGCAAATGAGTCTATGAAGAGTCTGAAATCGTTCGCTAAAACCTTGCTAGCGCTTACGAAATTAGTTACGTTGTCGGAAAATATCGTGTTTGGAAGACCACGTCGAGCTACAAAACGAGAAAAGGCAGCTAAAAAGGCAGAGGTAGAGAGATCACTTGTGGGTTCTAGGTGTATTGCTTTGGTAGCAAAACAAACAAACAGACACACGTAACCCTTTGTAATGCGACAGTTACGTGCAGAAAAGCTTTTGATAGAGAATGAGCCAGCAAAATCGATGCCGGTATTAGCAAAGGGAAGTGAAAGTTCTGTTCTTTCCCTAGGAAGTGCAGCCATTATTTGAGTGGTAAATTTTTGTTTGTAAATTGTGCAAATGGTACATTTACTTATGCAATATTTGATTAGGTTTTTGAGTTTTGGAATCCATATTTCAGATCGAATCAATCGAATAACGAGTTGGTTTCCTCCGTGTAGAGTAACTTTATGAACAAATTCCACATACAGTTTTGTATAAGTAGAGTAATAGGGTAATATAATGGGGTACTTTTCGCTATATGAGAGTGTAGAGGAAGCGAGTCTTCCGTCTACTCGCATTATCTTTTCTGAGTCTAAATAGGGGTTTAACGTCAAAAGACTACTTTTCTTCGAAATGGGTTGATTTCTACATAAGGCTGAGTATTCATTTGGGAAATAAAGGTTTTGGGTTAAACGAATTAAAAGGGTTTTTGTATAAGAGAGTTCTTGTTGGGTAAGAGAAAAATTAATATCGTGAAATGGTTTCGGTTTTCGGGGTCTAGAATTTCGGGTAAATCTAAAAACATAGCACATGACGCGTAACATTCTTGTCCATGAAGAAAATCTTCTTAGAACTGATTGAATATCGGGAAACAGTATAGTCAGAAAAGTCTGAATAGGGCGAGCTTCTAGATCTTGTTCCATTGGCGAATTGGGAATCGAATTAGGCCATGAGTTTTGTGGTCCCGATAACCAGGAAGGTCCACGCCACCATAGTTGCTTGTCAAGGAGTTCTAACGGGGTCAAGCCTCTAGTTGCAAGATCTGCTGGGTTATCTGCAGAACGAACATGATGCCAGTCAATAAGTCCAACATTTTGATTTATTTGAGAAACTCTGTTTCCTACAAAGGTTTTCCACATATGTGGGGGTTTCTTAAGCCAAGCGAGAACAATAGAGCTGTCAGTCCATAAAAACGTTTTTTCAATCGGGTAATTGAGTTGAGGAATAATTTTCTTAATGAGTTTTGAGAGAAGTAGGGATCCACAAAGCTCCAATCTTGGGAGTGATATCTGCTTAACTGGGGCGACCTTAGTTTTAGCACAAAGAAGGTGACAGGGAAATTTGTTATCTCTATGGTTAACTCGGATGTATAATGCAGCGCAATATGCGCGCTCAGAAGAATCACTAAATCCGTGGTGTAGCTGAATTGAAACTGAAGGATTATATTCAATCCATCTAGGAATTCGAACATTTCGGATTTCGGGAAGGGTTGCTACGAAATTCTTCCAAGCTTGACACGTTAGAGGCTCTAGGGGTGAGTCCCAAGACGTGCCATCTTGCCATATCCGTTGAATTAAAATCTTAGCCGTTATGATAGTCGGTGCTAGCCAACCGGCTGGGTCGAACAATTTTGCAATTGCCGAAAAAACTTTTCTTTTAGTGATTGGGGAAAATTTGATTTCTTCCAAGTGCGAAATTAGGGAAAATTCAAATTCATCATTAGCAGCGTTCCACTGGATTCCTAACATTTTTGCGCAGGACTTTTCTTCTAGTTTTAGGAACTCTAGACTTAAGAGATCTTCAGAGGGCAGGCCCGTAGCCAGGATTTCGGTTCGGGGGGGGGGGGGTTTTGTTCAATTTCGAAGAAGTAATTCTATATACAAAAATTAAAAAAAAAACTACATAATGTAAATGTTTTATTTTTGTTTGTATTTTTTTTTTATTTAATTAAATAAATAGTTTGGATTTTTACAGCAGTAAACACCTTGTCTTTTTTTTAGACATAATGTCGATCACTTCATCTGGATCCACATCAATACCTGAGTGAACAGACAGCATTGCAAGTGCGCTTAGTCTTGGATGGCCCATAACGCTTCGGGATACTGTTTTGATCCTTTTCATCGTTGAAAAGGTTCTTTCAACGCTAGCTGTTGTAACTGGTAGTGTGGCCAAAATTGTAAGCAAGTAGCTTATGCTCCTGAAGTAGGTCTTGTCACATATATCTAGCAGTTTCAGAACATCGGAAGAGGGATCCATCGATGAAATTTTTTCGCACCAGAGTATGTACTCCGCTTTAACAGCTGACAAGTATATTGCGTTATCGAAGTAGAGTGTTAGATTTTCCATTTCATTTACTCGATTGGCGGCAGCAAAACCTGGAAGCAGAGCATGAAACGATAGTAAAACGTCCTCGTTGACCATAAATCTGTCAGTAAGATTTTGTATTAGAGAATCTAAACAGGGAATAAGTATAGAAACTCTAAAATAGTCTTCTGGACATATGTTTCTGGATTAGAGCGCGTTGTTTGTTTCAAAGAAAGCATTGGAATTGTTATGCTGACTTCAAATAAATCCCTGGCAAGTTGTGACGCGGATCTGAAAAAGTCTCTGGCAGTTTCTCTTATGTTCTCAAGAGAACTTAAGACTTGTTTCGTGTGATTTATTGCAGACACGAAATTTATAGATTCATTTTGAAGGAAAATTGATAAGGGTATTAAACTAAAAAGTTTTTCGCATATCATGAGGCTTACCAGAAAATCACTTCTTTGAATTGCTGCTAACAGAGTTGATGCTTTTGAAGACGTTGCCCACGTCTTGGTGGATATTTCGTCAAGACTAATAGCAATACATTTTTGAAGAGCTCTACAAATGAAAGAATGCTGTCATGCCTTTCAATAAACCTTGTTTCACAAAGGCGCAAAAGTAGTTTTTTTCTGCTTTTTTGTGCGTATTTTTGGATGGCGATTTGGAAAGTCTTATTTGCATTTGAATGGTTTCGGAAGAAATTAGCTATATCGCTTACTACACCAAGACAATTGCGAATCGAGGGTGTTGACATGGCATTAGACAACATGATTTCAGAACAATATACATAAGTAGTGAGGAACTAATAAGAGAATATACAAACTTTTCTTCAAATATTTTTTTAAAAATCATTTCGGGGGGGACTTGAGCCCCTCTAGCCCCCCACTGGCTACGTGCCTGTCAGAGGGAAATGAATCTAAAAGTTCGGAACAATTAGAAGTCCATTTTCTGAGAGTGAAACCAGCTGAGTTTAAGGCTCCCACTAACTCTTGTTGGCACAGCTTAGCTGTTCCAATATCATGGGCACCAGAGAGGGCATCGTCAACATAAAATTCATTTCGGATGATGTTTGATGCTAATGGAGATTGAGTTTGAACATCATCAGCTAGCTGTTTTAGGGTTCGGATTGCTAGATAAGGTGCACAATTAATACCAAATGTGACGGTTTGCAGTTCAAAATCGCTAACGGGTTCATTTCTTGAGCTTCGAAACAAAATTCTTTGGAATGGGGTGTGTTCAGGATGAACAAAAATCTGGCGGTACATTTTTGTGATGTCAGCATTAAAAACGTATCTATAGAAACGCCAATTAAGAATTAATGAAATGAGATCTGACTGTAAGCTAGGACCAGTAAAAAGAATGTCGTTTAAACTTTTACCATTTGAAGTTGGACTGGATGCATTAAATACGATTCGGGTTTTGGTAGTAGTACTCTCAGGTTTTATCACAGCGTGATGAGGTAAATAATAAGAATTTATGTCGGTAGACTTTTGAATCTCGAGCGTAGGAACTTTTTTCATGTGATTTAGGGTTAAATATTCTTCGAGAACATTGTTGTATTCCGTATGGAAGCTTGGGTTTTTAGCTAATGTATTTTCTGTACGAAGATACTGTTTCAAGGTTTGTTCTCTCGATACCCCGAGAGCTGGAACTTCATCTTTGAAAGGAAGCTTACAAATGTAGCGACCATCAGCATTGCGAGTTGTCGTTTCGACAAAAAACTTTTCACAAATTTCATCTTCAGGAGAAGGTATATTTTCTAAAATTTCTTCAATTTCTAAAAATTTTGAAATCTCTTGATTAAGAGAAATTTCACTGAAGTATGTTAAGAACGTCGAAAAACATTGCATGGGTCGTTGAGAGAGAGGTCCTGATAAGACCCATCCAAAGATGGTATTTTGAGCTACCAAAGAACCGAAGATGTTATGTTTTAAACCATTTCAAATTATCGAAGGATATATATCGGCACCAAGTACGAGATCAACCTTTAAGCTTGATTGGAAATCAGGGTCTGCTAAAGGAAAATCAATGGGTTGTGAAATCTCAAATTGTTCTATACAACAAGATGGCAAATCTCCAGTGAGCCGTTTTAGGACAATGGCGTCTACACTGAGGGTTAAATCTGGGATTTGATTAGATCTAAGCATAAGAGAACAAAGTTTTGAAGCGTTGGCAGTAATAACAGCATTTATTCCAGAAATATGAGCTTGGATAGACTGGGCAGGCAGCTGGAGTCGAGTCTGTGCTTCCTCAGAGATAAAGGTCACTTCAGACCCCGGGTCAAGAAGTGCTCGAAGAGTAAATGTTATACCATGGTGTTCAACAATAACTAAAGCGGTAGCTAATATAACGCGGTTTCGGTTGCTGCTATAATATGAATGTAAATATGATGAGTCTTGAGTTTGTGGTTGAGTGGACTGTATAAACGAGGAACTATGAGCTGAATTGGGATCTGAATTTGAACTATAATTTGTAAAGTGTGATTGATTTACAGATAAAGGGTGAAGTAGAGAGTGGTGACGTTCTTTGCATTGTATGCATGTGTAGGTACTTTTACAATCTTTTTCTAAATGAGAAGTTGCAAGGCAATTCGAGCAATAATTATGGGATTTGACGGTTTTAATTCTATCATCTGTTGTCATTTGTGAAAACTTATTACAAAACCGTAGGGGATGATTTTGATCGCAAAGCTTACATGTGTGATTGATTTGTTTACTATGATATGAATGTTGAATTCTTTCGTGAGGGGGTTGAGGTGAATGAGTTTTAGTAAAAGTTGCTTTTGGTTTGGGTTTTAGGCGAATATCAGAAACTGTTTCTAAAACTTGAAACCGGTTGGTTAAAAAAGTGTCCAACTCGGACCATGTAGGGATCTTGTGCGGGTTTTCGATTGACTGTTCCCACAATGAAAGTGTTACGTCAGGCAAACGACTAGAGCAAAGATAAACGAGAATAGAATCCCAATTGGATGTATCTATTTTATTAACTTTAAGATTGGATAGACAATCATTAATATCTCTTTGAATGTTTTTAATTCCTGCACTTGATTCTTGGGCAATGTATGGCATGTTAAATAACGTTTTAAGTTGAGTATTCACTAGAATACGCATGTATTATTTATTATTATAATTTAGGGTGGTTTGCGTACACTGCAGTTAACATATCCCTGAAGGAGGGCCATGTTTGGTAGGTACCATAAAAAATCTCGGTGTCACACGGAGGGACTTTAAGATATGACACTTCACTTCTTGAATTATTACTTGAATCCTGAGATTGCTTTGCACTTAGAGAATCGGGTGTATTATCGTTTAATTTACTTTCAAAAATTGTCAATAATTTGTTTGTTAGCTCAATAATATCACTTAAACAATTAACGAATGTATCCGAAGCTTGTTTATATTTAGCTTTCACTGATTTTAATTGATTTTCATCGTCTGTGCACTCAGAAGAACGAATGCAAAATGAATAACTTTTCTTGACTTCGTTCCAAAGATTATTCAATTCGAATTTATAAGCTTCTAAGGAACTGACTGTAAAATCAGTAGAAGCTTTATTTTTAAAATCGTAACAAAATTCGACCAACTGATCTGAAGCCAAAATAAATTCATCGAGAGCAATCATATTGGAAGATGAATATAAAAATGTATAAGTTTAAATAGAGTTTGACAAACAAAAAATGCTTATAGGAATTGAAGGGTGGATATGTAATTGAAATAATGATAGCGAAATTGAGATCTTTACGAAGCGTTGAATGGGGATGCAAAGTATTTTACAGATCAAATAATAATGGCAAACACTCACCTGTTAATTGAAATCTTGTTTTGTAAACGTATAAAATATGTATATGTGTGTTGTGTGTGTAGAATTGTAGGTAGGTATGATTTAAATTTCTTTCTTTTTTTTTTTTTAATTTTATTAGGGGATTTATAGCTAAGGATATTAAATTTAACTTGAAGAAATTCTATCGAATTGCTAGAGGTTTTATATGGTTAACTATTCTTAAAACTTTTTATAGAAATTTTTAACACTTTTATGATATATGTATGTAAAAAACTACCCTAGGTGGTAATTTGCGCGGGAAATCACGTGGGTATGATTTTTGGTAGCTTTCAACTATTTTATAACTTTTTATCATTAATTTTCTATTTTTTCTAAATGAATACGCTTTTTAATAAACTTATAAGAGATATAGAACTGAAAATTCACGTGTTTTGAGGTTCGAAACAACAGAATTTCGCACACAGCAAAGTTTGGGGCAGAAAATGTTAAACTTCTCTTTTGAAATGATTTTATAGCAATATTTAACTATTTTACTATCAATTTTGTCTGAAATATTATTGAAAATGATACTAACAATGAGATGGAAAAAACACTTTACACGCGCTTTTTTCGTTTTTCTACCTTTGCAGGGATTGTATTACCGATCGCGAGAAACAAGACAAACTAATGAATTTTTACCAAAAATGTTTTGCAATGCACTGATCTACACAAACTGTACGCACCTGATATGAAGTTTTGTTCTGGATTAGCGGTGTTTTTGCAAATGATGATAATAATGATGATCAGTGGATGATAAAAAGCGCGTTGGGTACAGTTTCTCTTCGTTGGGAAGTATTTTTTGCCAAATTGATGAGAGAATAAATTGTGGTCTCGTTGATATAGATGATGTATGTGTTGTTTTTTATGATGAATTTTCTCTTTTTGTGTGATGTGATGATGAAAGCTTCTGAGGGAAGTTTTTTAGCAATTATTGTGGTAGGTTAGGGTTGAGTCTTGTATGTATGTGATGATTTTGTATAAAACATCCAATTCAATATGTGTGTGCATGCGGGAAATTGAGATGATGGATGAATGATAGCGAATTGGTGATGAATGATACGATGGCAATTTTGGATGTTGAGATGAAATCCAACTTTATCTTTAAGATCTTAAAGATTTGTATTCAGCTTTTTGAGATGGGTTGTCTTATGGGTTGAGTTAAGTCGAGTTCAGCTTGATTTTTTCAAATAATTTCAAGGGTAGAAATTATCCGGCTCGAAGGACCAAATGTTGGGGGGTTCAGAAAGAAAAAATCAATCGAATAAAAAATGAGTAAGGGTTGGGTTGAATAATAAGATTCTTTATTGAGTAGGTCTTACCTCTGAGATGAGTTTTACAAAAGTGAACGAGTTGTATTTTAGTAGAAAGGAAAATGGGTTTGTGGGGGTAAAATGGGAAATTATATGGGATATTATATGGGGTATTAAATAGTGCAAAGGAAGTTGAACTGAGCGCCATCTAATATTTCGTGGGCGAATCTCACCTAAACAATGATGCTTATAGCGTTTACAGCCAATGATTGTTTATGGTTGTCCAGTGTGGTTCAACATTGCCCCTTCCCAAATGGAGAAGTTTCGGGTGTTCGAGAGACAGTGTCTTCGGCGCTGTCTCGGTTTGTATCGGACACCGGAATCTTCTTATCTGCATTATTATTCAAACGAGGTTCTATACAAAGAGGCTCGAATCAATAGAATTGACAATTTCGTGATAAAACTTGTTCGGGGTCACATTGTGAGGGCTATGACTTCGACCAACAATTTGATTTTCGGGCCGTTCTATCCGAACGACAACTACTTCGACAATGCACGCTTGAGCGGCTTTATCCCACCAGAGGCATTCCTCTATCTAGACCAGTGCAGCATGATACAGGATAGATTCGCAGTACCGCTTATCTACCACATCAGGCGAAAAACCGTAGACCGGCGGCTCCTGTATGAACGGGGCATCCTCGCTCCTGATGGAGCGGAGCTGCTTCGGTTCAGTAGGGCTGTGTCCGAAAAGGACCGCATTGATAGGGTGAAGCAGGAGAACCAGTTTTGGTGGCTTCAAACTGCAACTGATAATGGGTAATCCGGGGTGGGGTATTTTTGCCTTGGCCGGCTTACATACTTGTTTTAGTCTTAAGTTTTAGGTTTAAGTAGAGCAGGAATGGTGGCACAATAAAAAAAAAAAAAAAAAAAAAAAAAAAAACAAAATCTCATAAAATACAAAACAAAAAAAAGAAATCAAAAACACAAAAAAAAAAATGCAAACACATATCACAGACAATATTATAAAAATCCTCGATGGAATTACAAATAGAAGGACATAGTTGTTTTGCCGCTGTGGATGTTCTAGTTTTAAGTAGTTTGTAGGTAGATTAGGTAATTTTAAGTTTTATTTTAAGGACTTTAGTATGTAAGTAAATATCCCAAAAAATGATAAAGATTTTAGTTTTTAAACTTTTCTAAAAAAAAGAAAAAAAACATAAATTGAAATAAATAAAACAATCTTGGTTCGTAGGCCGAAAGGCATTAATTTTAAGAATCATGAATTTCTTAGAGCGCCCGATTAGGGCCAGTAAGTTATATTTAAGTAGAATTAATTAGGCTAGTTTCCCATTTTGTCTAGCATGTAAGTAGAAGTAAGTTTAAATGAATAAAAAAATGAATTTCGAAAAAAAAAAAAAAAAAAAGCGTTTACAGCCTTTTCTTCTCATGCATACCTAATGATAAAGCTCCAAAGCTGAAACCTCAACAAACAATATTACAAGGAACGGAAGCACACCACCAGCCTTAGGCCCAGAAATAACTCTGGGTTTCATTATAATGTTACGTTTCTTTTAAATTGTTATTTAAGCACTTGATATGGCTGTTTTGAGTTTTTTTTTTCATATTATTTACAATAACTTCCATTCCCTTTTTAAGGGGAGTTGCTTAGCGTTATTTCCAATTCCACCCCTTCTTGTTTTTGAAACTCTCCATACCGAATTTTGACTAAGCTGCGTGCCCCTGATCTGGGGTCTTCCTCCACTTTGCTGTCATGTTGGCAAAGATTCGAAGACTTTCCGGGCTAGAGAATTGGTTTCCATGCACTCTGCGTGACATAGCCATCTTAATAGTTTTATTTTTATCCTTCTGACTAAGTCTACGTCACTGTACAGCCCGTACTGCTCCTCATTCCATCTTCTATGCATACCATAGATCACGCGAAAAAATTTTCTCTTGAAGCGACCTAAGGTGCTTTCATCCGCTTTTATCATAGTTCATGAAGGGGATGATAAGGGTCTTATAAAGTGACAATTTGGTCGCTCGAGAGAGGGCTTTACTACTCAATTGCTTTCTTAGCCCAAAGAAACAGCGGTTAGCAAGAGTGTTTCTGTTGGGACAAACCAAATAAAGAGGCGACAGCGAATATACTTCAATTGCACACGTCAGTTTATTTCAAGAGAGACTAAAAAAAAAGAGTTACAGTTTTGCTTTATATAGCATTTAGTTATTGTATACATACCAGTAAACTTAATGTAAACGGGTGTTGTATAACAAAGGAATAAATACTAACAATTTCTTCGTTTGACAAAGTACTTAACTACCTCAAAGTTACGTCTGTCGACAGTGACGTTTTGACTTAGAAGTGGGTGTTGTTGATCTTTTCTTGACTTTGTTTGGCCCTCATTAACCGCTATACCCATTTTTGTCGCCTCTTTCTCAATACTCACTAAAGCCTCATTGACATTACGCTGAGTTCTTCCAATTTGTCAATGTCATTAGCAGATGCCATTAACTAGACAGACTTTTTGCCTCTAGTGTTGACGCGGGAGCTCTTCACTATTCTTTCAAGGACGATGTTAAAGAAATAGCATGAAAGTCTAAAGCCTTTTTTGACATCGAATGGTTCGGTATTGTTGTTTTCAACCTTTATGCAATTTCTCTATTGTCATAGGGCAAAAACGGACGAGTTTTTTGGGGATACCAGAACTAGACAGGGAACTATACAGTCCTCGTAGATGCTGTCATATGCGGCCTTGAATTCGGTGAAGAGATGGTGGGTGTCGATTTGATGTTATTGGGTTTTTTCCAGATCTGCCGTAATGGGATTATTTGATCGACTGTGAACTTTCCTGGTGTAAGGCCACACTGATCACGACCTATCAAGTTGTTGACGATGGGCTTTAGACGTTCACATATTACAGCAGAGAAGGTTTTGCTAACGATGTTAAGTAGACTGATTCTTCTATATTTGGTTCAGTTCAGAGGGTCTCCTTTGTTCAGTATAGGGCAAACAATACTGAGTTTACATTCGGGCATGGTTTCTTATGACCATGTAAAATGTCTCGCAACGTAATTATATGAATTAATTTTTTTAATTTTTATAAAGTTAAATACAGCTTAAGCATAGGTTCTGTCGTGTTTATTTAAGACTCCAGCCTATCGTTTTAAAATGGGTTTACATTGTCTATGAATATGGAATTTAGTTTAGCAAATACAAAATCAGAACTTATCAATTCTAAAATGTATACGTTCTAAGAATCAGAATGGATTGATAAATGCGCTTCAGGCCATCCGTGAAAAAAAATGTAATGTTCATTATTTATTTTGTTAATGGCTTCCTCAATATAAACAATTTATGCAAAGAAACGAACAGCGTTGACTTTTTCCCTGTAAAAATCCGTACAAATAAAACTTGTATACTTTGAGATCTTTCATATAGGGTATAAATGTCCATTGATACTACACCAATGGGACGCATCTGATATAATAATTTAATTTTTCCTTTAATAATGTAATCAGCTTCACTTACTTTTTAGTTTCTCTAAGGGCTCATGTAACAAACTCGTTGGAGTATGAGGTTGAACAATTGGATGATGATGATGATGATGGCCAAGTTCTTGTGAAGAGTGTTGAAGTTGGCTGATGTTAACTCCACTTATAGGCATAAGCCCTGATATTGCTGCTGAAACACTTATTGCTGATGCTGAATTATGTATATTTTGAAGAGTGTGTACATTGTGGTTTCCTATACTGCTTGCATTAGCGTTACCGCTATTGCTTCCTGAACTTGAATTTGTATTTCCTGTACTGCCATTCATTGCTGTATTCTCACTTCCAACTAGATCTTGAAGGCATAACCCAGCAGAATCGTTAATATTTTGTAAGACATGATTGCGTTCCATAGTTTAGTATTCTGAGAAAATTCTGTAAAAATATAAAAACAAAAAATTATATACATAATTAAAAAACAAATATTTTACATTGCAAACTTTTATACATTAGGCATTTAATCCGTTAATTTCAATTATTATTGATGAGTGCAAAAATAGGAAAGCCAATAAATTGTGATGCTTCTTTTCCTTAGGCTGAGGTAAGCTCGCCGGACTCCAGGGTCGTCTCGAGAAAGCTCGAAACTCGAGTATAGAGAGTTGACCAAACTACTCTTTTCCAAATAAAAAGAATTAGATTTTCCTTTTTCAGATTTTATTTTTTCTAATCCAATAAAGCGGCTTAAGACTAAACAATAGGATACCTATAGATAATAATACCTATTATATACGAACTTAATCCTACGGTCAAGAGCCCATCGACACCGGAAGGGTGAAGGGGAATTACTTAATAATACGGCAAGTGCCCGTCCACACCGGAAGGGTGAAGGGGAAGCGCCCATCGACACCAGAAGGGTGAAGGGGAATAACACAATAATTCGGCAAGTGCCCGTCGACACCGGAAGGGTGAAGGGGAATAACGCAATACTTCAGCAAGTGCCCATCGACACCGGAAGGGTGAAGGGGAATAACAAAATAATTCGGCAAGTGCCCGTCGACAGCGGAAGGGTGAAGGGGAATAACAAAATAGTTTGTTGTTACTACACAGCACGCTATGGAGCAACGGCCCATCGACTCTTAATAGAGAAGGGGAATATCGGGAGAAACTTGCGCTTCTGAATATAAAGCCCAAAACATTTAATAAACTTCGGCGAGCAAGCTTCTTATTTCTTCGGATTTCTTGGGTCCATAAGCCAATTCTCCTGCAGGAACCAAATGTGAACTCTATAATGACGAACAACAATATCGCATGTATTTTGTATTTGTATTTCGGCTGCGTGTTGGTGTCACTTATTTCACTTGGTGGGTATGCAGATGGCGGTTGATTGGTGTCGGTCGATAGATGGAGGTTGATTGGTGTCGGTCGGTAGTAGGAGTGTGACGCTTCGTTACACATCCCCCTTCCTTTTTGAGACGAGAACCTTCTCGTCTTGAAGGTTTCCTGGTATATAAAAAAAACGGTAAGTATGTTAATTATTTATAATATATATAGTTATATATATATTGTTTTTGTTGGTTTTTTTTTTAATTCATTTTTTTTTTTCGTTTTTGTTTTTTTTCTGTTTTTATATTTTTTTGTTTGTTTTATTTGTTATATATTTTTTTTGTTTATTTTATATTTTATGATTTTTTTTTTCTAAATAATTTTACAAAAAATACGGTTCAGTCCTTATTAAAAAATAAAAATAATAATTAACAATTCATAATAAAAACTTATGTCATCAATTCGGTGCCTTGATTGTTTTTTTTTTGGTCTCCGAAGTGTAGGGAAGCTCTCGTTCCTTTTCGGTTCATGAGCACCATTACTGGACCCCAGGGGCGGTGGATCATAAACCTTCTTTGGTGGTTCCTTCCCGTTAGTTGGATCCCCTCGAAAGGATCACTTGGACTCGGGCCAGTTCCTTCGGTTATGGCACAACATGCCATGGCTTGGCGACTGGTACTGGGTTGGTGTTGGTCCGCAATGGTTGCATCCGGTCGGTTTGTGACAACGACTTTAATAGTCGATCGGTCGGCCACCTCGTCCATCTTCCATTTCTCCTTGTAGGCTCGGAGGCCTGTTCCCGCTGCTCCCGGACTTTTGCCATGGTGGAGCTCACCGGAGATTTTGGCACGATGGGTTGGGCTGCTGCAATATGGTGTCTCTCCTTTCTGACCACTCGTATTGTCAGCGGTTCCTATAGTCGGGGAGGTGCCGGGATCGGTCTTGGCCGAGTGGGTATACTTTTACAAAGATCCAATCCCTGGACCTCTCTCTCCGCTGGGGCTAGGCGGCAGTTGATCCTATTTTTTTGGTCCATCCTGATTGCTGGTTGACTTGGTTGGCGAGGTCGACTTAAAGCTGGTGATGGTCTGTTCGGCTCGGTGGTCGGTTGCTGAATGATTTCAGATAAATTCGGTGAGCTATAAGGGTTTTAAGACGAGCTGATTTTTCCGGTTTTTAGAAGTTAGTTGACTTCGTCGTCTATAACCTTTTGCAGGGCCGGGTTGTGAGGAATATACCGTTGTTTAAACGGTTTGTCGGTTGTAAGTTCAATTCGGTGGGGAGGAACGGTTGATACATAGTTTATTCTATCGAACTTCGGTAATTCTTGATCCAGGAAGGTTTGGAGTTGTTGTTGCTGGTTTGTGTTTAAGTGGGTTACGACGTGACACTGCTCATGTGGCGTTGGAGGCTGGGTATTGGAACTTGCAACGGATTTGCCGCTAACCGTAATTTGCAAGTTGGCTTGATTCATAAAGTCCATCCCCAGTATGGCATCCTCGACGAGTGACGGTAGATAAGTCGTGGTCCCGTGGACTTCTACGTTTCCGATCATTAAGGTCACGTTGAAGTGTTCGGAAGTACCCACAGTTTTTCCATCGGCCAGATCGTCTGAGGTTGACTCGTCATGGGTAGTCCCCAATTTCTGAAGACTGTCCTTATTCCTGGTCCAATGAACGTCTTCGTGGATCCCGTGTCTACTAAAGCTTGATAGGTATGTTCTCCTATTTGCATCGGGATATAACATCGGGGATCGTGACACGGTGGTGTGTTAACAACTGGGCATGAGTTGCGTTGGCACGGGCAGTCTTTTGTTAAACGTCCGTCTTCTTCGCAAAATGAGCAAAACAGTCGGAATGGACGATGACACGTCTCTTTTCGGTGACCCCTCTGTTTACAGTTCCAGCAGTGTGTCTCCCGATTGTACGGTACGGTCGGCGGAAGGGTTCGAGGAGAGGCTGCGACAGGGTTTGCGGTTACGGTCAGAGGGCGGCTGTTTCTTTCTTCTTTCTTTACGGCTTCCAATTCTTCTGCCAGAGTCATGAGTTCGTTTAGATTTTCGAAATCTCGCCGGCGGATATAAAGGCGATATTCAGGGCGCATGCTATCAAATATTCGGTCGAGATGTTCGTTAATTTTCATCCGAGGGTGTTGGCGGATCAGGTATTGCACAGTCAGAATATATTCCTTCGCGTTCTCTCGTGGGCGTTGACGCTTGCGCATTATTTCTTCCTCTAATTTGACGAGATATCGTGCTGGCAGAAAGTATTGAACGAATGATTCACGGAAATCTTCCCATTTAGTGAATCCATCACTGTAGATACGGAGCCATTCCAGTGCCTTACCCCGTAATAACTCTGGTAATGTTCGCAACATGTCGTCGGGTAGTATATTATAGCATCGAGTCAGCTCGGCAACTCGCTCGAGGAATTCCAAAGGGTTTCCTGAAGCGTCGAATTTTAGTCCCCATTTACGCACTATGTTCGTTATTTCTGCTTTATAGCTTAGGGGGAGTCGGTGTGGAGTGTGACTCATGAATGAGTTGAAACGTGCTGGCGCGTCTCCGGAGTGCTCTGGTCGTGGCGTATTCATCGGTGTTGGATTTGCTATACGAGGTTGTTCGTTATCGCGGTGTGCAGCATTCAAATTAGGGACATGAAAGTTAGTATCCTCATATAATGATGTTTTCTGCTTAGTGATCGGGTCAGGAGCGGTATTCTTAGGGTGTGTGTCGGCGTCGTCATCCAAGGCGGCATTTACTCTCTTCTCGGCTACCTCTGCCCATTGGGCACACAGGTTTTGTGTAGAAGCGTGTGCACGTACCTGTTTGAGATGATCGCTTAAACGCTGGTGGAGGACTGGCATGTTACCCTCGGTTTTTATATTCCGGGCGGTGAGCATTTCTATAAGCTCGTTTTTCTTGAGCATGTATATGAAGCTGAGGCTCCTGAACGGATTGATTTCGTCCATGGCAGCGTTGGCTTCGTTTTCGCTCATTTTATATGGATGGCTGCTGGTCGGTGATCGGCGGCGGTAAACGGCGGCGGTAATCGGTGGTCGGTAGTCGGCGGTCGGTGAACGGTTAACGGTGGTCGGTAGTCGGCGGTCGGTGGTCGGCGGCGGTAATCGGCGGTCGGTGGTCGGCGGCGGTAAACAGCGGTCGGTGGTCGGCGGCGGTAAACGGCGGCGGTAATCGGCGGTCGACAGGCAGACGGCAGAAAAGCCATGCTCTTATTCTTAAGAAATGAAATTTGTAAACCATTTTTTGTATAATAAAGAATTAATCTAATCTAATCTAATCTAATCTAATCTAATCGGCGGTCGGTAGTCGGCGGTTGGTAGTCGGCGGTCGGTGATCAGCGGTCGGTAGTTGGGTGGAAAACCTCTAGGAATTCTTTACGGTGGGCGGATCGGTCGGAGTTGGATAAATTCTCTAAAGGTCCCTGCTCGGGCGCCAATTTGTGATGCTTCTTTTCCTTAGGCTGAGGTAAGCTCGCCGGACTCCAGGGTCGTCTCGAGAAAGCACGAAACTCGAGTATAGAGAGTTGACCAAACTACTCTTTTCCAAATAAAAAGAATTAGATTTTCCTTTGTCAGATTTTATTTTTTCTAATCCAATAAAGCGGCTTAAGACTAAACAATAGGATACCTATAGATAATAATACCTATTATATACGAACTTAATCCTACGGTCAAGAGCCCATCGACACCGGAAGGGTGAAGGGGAATTACTTAATAATACGGCAAGTGCCCGTCCACACCAGAAGGGTGAAGGGGAATAACACAATAATTCAGCAAGCGCCCATCGACACCAGAAGGGTGAAGGGGAATAACACAATAATTCGGCAAGTGCCCGTCGACACCGGAAGGGTGAAGGGGAATAACACAATAGTTCAGCAAGTGCCCATCGACACCGGAAGGGTGAAGGGGAATAACACAATAATTCGGCAAGTGCCCGTCGACACCGGAAGAGTGAAGAGGAATAACACAATAGTTTGTTGTTACTACACAGCACGCTATGGAGCAACGGCCCATCGACTCTTAATAGAGAAGGGGAATATCGGGGGAAACTTGCGCTTCTGAATATAAAGCCCAAAACCTTTAATAAACTTCGGCGAGCAAGCTTCCCATTTCTTCGGATTTCTTGGGTCCATAAGCCAATTCGCCTGCAGGAACCAAATGTGAACTCTATAATGACGAACAACAATATCGCATGTATTTTGTATTTGTATTTCGGCTGCGTGTTGGTGTCACTTATTTCACTTGGTGTTTTGCGTGCCTGTTGTTTGGCTGCATTTGCCTGTCAACATTTCTCATCAACCCAGGGGTTTTTTGTTAGTGGATGTTTCAAATCCGGCATTCAGAGGCTGCTTTTCTGATTGTATCTTGGCAATGTTGCCACTGGTTAATACAATGTGTTGGCGGTTGGGAACTTCGAAGGAGATTACTAGTGACTCGGTCAGAGAAGGACTTGGCGATCTCTTGCGATTGTAGCCATCCGAAATTCTATCTTCTCCCTGTTTTGCATTAGCTGTGGAAACCCAAAGTGCTCCCTTGGTCACAACGAGGTAGTTGTCAGAGTTGATGTTAGCTCCTCGGAAAGTTCAGACGTCCATGATGCTGGAAGCATGCTTAGCGTCGATTACAATATGATCAATCATGTTGACGGTAGATTGGTCTTGAGAGCTCCATGTTTTTTTTTTTATGTTCAGGTGTTGGAAATGCGCATTGGCTGCAATGATGTTTCGCCCCGCAGCAAAATTTATGAGACAGAATCCTTTATCGGAAGTGTTGTCATGCAGGCCTTTTTCCCGATTTTTCCACCAAAGATGTATTCCCTCCTCAGCTTGGCATTACAATCTCAAAAGACAATTTTAATATCGTAGCTAGGACACTGCTTAAATGTTTTATCCAAGAGCTCGAATAACAAATCTTTGATGTAATCCTTCTCTTCTGTGGGGGAGTGTGCGCATATTAGTTTAGTGTTGCCGAATTTAGTATTGATATTGATCGCCATGAGGCTCAAGACCGGTATAACTGCTCCTTACATACCTGAGCTCAGTATTTCGTACTTACTAACTGTAACTGTAGACGCCACCATTTCATTTCGGGAATACATCCGCTATCGTCTAGGTTAAAGGAGAGGTGCCTTAGTAAATACATCTCTCCCCCTTTCTTTCGTTATACTTACTTTTATTTTGTATAATCTACTACTTAAAAAATGCACATTACTTCACGGAGCAGACAGTGTAATATTAATCTTTTGTTTTTCTTTGTTATTTTGCTGACAAGCATATTTATAATAATTAAGATGAAAAAATAGTTGTAAGAATAAAGTTGAGTTGCTTTCAACCGTCAGAACGGTAAGATTGGTATGAATTTAAAAAAAAAACGCATTTCGCTAAAGAAAAGTTAAATGGCGCACTCGGTAGGATAATTAAATTTGTAATTATCCAGTGATATGAACCGTACCATTCATAAGTGACGTGACACTAATACGAAAACATTTTTTTTGTTTAAATAAAAAAATATCATTAAATGTACATTGTAAAGTAAAGCAGAGAATCAATCCAATTATAAAATCGTGTAAGATTAAGTTGTGATTGCTTATACTAATCATATTGAATAACCATAAAAGTTTAGAACAATAATTAATGTTGACAAGGAGTCAATCAAAAACTAAACAATTCGACGAAAATCGTAACCTAGAAGAAGTCAATATGAAATTACTTCTGAGATAAAGAGAATAACAAATAAGACTGAGGGAACAACAATTGGAACATCTAAACACAGCTTTTCAAAACCTCCAAGCCAGAGAAACGGCCCAAATCGAGAAGGAAAGGCTATCAAGAGAAGTAAAGCATATGGTTACGTTCACCGGAATAAGTGACGTTACTGTCAACAGCTTCATTAAAAATGTCGAATATTATACTGGAGATACGACGAGCCTAACGTTAAGGAAATGCATGATCAGGACAATCACAATGAGAAAATACAAGGACGAGCAAAGGAAATACTAATCAACCTACCAAATGCAGAGAACTGGGACCAAATTAAAAAACAGCTGAAGTTGCACGATAAGCCGCACGTAGAACCCAGATTTTCAGGATGATAAATAGCCTCAAAGTAAATACAGTAAGTGAACTTTTATTAGAAACTCAAAAAATTAAATACAAAAGATTAATCGACTTAAACTTAACTATTTGAATAAAGAAGAGTATATAGCTATGACAAAAATAATAAAAAAATTTCGAAACGTATTTTTTAAAGAAAGAAATAAGCTAACGAACACTCCAATAATATATAATGAAATAAAGACAATAACAGATTGTCAAGTCAATGCGAAGTTATATAGGTATCCTTTTAAACACGAGGAAGAAGTGAGAAGGCAGATATCGGAGATGGAAGACCAAGGAATTATTCGAAAAAGTAAATCTAAATACTCAAGTCCGTTAATAGTCGTCCCGAAAAAAACGATAATGCGGGAGTTCAAAAATTTAGTATAGTTATAGCCTATAGGAAATTAAATGAAATAAAAATAGATGACAAACAACCACTTCCTAATATGGACGCCATATTATACACCAAAACGTTTTTTTGTTTGTAGTTTACAAATACAAATTTGTAAAATAAATTGTTTTTTGTAAGTTTGTGTTCCAACAAATCAAACATATTATTTACAATTTTGTTCAGTTTATGAAAATTTCTTACAATAGAAAGATGATGTGTAGATTTCTTTACAATTTGTAATTCGCAGTAAGAATATTGTCTCCAGTTTAAGAATGTCATTCCGTCGTCGCAGGCATAGTAGCACCGATAGTGATTTAAGTGACCATTTCGTGCAACATATATGTATGTACGTAGACGAAGAAAAATTTATCGACCGCGTATAAATTATGAAATGTCTGATACTTTTACATTCAATGAAAAGTTTCGCTTGAAACGTGTAAAGGCGGAGGAAATAATAGTACAAATTGAATCAAGCATTGCAAATGAGACTGAGACTCCATAACCTTGGCATTGTGTGTTATAACGTTTCAAAATTTAATGAATAACACTTCTTTTTTCTCACGTATTAAGCTTGCAAGAAAAATTGTATGTTGTTTATTCATAGCTATAGCTAACTCTGTCCGCCGACTTACAAATTTGTGAACAAAAATTGTAGTTTACAAGTCTGGAAATCAAACATTGAAACGGTTTTTTTTTTTTTGTAATTGGAAATTACAATTTCCCCTATTTTGTGCCTCTTTTCTTATAAATTTGTTGGATGGAATTTTGTAGTTTGTGAAACAGAAAATCTGTTTACAAATTTGTAATTGTAGTTTACAATTACAAATTTGTGATTATAGTTGTAATTTGGTGAAATAGACCACAGAATACTAAATAAACACGAAATTAATTATTCCGCAACGGATAAAGAATTTCAGTTTTTTTCGACCGTATCTGTACGTTAATAAATTTAAAATCTATAAGGATCATCAACTGATAAAATATTGTAGTACAGTATTCCCCGCTTCGGATTTTTTGGTCAATTATCCGGGTGGTTCAATTAGCGAAACCCCGCTTAATTGACATATCTGTTCAATTAAGTAAAACCCGTATAATTGCACGAGTGAGTCAATATTAATCCCAGAAATTTACTCTATAAACATTTCAGTGTCAACTTAATTTCGGCGTCTGTTAGTTCGCCATAACATGATATGTTATGTCATCACAATAAGCATTGAAATCTGCATTGTCCTCAAGAACGTTATCTATGACCACGAGATCATTTTCCGGCTGCTCTTATTCTTGGATGAAGCCTGCCTTTAAAAAAGAACTTGCAAATGTAGGTTTAGTAGTAAAATATTTCCAATATTACCTTTCTAAAACAATTTCTTATAGTAGAAGGTGTTATAAGCCACAAACAATGTTTGCTTATGTGCATTGATCGATTGATGTGATCGACTTCGAAAATTCTTCGATAGTCTTGCCACGTTCGATGGCTGTAATTTGTTTCCTTATTATATTTTGCTGATAGTAAGCTTTGAAACAATGAATAATGACTTGGTCAAGGTGCTGAATGATGGACCTTGTATTTATGGGTACAAACTGCACGTTTATATTTTTTAAATCGTCCAACTTCTTATGACAGGCATCATTGTCGACAAAAAGAATTATTTGTCTGTTCTGCATTATCATTTCTTCGTCAAATTGATATAAAATTTGGACATATAAATGTTGGCTCATCCATGCCTTTTTGTTAGAGAAATATTGCAAAGGTAAAACATTATTGGCGTTTTGGTTTTCCAATCACAATCATTTTTTTGCCCGTCCAATTATCTGAAAAATGTCCATGTATTTAGTTTTTCTGCTGCATATTTTTAAGATCAATTAAGCGAGTAATCCAATTAAGCGGGGTTCAATTAACAGTCTAAAAAGCTTTGCTACTAATACGGGAAATTTTCAAGGCCATTTTTTCGATGTATTAAGCGGGATATTCAATTACGCTAGGTGCAACAAAGCGGATATTACTGTAGTTATTTGTTACACATACAGCCTATTCTGTATTATGCATTGTTATTGTTGAATTTAGTACTTGCAAAATGTATACTTAACATATAACTTATATTAACCTAAAGTGGGAACACTTTTTACATAATATATTCTTTGAGTGATTTGCTTTTATATAAATAAAATGGAATCGAAATGTACCTTGTAAAATCATATGAAATCAAATGCTAAGTTAGTTGTCGAATTAAACTTTTAAAGCAAACTTGAATTTGTTTCATTTATTCCCAACAAAGGTTATGGGCCCAGATTCCCACACGTTGAAAAGTCTTTAAAGTTTTTTTTTTTTACATTTCTTTAAAAATTAACCTATCGAAGATGAGTTCTGGATCGGGGTTATATCAAATTGAGAAATTGTGTGACGACAACTACGATGCATGGGCAATACAAATGAGATCTGTTCTTATTCATAGTGGACTATGGACCTATGTACCTGGTGAGACGATGGCGCCAGAGCCAACTGAGCCTGCAGCATCAATATCGGAGTGGCAGAGGAAAGACGAAAAGGCATTGGCGACCATAATTCTTTCTGTTAAAACCTCTCAACTTTTGCACATTAAAAACTGCAAAATTTCTTATGATGCATGGAAGAAATTGGGAGACATTCACCGCCCGAGTGGTCCAGCCAGAAAAGTATCTCTTTTCAAGCAATTACTGAATCTTAAATTGCCTGAAAATGAATCTATTGCAAATCATTTAAATAATTTTTTCAATTTGTTTGAAAAATTAACTGAAATAGATATTAAATTGCAGGATGAGTTGTTGGCTATCATTTTGTTATCCAGCCTACCAAAGAGTTATGACAACTTCATCATCGCTATTGAGACCAGAGATGAACTGCCGTCAACAACTGTTCTTAAAACTAAGTTGATGGAGGAGTGGAAAAGGCGAGAAGGGGATGCTGTGACTGTACCAGAAAACGGAGAATCTGCATTTTTTTCCAAACAAAGACATGATACACAAAAACAACGGAGTAAGCCGCACACAAAAACAATTCGCGGTAAGTGTTATAAATGTAACAAGAGAGGCCACTATGCATCGACATGTACAGCAACAAATGTTGCCGCAACAAGTTCCTCGCGAAACAAGTTGACAACATCTTTTGCAATGCTCAACACCGCACATCTGTCAACACTTGATAGAGACACATGGGTTCTTGACAGCGGAGCAACCTGTCATTTATGTTGTGACAAGACACTATTTATCGAGCTAAGGGATCATAGGGAAAGAATTGAATTGGCAGCTGATAATTTTATTGAATCGATGGGTTTAGGCAACGTTTTGATTGAAACATCGAAGTTTAAAATCATGCTGAAAGACGTTTTGTTTGTGCCTAATTTAAAAGCTAATTTCATATCAATGAGTAGAGCCACACAAAGTAAGCACACTGTAGAATTTAATCACAAAAGAGCTATAGTTCGAAATGAAAACTCCGAGATCGTCATGAGCGCAGATAAAGTTGGGAATCTGTACTTGTTTAAGCTAGATAGATCGAAATTATTTTATCTTGATAAAGGAAAAGTTGATATGGAATTCTTAAAATGGCATGAGCGATACGGGCATTTAAATGCCAAAAGCTTAAGCTCGTTATGTCATAAGAATATGGTTAGGGGTTTGAATTTGCCAAAGGTTGTCGATGTTTTGGAATGTGAAGTTTGCCTAAAAGGTAAAATGTGCGCTATCCCGATGCCTAAGCAATCCATTCATCAAAGCAAAGATGTTCTTGAAGTTGTGCATAGTGACATTTGTGGTCCAATGCGAACGCAATCTGTTGGGGGCTCTAGGTTTTTCGCATTATTTATTGACGACTATAGTAGGAAGATATTTGTTTATTTCTTAAAGCATAAGAATGAAGTCTTTGATGCATTTAAATCTTTTAAGTCGTCAGTTGAACTAGAAACGTCAAAGAAAATCAAGGTTCTTAGAACTGATAATGGTGGCGAATACCTGAGTAGAAATTTCAGTCGGTACTTGGAAGAGGCAGGAATTAAGCATCAATTAACAGTTCCATACACCCCACAACAAAACGGAGTAGCTGAACGAGGTAATAGAACTCTCGTTGAAATGGCAAGGTGTTTGCTATTAAACGCAGATCTTCCGAGTTCACTTTGGGCAGAGGCAATAAACACGGCTGTTTATTTACGCAACCGATCGCCCACAAAGATTTTAAACGACAAAACACCATATGAGGCATGGAGTGGAAAAAAGCCAAATGTATCGCATTTAAGAATATTTGGATGTAAGGCGTTTATGTTGGACAAGCGCCCGTCGAAGTCAAAATTTAAAGCAAGAGCTACAGAATGTTTTCTGGTGGGCTACTCTGTTGAATCTAAGATTTCAATCAAATAAGATTTTTAAAAGTCGCGATGTTCGTTTTCTAGAACAGGTAAATAATATTCTATGCAAAGAGGTCGATTTGATTCTACAACAAGAAACAGAAAAACCAAAAACAAGTCTCCTTGAAGAAGAAAAGGTTAAGACTCTTAAATTTGAGGCCGATTCTCCAGATGTGAAAAAATCTGTAAACGTGTTGGACGTGAATGACGATGTTTTTGCCGCTGATGTTGTTGCTGCTAATGAGGATGACTCAGATGATGTTCCTGTTGCGCATGAGGATGAGATTGAAAACGATGATTTTGAAGATGCCAACAGTATGGGTAACAGTCCTTTAAGTGAGCACGTTACAACAGATGATTCCGATCGAAGCGTGTTTTATGTGAGTGATGATGATGTTATTGCCGATGGAGTCAGAAATGATGGGTCGAGTGTTGTTGTTGGTAGTGAAAAAGTGGTCGAGCAAAATATACCAAAAGAGAACACAAGGAAGTGGTGGCTGCGGTCAAGTAAACGAAGATCTAGTTCTGCTAATTTTTTGATAAAATCTAATGAGTTTCTTGTGAACCCAACCACAGTCGAAGAGGCCCTTAACCGACACGATAGAGACCAATGGAAAAAAGCTATGCAATCAGAATACAGTACTCTTTTACATAACCATACTTGGGACCTAGTCGATTTACCAACAAATAGGAAGGCAATCAAATCAAAATGGGTATTCAATATCAAGCGCGATAAGAATGGCAACGTAGAACGCTACAAGGCTAGGCTGGTGGCAAAAGGCTGTAGTCAAAAATTTGGACTTGACTATCATGAGACGTTTTCACCTGTCGTACGTTATTCCTCAATAAGGTTGTTGCTTGCTATTGCTGTAGAATATGACTTGATAGTACACCAGATGGATGTTGCAGCTGCCTACCTAAACGGCGAATTAAAGGAAGATGTGTATATACTACAACCAGATGAGTTCGTGGATCCGGATAACGCAAGTAAAGTATGCAAACTAAGGAAATCCTTATATGGACTTAAGCAGTCAGGGAGGGAATGGAATGCGAAGTTGGATAAAGTTTTAAAAACTATTGGGTTCCAACAATGCAAGGCTGATACATGTGTTTACATTATAAATCGAGAAGGCGTAATCACTTTAATAGGCGTTTATGTGGACGACTTATTGGTAGCGTGTTCAAGTCGGCGGAAATTAGAAGAAATAAAGTTTCTCATCGGACAGGAGTTCGAAGTGGTTGATAAAGGTCCTGTTGACTACTTCCTTGGAATGGAAATATCCAGAGACATCAAGACCAATGAAATCAACTTATCTCAGCGTCAATTCATCCTGGATTTGATCGAAAGATACAACATGGTAGAGTCGAGGAAATGCAGTACCTGGATTTAAATTAAGGAAGTGCAGCGATTGTTCGGAGTGTCGTAAGGTGGACCCTAAGTTGTATCAGTCACTAATTGGTTCTCTGATGTATCTGGGTATATCAACTAGGCCAGATATTTTGCATTCTATAAGTAAACTTGCACAATTTAACATGGATCCTCATGCAGAGCATTTGGTGGCTGCTAAACATGTTCTGAGGTACTTAGCTAACACTATAAATTTCAAAATATCTTTCAGAAAAAACACCGAGTGTTTAAACGCATATGCTGACGCAGATTGGGCTGGGAGCTGCGATGACCGGAAGTCGTTTACTGGCTTTGTGTTCTTTCTAAGTGGTGGAGCAGTGTCCTGGGAGTCACGAAAACAACCGTCAGTGGCTCTAAGCAGTACGGAAGCCGAATATATGGCACTTTCATCCGCATCAAAGGAAGCTGTGTATTTGCGAAACTTCATCAAAGAGCTTGGTTTTTCTACCCTAATTAAGGGTGCTACTATTCTTAATGGAGACAACTTAAGTGCACAACAATTAGTTAAAAACCCTATTTATCATGCTAGAAGTAAGCATATTGATATTAGAATTCATTATATACGTGAAGTTTATAACCAAAATATTATTAAACTTAATTATGTGCCAACTGGCGATATGATTGCAGACATATTAACAAAAAATCTTAACAAGACTAAACATATGCAAAATTGTGAAAAGTTAGGATTATTATAGTTATTTATTTTTGCATACATTATTAAATTTATATTTACATACATATGTTATATAAAAGTATATATTTTTGAGGGGTCGTGTTGAATTTAGTACTTGCAAAATGTATACTTAACATATAACTTATATTAACCTAAAGTGGGAACACTTTTTACATAATATATTCTTTGAGTGATTTGCTTTTATATAAATAAAATGGAATCGAAATGTACCTTGTAAAATCATATGAAATCAAATGCTAAGTTAGTTGTCGAATTAAACTTTTAAAGCAAACTTGAATTTGTTTCATTTATTCCCAACAGTTATAAAATATACCAACATTCTGTAAATATTATGTTATCATTTGTATTAGTTATTTGGGAATTTGATAGGGATTTCTTTCACATTTTGTAAAGTTACAAACTTCACAATTATTAATACATTTTTGAATTTTGTCCTTGAGTTTTGCCTTTATGGTTTAATGAATAATGTGTTTGGGAAATAACTAAGAGTTCCTTTTCCTGGTCTTCTAAGTCACCTAGAAACTTGCTACATTTAATTACTTTAAGCGATTTATTTTGGGTAAAGTATTTTATATATGTAAGTTTCTTGAAATTGGGCAAACAAATGATCCTCTCTTGAAAAAATACCGACTATTCCTTTAGGAGGAATGAATTTCTTCATTATGTCTATCATAAGTTTTTCGTTGAACTGTTTCATTTCTATGACGATTCTTTTTTTCGTGAAAGGGTAGTATATTTTATGACTGTTTACTTTTTCTGTTAAGTTTAAGATAATTTGTGTTTTATATCGGGTGATTTTTTAAGAGCTTGAGAACTTTTTTTAAAAAAAAAACGCATAAAATTTGCAAAATCTCATCGATTCTTTATTTGAAACGTTAAATTGGTCCATGACATTTACTTTTTGAAGATAATTTCATTTAAATGTTGACCGCGGCTGCGTCTTAGGTGGTCCATTCGGAAAGTCCAATTTTGGGTAACTTTTTCGAGCATTTCGGCCGGAATAGCCCGAATTTCTTCGGAAATGTTGTCTTCCAAAGCTGGAATAGTTGCTGGCTTATTTGTGTAGACTTTAGACTTGACGTAGCCCCACAAAACATAGTCTAAAGGCGTCAAATCGCATGATCTTGGTGGCCAACTTACCGGTCCATTCCTTGAGATGAATTGTTCTCCGAAGTTTTCCCTCAAAATGGCCATAGAATCGCGAGCTGTGTGGCATGTAGCGCCATCTTGTTGAAACCACATATCAACCAAGTTCATTTCTTCAATTTTTGGCAACAAAAAGTTTGTTAGCATTGAACGATAGCGATCGCCATTCACCGTAACGTTGCGTCCAACAGCATCTTTGAAAAAATACGGTCCAATGATTCCACCAGCGTACAAACCACACCAAACAGTGCATTTTTCGGGATGCATGGGCAGTTCTTGAACGGCTTCTGGTTGCTCTTCACTCCAAATGCGGCAATTTTGCTTATTTACGTAGCCATTCAACCAGAAATGAGCCTCATCGCTGAACAAAATTTGTCGATAAAAAAGCGGATTTTCTGCCAACTTTTCTAGGGCCCATTCACTGAAAATTCGACGTTGTGGCAGATCGTTCGGCTTCAGTTCTTGCACGAGCTGTATTTTATACGGTTTTACACCAAGATCTTTGCGTAAAATCTTCCATGTGGTCGAATAACACAAACCCAATTGCTGCGAACGGCGACGAATCGACATTTCACGGTCTTCAGCAACACTCTCAGAAACAGACGCAATATTCTCTTCTGTACGCACTCTACGCATTCGTGTGGTTGGTTTAATGTCCAATAAAGTAAACTGAGTGCGAAACTTGGTCACAATCGTATTAATTGTTTGCTCACTTGGTCGATTATGTAGACCATAAATCGGACGTAAAGCGCGAAACACATTTCGAACCGAACACTGATTTTGGTAATAAAATTCAATGATTTGCAAGCGTTGCTCGTTAGTAAGTCTATTCATGATGAAATGTCAAAGCATACTGAGCATCTTTCTCTTTGACACCATGTCTGAAATCCCGCGTGATCTGTCAAATACTAATGCATGAAAATCCTAACCTCAAAAAAATCACCCATTATAATATGTATGTTGACTGGAGTTTCTACGATGTCCTCATTTGCGCTGTGGATGGTTGCAATCATTGATTTTGCATCTTTGTTTAAATTGTCATTATTAGTTTCATTGTGGTGTGTCACATCTTCATTGTTTAATTGGCCGGTTATAGCTATCAGTAAAATCCACAGTAAAATTTTAAACAGGAGCAATCTGAAATGGTTTACTGATGAGCGTTTATAGCAATCAGTAAATTTACGTCATTAAATTTAATGTCACTTTGAGGCTTCGTACCTCAGACAATTTTTTTACTATTGCTTTCATCAGTAAAATTTTTAATGATGTGATCGGAACAGTAAAAAATTGGAACACCAACAGTAAAACGAAATGGAATTTTTTGTTCAGTAAAATGAAATTTCATCATTAAAAAAATTAAAATGGATTTATAAATTAAATAAAACTTTAAATGCAGTTTTTCTTTTTGAAAAAAATACTTGAATATAGGATTCATCTTATTGCATCAATCTTTTGCTAGAAATAAATATGTAACATGTGCAAAAACTAAAAACAAAAATTTTACTGATGGATTTTACTGATAGCTATTACCGGCCCCTAAATTGTCATTATTAGTTTCATTGTGGTGTGTCACATCTTCATTGTGATACACTTTAATTCTTGATTATCCGTCAGCGAACTGATTATCTTTACCTTTAACGTATTGGATATCAAAATTGAACTCTTCTAGTTTGACCTTCCATCTTTGCAGTTTGGTGTTTGGTTCTTTGAGTGAACTTAACCAGACTAGGGGTCGATGGTTGGTATGGCCTGAAGTACTGTGTTGCCCATACAATCGCCAATCATTCCTTTTCAATGGTGGAGTATTTTATTTCGTGGTCATTAAGAGTTCGGCCAGCGAAACACACAGGGTGGTTTTCTTGCGATAGCACCGCACCAATAGCATAGTTTCATGCATCTGTGGTTAGTGTGAATAATTTATCGAAATTGGGATGTTTTAAAATTCTACCTATCGGTGATATAATTAGGGCTTTTAGTTGTTCGAAACTATCTTTGTATTCCTGGTTATTTATATCGATTTTTGCATCTTTTTTCAGGAAGGTAGTCATTGCCTTTGTCACTTTACCGTAATCTTTTATAAATGTACGGTAATAACCGGTAATGCCAAGAAATGATTTTATTTTTGTTGTTGTTAAAGGAATTTTGTAATTTTTTGTAGTTGAAATTTTATTTGGATTTGCTTTGATGCCAGTTTCTTTTTTCAGAAATTCTGTTTTATCCAGCCGAACTTTTAGATTAACTTCTTGTAATCGTTTGAATATTTTTCTTAGTGATGTTATGTGTTCCTCTAGAGATGTCGAGAAGACTATTATGTCATCTAGATACACAAGACAAATTTTCCCAATCTACTCCGATAAGACCGAGTTCATTAGTCTTTGAAATGTAGCGGGTGCGTTCTTCAAACCGAAAGTCATTCGAACAAATTCATAATGGTTTATCAGTTGAGATTTCTGTTTTTCTTATGTCTTCTTCCGCTATCTCAGCCAAATCGAGAGTTGTAAAATACATATAGTTTCCCAATTTACCAAGTATTTCATCAATATTTGGCATTGGAAACTTATCGTCGATTGAAATTTCATTCAATTTTCGATAATATATGACTATCCTCCATTTCTTTTTCCAAGATGCGTCTTCCTTCTTCGGAACGACCCATATATGTAGGTGCAAAACAGGGGGAATTACATTGACGTATGATGCCTTGTTCGTCTATTTGTCGTGATACTTCTGTGTTATGGATCTCAGGGTATCTGTAACTTTTTGTGTAGATCGGAACATCGTTGACCGTCTTTATACTATGCTTAATCGCACTGGTAAAAGGTAAGCCATTTCCGTCTTGATAGACAATAGATGAATATTGTGAAATAAGTTTTAATATTTCATTTTTTTCTGCATTATTAAGATGATCAATTCTGATTTGATCGGAAATGGATTGTCTACTTGTTTCATTATAGTAAATTTCTAATTGTGGAATATGTTTTTCATATTCCTCAGATTTATTAAAATATATATGTAGGTATTTGAGTTTCATCTATTAATAAAATCTTCTGTTTGAAGTCGAGGATTGCTTTCAATGGATGATATTATTTCCGATTAATCCGTCGAAAACTTCATGGAATTTATATTCTAGAAATTCAGCAGTTTTGTCCTTACCGAATTCCGTGAATAATGGAATTTTTACTTTTTTACTTATGAATATTGATGTACTTGTAGTTTTTTTTTTAATAGGGATGTCGAGATTTGTTGCCCATTTGGGATGACAAATTCCCGGATTTATTATGCTTGTTTCTGAGCTTGTGTCTATAAGGATTCTGAGGTCCCTAGTGTTGGATTGGGTAACTATATGGGGTTATCGGCCTGTGGGCTGATTTCCCGAAAATCCGATCGCTGCAGGTTAACTTGCCTCTGAAAGGAGGGGGAAAGCGTATTCATTGGCTCAGAATTTCTATTTGGATTAACGTTGGAGGACATTCTAGTTTGACCAGAACTTCTCCATTGCTTTGAATTGTTATTATAATTTTTATTATATTATAATTATTGTTGTCTGATTATTGTTATTGTATGAGTTTCGAATTTGTCCAGAACCAGGGTTTCTAGACTGTGTGAGCCCATTATTATTGTTATTATTGTTAAAAGGGTTTCCGTTACTATTATGTCCTGTGTTAAAGTTCGGTCTGTAGTTTTGTCTGGGGTAACTCGGATTGTTTTGGTGATAAGTTTTTTTGAGGTTCCCTTGATCTTGTCCTAAGAATTTACATATTGTATCCCTAATATCATTAATATCGTATAGGTTGACAATGGAAAATGCCAATGAGCCAGCTACGATTTCTTTTATTTTTTGTACTAACATACCATAAAATATAGTGGTTACTGTAATGTAGAATATTCTGATATATTATTTTCTATAAGTATTTAATTTTTTTATCTAGCTCTAAAATAGAACTTACTCTTAATAAACCGATGTCCCTTGTTATTGACATCTCGTCTCTCGATGGTCTAAAGTGTTTTCGTAGTTTTTCCAGACATTGGATCCAGGTTGTTGTAGGGTTGTTTTATAATAAGTTTTTGGCTGCTCCTTGAATTTTTGTGACGAATATGATTTCGTATACTGCTGCTCTTTTTTCTTCCGGGTATTTTCTAAGTATCTTGTTAACACTGCCTGCAAATGAGGGAAAATGTCGCCTTTAAGAAATTCCAAGAATCTTATTTCTTTTTCGATACGCGCTCTTACACTTGTTGGTTCATTGTTTTGCTGGATGATTTGTGTGAGTGCGGTCAGGCACTATTCCACGTCAAGGTAGGCCATCCTGTTGACTCTTTGACTGTCAAATATTCTGTTCCTTTCTTTATTAATTTTGAAGCACTTGGGTTTTTTCCTACTATTCCTTGTATAATTATTGCGCACTTTTATTTTTTCTAAGTATTCTTTTTACAATTATTTTATAACTCTACACGCATTTTTTAAGGTCGTAATTTTGGTATTTAGGTTTGCACTTTTTCGCGCTGTTTTCCTTGGGATGGAATTAAAGTTTTTTTAATTAAGCTCACCTTTCTTCACTATCCTTATTCGAAAGGTTTCTTTAAATTCAAATTAATTTATTTTCACTATCCTAATTCGGAAGTTTCTTCAAATTAAGTAGGTTCACTTTTCCTTGTTCGGAAGCCAACTGCCCCAGTTATATCATGTCATTGTATTGATAATATAAAAAAAAAACATATTTGTTTCTTTTCTTTTCTTTTTTTTTATTTTATTTTTATTTAATTTTTTAATAATTATTAAATATACAATTTTAGTTGCTAAATGTAAAGCCGCAGTCTTGAGCGTGGCTGCGCTTTACAGTTAGCTTGTTGGATTAGAACTAACTCTAGATTTAAATTTGACTTTGAATGTTGTTTTAGAAATATTCATATTTCGTCTGGGTTCAACGAAATATGAAGAAGCTTATGTGTTTCTATTGGTGACGGGGAAGAGGGATGTCTCCGTTTCTGATTGGTATTTGCAAGGTAAGCAAGAATGGCGTGGAAGTCCGTTATGTTATGGGATATTATGAGTGCCTTTAGGCAAAGTGGAGTGTGGGAATAACGGATTAGTGGGTTTGTGTGGAGTCTGTGACGCAACTCTAGATATTCGGTTAGTGGATACTTTTAATTCTGGGATATTTGAACTGCAACAATCCGCTCATTTCTTCACGGAGCAGACAGTGTAATATAAATCTTTTATTTTTCTTGGTTATTTTGCTGACAAGCATATTTATAATAATTAAGATGAGAAAATAATTCTAAGATTAAAGTTGAGTTGCTTTCAATCGTCAGAACGAACAAGACGTGTTTTATTTGATCGGTATGCATTTTTTAAAAAACTTATTTCGATAAAGAAAAAGTTAAATCACGCACAGCTTCTTGGGCTCTCGAGCAGTCGGTAATCTCCTTTAGTTATCTCCCCTTCCGATCCAAAAAAAAAACCTTCCTTAAACGTCTTCCTGGTTATGAAAGCAATCGACGCCATTGGTACCTCAATGATTCGGTAATCCAATTACGCTATAAAAACTAACTCTTTCTTACATATTCCGAAAAAATTGAAAAATGTTTCTGTCAAAAACAAACTTCTAAAATGTATGTCAAAAAAAAACTTCTAAAACTTCAAATAGCACCGTTTACTCACCTTGGCAAATTAACGTAGCAGAGACCGAAATTGTAAATGAAATGCGTAACCAAGGAGTGGTTGATGCATACAAATTTGTAAAAAATGAAAACGGGCGGCGTCCGAAGGGCAACGGGACTTGGTCTTTTTACCTTGAATTTATTCTACCTAGCTGCATCCATAAACGTAGGTTGGTATAACCCGAAGGTGCAGGAAAATTTCCCGAGCCCCATGTGGTGCCAAATGTACCAACATCTACCTATAGCATAGTAAAACAGCGTACAAGAGATAAAACATAATGTTATATGTAATTTTCCCCTCATGGTACTTTAATTTGCAATTAAAGAAGCGTTGTCACATGGTTATTAATTTCAATAATTCCCTAGCTCTGCCTTTTAATTTAGGTTTTATGGTATTTTATCAAAATTGGGTACACCTTATCTATAAGATCTAGAAAATTCTGAAGATCTTGATATTCGCCATGAAATTCTGGCAAACTTGATAAGTATTTGAGTGCATCAATTGTTAAAGAAAGTTTCATGTTATTTTACGGAGAGGATAAGAAGAGTTATTTACAGATGAAACACTACGAGATTTGAAATCTAAATGGAATTGATTAACTAACTCGGTAATTGCGTCTGACTGAACTTTTAATTTATTTATGGTCTTCTATTGAAACTAACATGTATGTAGACAGATTTCAACCTATCTCTGATTAAGAAATATTTTTTAAATACATCTTCTTTTTTTAAAGCTATCTTAAAATATCCCTACTATTGGAGATGATGTTTATATTGTTGTGAAAATGTCAGCTTTAGTCTGGATGCTGGTATACATGATTATCATGTTTCGAACATCGGATGATTTGAATTTGGATTATTGTTGATCGATTTGGTTCTCGAAATTAGTCAAGTATACTCCGTCGAGTGTTACATTGTCGACCATGTGCTGTCCTGAAGTTAGAATATTGGCATCTTTGATGACCTCCAAGTCTAGATTTGTCTTCTTTATTTTATAACATTTTGTTTTTTGGTCGTTAAGCAATTCAGATAAACAACTGTGGTCATTATTAATTTTTCAATATGTGTTCCTACAATTTTGGACTTTTGAAAATTTAGAATTAAATTTTATAATTTCTTTATCTAAAATAAGTTTACCGTCTTGTTGGCTGATGGCTCTTGCCTCATATAATTTACATGTATTATAGATTATAGGATACTTATATAACAATTATTATTATTATACATATAACAATAATTATTTCTCCTTTTTGTGCAATTTTAAAATTTGATTTGATCACTTATAGTGAATGTTTTCATAATTTCATGATTTACAATTTCTTTAATATTATTTTTATTAAATATGGCTGGGTTAAGAATTTAATTATTGTTATTAGTTACTAGATTGTTTATATTAGTTTCAATAGTTAATTCGTCGTCCTGATCAGGTGAACCAGCTGCCAACTTCCAGATGGTGCCTAAGGTTTCTATAGCTCGTTTCGAGTGTGTGAGCAATAGTTGATCCAGCAATGCCTAGTTTCTCTAGGTGTGTGAGGGTATGCTTCTTCGACATCTAATCTAATTTTTTTTCACTTGTATCGTCAATTCGTCATCGATTATTGTGAGGTTAGTCACATAAAAAATGTTTGAAGTGTTTTCATAAATAAATGCTTGACTGTCTTCTATTAATACATAGTTTTCTCTTGTGTAATCAATAACTTCGGCGTTTGCCTGGATTAGGTACAAGTATGAGTAGGACGAGTTTGATGTACTCGGTCTAAAATTTGAGGTTATCCTTGGGGAAAATTATATTATTACGTAACTTAATTTTATTTCCTATAGATCCTCTACTACAATTCTTTTCTTAAACTTTAGTTATAGAAATAAAAATCGTGAGATTTTTTTGGAACACTATGTCATTTGGTTCCAGGTTTTTGTTGTTTTCTTTTCTTATTATGCGTGTCAAGCATTTTATCTTGAGCTGTAGATAGTTTAAGGGGAACGTCTTTATGAAAGGTTTTGTTATACAGAATTTCCATTGTTTTCTTCTGGGTAGAAGAGTAAATGGTTTTATTGTATTCTTTCGTAGCGCTAATATAAATTTCCATTGCATCAAGCAATTTATGTTCTTGTTTCAGGCATCTAGCTATTTCCTGTAGAGTGCTATGGACTCTCTCAATTTGCCCGTTTGTTGTAGTATGGTAAGGGGGTGTATTGCTATATATCTGAACTTTTCATAAGAGTCGTAAAGGCTAATTAATATTCTTACTCACTTTTTGAAGTTTTAAAAATATCTTTATTTACTGAGTATAATATTGCTCGAGAACTATATGTTCTTACTTCTAGTGCTGTATTATAACTAACCCTAAAATATATCTTTCATGACCGATCTGATGGATACAGTCATGATTTCTTATTAATATAATGTGATCGATAGCCAATCACATTCAATGTCACTTTCGAGATGACGATATATTGCTTATCATGCAGTTCCCATGGATTTATAATAAAAAGAATAAAAGTTCTTCCGATAAGATGTTTATGTCTATCGGGAACTGAACTGAAAGAGTAATTTGATACTTTGAATTGTATCGTTTATGCTTAAGGCTTACTGTGATGATTAATCATCAAATGAGGATGTTAACTCCCCCCTTACTTTGACAGTAATCGTCCCGATCGCTCATCAATTTTCATCTTTATTTTTTCTAAACATTTAATCGTCATCATCTCGAAAGTTTTTTGATTTACATTTTGTTGTTTTACTTTATAAATCTTTAATAGTTTAATGACTATTACAATGCTCAAAACTATCAAAATGTTTATTGTTATACCCCATAACATTGGATGTTCTTTAATATCATTAATACATGGTTTCAAAATGTCTATATTAGTAAATTTTAATTCTTGGTCATCTGACTCTAAATATTTCAATATGTTTATATCTATTGCTACATTTTGTTTTATGTGTTTTATAATTTTTGTTCTCTTATTTACGTATTCTTTGCAATTTATAGTTACATTATTCTTAAAAGTAATGAGGAATGTACCCTTATATATTTTATTATTTATTGTGGTTTCTCCACTAACCATAATGATACCATCTTTAATTAATTTTACATCTCGATTATTTTCTTTTATCTTATGGCAATTCACTTTGTTGTTATTTAACAAATCCGTAAGGCAATTTGTTTCATTATTAATTTTACAATATATATCATTTAATTCTTTTTTACAATCTGCCATTTTATATTTTTGATTATATAATACAACTTGATTTGGTAATTGTAATTTACCATCTCTTACATTAATACTTTCTACGATAAAGCGAGTATTAATTTCTTTTACAATAGGATATTCTATATAGATCATAATAATCTCTTTATTTTGTATTATTTTAAAATCTGATGCATCTAAGGCATCTGGTAATGAAATTGGCAATGTGTCAGTTTTTATAATCCTATTTAAATCTTCTATGTTTAAAATGACTGTATTCAAAATTCCATTTTTGCTTAAATTTATTGTATTTATTATTTCTCTTAAATCCTCAATTATAAATCTTAGAATAAGATCGTCCTCTCTGTCAATACTGTTATCTTCGTGTGCAAGTTTTTTTTGCGTTAAATATTTGGAAATTAGTCTGGAATTGTTTATTATTTGATTCTTTCAACCCTTGTAATTTTATTTCTATTCTTATCTTATCGTCATGGTCTGGACTTCCTGATATCCATTTCCATAGTGTACCAAGTTCATTGATTCCCCTCCTAAATCTATCTCTTATAATCAATTGATTAAGTAATTTTTCTGCTGTCTCAAGATTTGTTAATAATACTTTAGTTAGTCTTGAACTCTTTCCTCTTATTTCCTCTAATATTCCCTTGTCGTATGTTAAATTTATAACGTGATAAATTTCCCCTCTGTTGTCGTATAATGCAGCAGGTCCGTCCTCTATAAGGATGTATTCCTCTGAACTATAATTTACGATCTGCACTTGAGCAGACGTTATGGCTAGTAATGCCAATAGTGCCATGATGATATTCATAGTTATATCTGAAATTTTTAAATATATTATACGTATATATGTGTTCATGAATATTTTTTTTTTACTTCTTTATATTATCTTTGTGTATTATTCTGTCTTTATTATCAACCACAATTCTGCCCCTATCTTCCTTTACAATTCTCTTTTTATAAAGAGGCTTGACTTTACCTTGTCTACGTGTAGACTTTTCATGGACCTTTTGTCCAGGCCTAAACTCTATTTCTGTTCTATTTTTGTTAAAATAGGAAAGAGTTTTATCACAGATACTATAGTTCCATAGATATCGCACGCAGAGGAAAAAAAAATGACCATTTTTCAATCGACTGGGACGTACCACTACGTCCCAGTTTGATCGAACTAGCATGAATCATACTCAAACATTTTATTCCATTGTATAACTTGTTGTATTTTCTTTTTTTTACTTCTTGTGCCTTATTGTTTTTTTTTGTCTTTTGTGTATTTTATGTTGATCTTTCTTAACGATGTGTGTGAATTTTGTTTGTATTTCCTGGGTGTGATTTTTGTATGTGCCAAGGCCAACCTGTGAATATAAAGCAAGGTTGTTCTTTAAAAGCAAGGTTGTTCTTTAAAAAAACATTAGCTCATGAAACTGGGGTAACATATAAAATCCTTAGAACAATTTATTGAAGAAACTAACTATGGCATAAGATATAAGAGGTTTCGGGATGGCTCGTCTGGTGTGTCGTTGGATTTGTTTGGTCGTGTCGTGCGTAGGTATACATTTTCTATATTTTGTTGGGTTGTGCGATCGGTGTTTGAAGTTATTTTTACTTCATTCGTCGTCGACTTTCGATAGGGATGAGAATGCTAAGCCCAAAAAGTGAAACATTTTGTCCAAAAAACGAAGTAGATTTGTAAAATATGTAGCAGATAATGAAAAAAACAAAAAATACAAACAAAACAAATTGATTTTCATTTTATTTTACATCCATATAACGAAAACATACATTGACTAGAACAAGTCTCACAAATTCATAAATTAGGTACATGTATACATACATATATAGTACATACTATGTAGGTACATTATTATATTGAAATAAATAGGAACATTCTGTTTTAAATTAAATTAGATTCTCCTCTAAGGGAAACATAACACAAATTCATAAAATATTATAAAGTATATGCATATAATAAGGATTTTAATCGGTTCTTAATACGTAGCCCTCCTGAACATATTTAAACTTTGAAAAATATCGTAATAACTTCAAATCTTTCTTATTAATAAAAGGGAAGAAGCGGTACTTATGTCTAGTCTATTTCTTTTTTTGTTTTGACGTTATTGAAATCTGATAATCGTCTTTCGGCTGCTGCACTGCTATGCGGTAAACTAGCTAGTGTAAGCATATAGCCGGGCAACACCCTAAACATATCCTCTTCCAATATATTTTTCTGAGAGTGTAAACGCGTCCAAAACTCAACAACTTCTTCGTCGTCGTTCATTTTTATACTTTTAGTAACCATAAGCGTTCTAAATTCGGAGTTCAGAGTTTCTATGTTTGTTACATTATTATCAAAATAAGGAAATTCATTCAAAAGTGGAAGGATTGTCGGATATGTTTCAGTTTGTATTACTTTTGGATCCAAAAGTTCTAACAATTCTAACTTTTTGTCAGTTAAATCAAAACGAAGTTTCAATTGATCGCACAATTCAACATAAAATGAAACTATGTAAATACATTTTTATCTGAAATAAATCTACCTCCGTGTCCGTATCTTGATTCTTGTTTAACTCTTCCTCATACAAAGCCGACTTTAACCCAAAAAACATTTGTTTTAAATCTGAATAATTGGATTTTTCTTTATAATTCACGATCTGCATTGAAGATTCGTCGAGTAGTTCTGCCCTAAAAAAAGTTTGATAAGACGGTTTTAAAGACCATGAGCACACGTTTCCGCAAAATGTGTATCTGTGTCTTTTCAGATTGAAAAGCTTTATTAAAATTGTTAATAATTTCCAAAATATAGGACAAAAATAACAGTGAAAATTTAATTTCTGGATTATTTAAAGATTTTTTCAATATAACTATATATATATATATAGCGTTAGAAAAATTTTTAAAACGAAGTAGAAATAAGTTGCTACGTAGCAGATACATAAAAATAAATTAATGAAGTAGATCTGCTACATATGAAGTAAATACTCATCTCTGTTCGAACGATTTGGATGTTCATTTATGTACATATATGATTGAGCAAACATTTTTCTTTGTTAATTTTACAGTCAGTGGTCCTTTTTTTCAGCGAGTTTATTTGTCAACGTTTTTTTTAATAGCAATGGGTGATAAGAGATTATCTGGGGTTTCTTGTTCCGTTTGTATGAAAACGAAAAGAGATTACCCTAATTTGAAAATTTTTAAGTGCCCTTCTAGGGAAAAAAATGAAATTTTGAATAATTTGTGGAGGCAGGCATGTGGATTCAGAAATGAACGCAAATACTTTGTATGTGGAGACCATTTTTGTCCCGAGTTTGTGGGAAGAAAATATCTTAAGAAGGATGCTGTTCCTTCTTTAAATTTAAATTCTGATTTGGGTTCAGACTTAAATTTAGAAGATCTTAATAAGTCTCCTCCAACTAAACGAAGAAGAACTTCGAGCAGTTGTAGCATTTCATGTGTAAGGTGCGATCAATTATCACAGAGATGTGCAAAAGAGGAGAAAAAAAATGCAATTTAAAAAAAAAAATTATCAAGTTTAAAAATTCAAATAAAAAACTTAAAAATAAAGCATTATAAAAAAAAGAGAGCGCATACTGCTTTAAAAGATTCAAAAAAGGGAGATTATCTTTATCGTCTCAAATCCAAGGGCTACATATTTCCGACCATTCATTTGGTGCTATATGAGAACTTCTAAATTTTAAACATGTCTTAGCCACGTTGTCAATTTCTAAATTGTATATTTCTCTGAAAACATTAAAAGAAACCTTACCATCTGGAGTTTGTAAATCTGATTTCAGTAGAACATTACGAATTGATTTTAATAAGTGAGGAAAATCATAGAAACAAAATATTTTTTCATCATTAAAAATTGTAAATGGTTTTTCTTCAGAAACACCTAATATTTGATAAGCTTTTCTATTATCAGGTCCTTGATAGCAGACTACAGCGCAAACCTTAAGACCAAGATCTTGACAGATTTTCAAATTATTTCTTATAAATTCGCTTAGGTTAGCCCCATTTACACCGTTTGCTGACACAAAATAGTTTAAAACACTTTTCCAACTATCAAACAAATCATTTACCATGAAAACACATATTTCATTGGCAAAAATTCTGTTTCTTTTTGCTCCTAGGTCTTCGAAACCATCTATTAAATCATTTAAAATATTATATGTGAGGTTTTGACGAATCCTAATCTCATCAAATATCAACACAACACAACGTTCTCGCTCGTTTAATAAAGCGAACTTTGATTTTAGATACAAATGGGCATTGTTTACATATCCTGGTTGAATTCCTTTAACAGGAACCCATCTGTATAAAGAGGATATGTGCGGAAGCCTGAAGCCCAGCCCATCCCTCAAAAATTTATAGGCGCTTTGCGATCTATAAAATATATTTTGGGAAATTTCTTTTTCGTTATTATATTTTGCAGATTTCGACAACCCCATCAACATATCGCAAAATGTTTTTGAATGGTCGGAAATATGTAGCCCTTGGATTTGAGACGATAAAGATAATCTCCCTTTTTTTGAATCTTTTAAAGCAGTATGCGCTCCCTTTTTTTTACAATGCTTTATTTTTAAGTTTTTTATTTGAATTTTTAAACTTGATAATTTTTTTTTTTAAATTGCATTTTTTTTCTCCTCTTTTGCACATCTCTGTGATAATTGATCGCACCTTACACATGAAATGCTACAACTGCTCGAAGTCCTTCTTCGTTTAGTTGGAGGAGACTTATTAAGATCTTCTAAATTTAAGTCTGAACCCAAATCAGAATTTAAATTTAAAGAAGGAACAGCATCCTTCTTAAGATATTTTCTTCCCACAAACTCGGGACAAAAATGGTCTCCACATACAAAGTATTTGCCTTCATTTCTGAATCCACTTGCCTGCCTCCACAAATTATTCAAAATTTCATTTTTTCCCTAGAAGGGCACTTAAAAATTTTCAAATTAGGGTAATCTCTTTTCGTTTTCATACAAACGGAACAAGAAACCCCAGATAATCTCTTATCACCCATTGCTATTAAAAAAAAAATGTTGACAAATAAACTCGCTGAAAAAAAGGACCACTGACTGTAAAATTAACAAAGAAAAATGTATTGCTCAATCATATATGTACATAAATGAACATCCAAATCGTTCGAAAGTCGACAACGAATGAAGTAAATTAAATAACTTCAAAATAAAAAGAAGAAGCCACACACAAACCCCGATCGCACAACCCAAAAAAATATAGAAAATGTATACACACTATACATACCTACGCACGACACGACCAAACAAATCCAACGACACACCAGACGAGCCATCCCGATCCCGATACCTTCCAGTCAATCGCTCGCTCAACCGATTAGATTGAGAAGCGAAGAAAAAGAAAGCGTTGCAACGCGTTGGTTGCTGCAAAATTATATAGACAAAAAACTACCTGCACAGCAAATAGTGTGTTGGACTGTTGGAACGTAGAAGCGACGTAAAAAGAACTCAAAAGGGTTGCATTGGCAAACGAACACGAATTCAAATAAGAAAATGTATCTATTTATCTTTCGAACGCAACTCACAGGTCAACGTCTGTCGTCTGTTGCTGGGATATTGTATTATAGGTTTTATTTTGTTATGTTGAATATGGTTGCAAGGTTTGACTTCAACAAATCGCTTTAAATAGGGGATAAAAAATATGATCATTTTT
The DNA here is from genome assembly GCA_951509635.1 of Eupeodes luniger. NCBI lineage: Eukaryota > Metazoa > Arthropoda > Insecta > Diptera > Syrphidae > Eupeodes > Eupeodes luniger. The sequence continues at coordinate 217,536,107 of OX608073.1, forward strand.
ATTTGCACTGGATGCGATATCTATGTAACTCTATTATCTGTGGTTTTATCTTGTTTGTCTTTAAGTACGTCAGTTAAATTTTTAAATGTTTCAAAGTTGTGAAATATCTCTATACTTTGATGGTTCGTAACAGAATGTATAGATTCATTATATTTCTTTACAACAAATGGCATTATGTCTTTGGTTTCTGCGAGAATTTCAGTTTTTGTTATTTTTATCAATTCTGTCAGAGTACTATGCACTCTTTCAATCATACCGTTCGTCGTACTGTGATTAGGAGCTACCTTTTCATGTTTAATACCTAAACGTTGTAATTCCATTTCTGTTGAAGGTGTACAAAACGTTTTTTCATTATCAGTCACTAACACCTCCACTTTACCGAATATCGGTATTGTTTCTATTAATTTTTCTTTTGCATCTATTTTATTTTCAACATGTCTCACTATTAAATATTTTGAAAAAGAATCTATCATTGTCAAAAATTGGTCATTATCTACGAAGTATATATCAGCGTGTATGCGCTTTCTTTGGAATTGGAGCCTCTCCAATCTTATATTTTATTGGGTGTCTGTCGTACTTATTTTCTTTACAGACTGAACAATCTTTCGTGTATGTAAGTAATTGCTTATAACACTCTGGCCAATAATATTTATTTGAAATTTGTTTATAATTATCCCTGGAGTCACGATGTGCCCTATCGTGTTCTTTTTTAATTATAGAGATTTGCTCTTCTTTGTCGATAATATCTTCTACTAAATTTGCTACGTAAACAAACTGTACCATCGGGTATTCATTTAAAATGTTGTCCTTTATTTTGAACAATATCTCCTCCGTTGTATGGATTGCGTTCGTACCTTTCCTAACTACCTCCTTCAAATTATTTAAAATACCATCATCTTTATATATAATAGTGTGTCGCCAGTATTCCTTATGTACTTGCTTACTTATAATATTATTACTATTACCTGTTTGAAATATTAGCTGATTTTTAAATCTGTTGACGTTACCCCCTAGTCTTTTTATATCTTCAACTGGACTACTTTGAGTACTATGTACTGTTTTTAAATCCGGCTCCATCATGTTTAATTCCTGTCTGCTTAAGGCATCAGCTACCACATTTTCCTTTCCCGGCTTGTATATTATTTCTGGAGCGTATTCCTCTATAAATGCTCTCCATCTTTTTAATTTCGCATTCGGATTCTTATCAGAAACCGCGAAACTTAATGGTTGATGGTCCGTATATATGCGGATACCCGTCTGACTATAGAGATAATTTCTTAAATTTTTCAGACTCCATACTATTGCTAACAACTCCTTCTCGTTTGTAGCATATCCTTCTTCAGTTTGACTTAATGTTCTACTTATAAAAGTTATGGGCTTATTTTCCTGACTAAGCACTGCGCCTATGGCTGAGTTACTTGCGCCTGTCGTCAACTCAAATGTTTTGCTGAAATCTGGTTGATTCAACACTATTTCTTCCATTAATTTATTTTTTAATAATTGGAAGGCCTTTTTACCTTCGTTATCTAATTGAATGTTTATTCATTTACTGTTTATTTTCTCATTACCTCTTAAATATTTAGTCAATCCCTTACTTATCATTGCATAGTTGCGAATAAACTTTCTAAAATAACCAGAAAGTCCTAAAAAACTTCTCAACTGGCGTAAAGTTTTTGGTTCGGGGTATTCTTTTATTGTTTTTACTTTTTCGGGGTTTGTCTTTATATGGTTATATGATACAACGTATCCTAGGAAATCTACTTCTTCCATATAATATTTACTTTTTTCACTACTAATTCTCATATTAGCTTCTGATAAAGCTTTAATTATTAATTCTATGTGGTTTAGATGTTCTTCGGATGTTTCCGAGAATATGATCACGTCATCTAGGTAAACATGACAAAACTTTCCAATATAGGTATTTCCTCAATATATCGTCCATCGCCCCCTGAAATATTGCCGGAGCGTTCTTCAGTCCGAATGGCATCCGGTTGAACTCGTATTTCCCGTTGTTAACTGAAAATGCAGTTTTCTGTCTATCTTGTTCTCGTAGAAGGATTTGATGAAATCCCGATTGTAAATCTAAAGTAGTGAAATACTTTGATTTACCCAAATTGGATAAAATAACTGATGTTTCTGCCATGGGGTATTTGTCCGTTTTCGTAAACGCATTAAGTTTCTTGAAATCTATTACCATCCGTAATTTCCTTGAACCATCGTCGTTGAATCCTTTTTTGTCAACAACCCAAACTGGACTATTGTAAGCACTTCTACTGGGTCTTATTACATCATTCAATAGTAATGTTTGTACTTCCTTATTAACGAACACTGCAGCGGACTGAGGATAAGGGTAGGCCCTTTGCCAAACTGGTTCCTCACGTGTCGTATCTATGCAACACTTAACATGCGTGTTGTATGGTAAATAATTGGGTTTTTCTGTGAAAATCCCTTGATACCGTCTTAATATTTTTTTTAGATCATCGATATATGTTTCATCTGTACTCATGCAGATTTGTAAACTATTCACTAACTCATCATTGAATACTAAAGGTACTATGCCTTTTTCGTATTCTAATGTACCATCTACTATATTTATTTTTCCTTTTATTTTCCTTAGAGTCCTCATTCCTATAATTATATCATAATCCTTCAACTCATTTATTTCGTAGAAAACATCTTTTATTCCTAAAATATTTATTTCTTGATATTTATTTATCAAACTCTCGTAGTTATTTCTAACTCTTTATTTTTAAATATATCTGGTTTAACATAGCTATGTGTCGCACCAGTGTCTATTAATATTTTAAAACAACGACCTGTCCTTGGATCCGTTCTTTTAATAAAGGGCAAATCCTTACTCTAAAAAATTATCCTGTTCTTCTAAATTATTAATTCGTGGATTCTTATTTAATGGTTGTTGGCTACTATTCGGCCTATCGCTTTTAAAAGGATTATTGTTATTACGGATCTCGTTATTGAATCGTTGATCCCTATATTGATTACTACTAAAATTTCTATATTGATTATTATTATTGTAATTATTGCCACTGTTATTATTGTTATTGTTATTACTTGTTTGGGGTCTTTGGTGGTAATTTCCACTTCCCAAGTCCATCCGTTGTGTAGGTGGAATTATTTGATAATTTTGCCATTGAGGCCTATTTTCAAGAGAATTGTTGTTAATTAATCGTGGGTTTGAGTTAAGCTGCTTAACTTAAGCATCGGTTGATGCATTTGTTTATGGGGAAAAGCCCGTGGAAAATCTATTTTGTCCCTAAGTCTCTGAGATTGGTTAACCTCAATTTCTTGAGCTCGTGCCAGCGCGTTAGGCAGATCACCTGGGTTTAATGAGAACACTAAATTGCTCATTGGCTGGTTCAGACCAGTAATGAAAGTTCTCAATGCGTTTTCCCTAGCAACCTCGATGAGAACATTTGTTTTGGCTGTTCTTGGCCCATAACTCATTATAGTTTTATTTGTGATGAGTGTGAGCAGTTTGCTCACCTGATCATAAAATTGTTGCAGCGTTTGGTTACCCTGTCTTGCGTTGGTCAGTTCCGTTTGTAAAAGATAAACTGGGCTCTTGTCATTGTATGTCAAGTCCAATCTTCCTATTATAGCATCTACATGTAGGGGTGTGCCATGTGATGTCAGAACATCATTGGCCTTCCCCGTTATTTTGTTTCTTAAAATGTTAACAGCTGTAAAGTAGCTCGTGCTACCCTTACAGTGCTCATAGGCCTTCATGCAGTGTATCACTGATGTGCGCCAGCTTACATAATTCTCTCCGTCGAATTGTTGTAAACTCTTAACTAACTCTAAGCTTTCCCTAGACGTATTGTCTGGGTCAATTTCCACGTCACTATGGGGAATAATATTGTCTGTTGTGGTAAGACGTTCTAATATGGTGGTCAAGTCATTTACCCTAGTTCGTAATTCTTGCGTGGTTTCAGCAATTGATCTTGCGACCAATTCTTGAACCTGTTCGTGTGTTAGGTTTGCCATTTTTTTTTCACAAAATATCTTTTTTTTATATTATCTAAAAAATATATATATATTTTTTTTATATATTAACTTATTCTGATGGTATCGTTAATTAAAATATTTATAATTTATATTATATTCCACAAACGAAAAGATATAATTTTTTTAAAATATTTTTTTTTCTCTTACGTAAATATATCTGCTTTCCGCTTCCTGCTAGCTGTAACGATGTGATGATATGATGTATGTTGGTTCTGCTGTCTTTCTTCCTCCTTTAATCAATCTGCTTCCTGCTTCAAAGTTTTTTTGTCAAATAATTCTTTAATTATTTTTCTTCACTGTTCTTTCTTTCGTTATAATTTTTTTTCTAGTTTTTCACTTTTGGATTTCAGTAGGTACATGTATATATTCAGTAGGTACATATAATAAAAAACTATATTTTATTTTTTTCTCTTACGGATTTATTTATTTAAAATTTTTTTGTTTAAATATATTTTTTTTTTTAATTTACTTGTTTTTCATTTCACTTCGGTTTCTTTAATTTTTTTATTCAAATATTTTTTCCTCTCACTAATATTTTTAGAAAAATATTTTATTTGGATTTCCTTTCTATAAAGCTATTTTGTTTGATTCACTTATATTTTCCGTTTTTTTTTTTTAAATAAGATTTCTTTTTTTTTTCACTTGAAGTTCACTTTAGATTTTCGGCTTCACTTTGGTTCACTTTTGTTCACTTTGGTTCACTTTGAATTTTCCGCTGCTTATGCGCGTACTTCTCTTTATCTGTTGGGTAATTTTCCCGTTTTGCCTCTTGGTTCTTTAATCCAAGTAGGTCTACTGACCAAATTTTTTGTTATAGTTCACGGTGTTGCACTATGAAAAAATTTTTTTTTTTAAACGATTGGGTTTATTTTTACCCGTTTTAATTAATTTAATCGTAATAAATAATTTTTCACTTTTGGTACAAACGTTCAAAATAACCGTGTCCCTGCTCGGGCGCCAATTAATATTCTTACTCACTTTTTTAAGTTTTAAAAATATCTTTATTTACTGAGTATAATATTGCTCGAGAACTATATGTTCTTACTTCTAGTGCTGTATTATAACTAACCCTAAAATATATCTTTCATGACCGATCTGATGGATACAGTCATGATTTCTTATTAACATAATGTGATCGATAGCCAATCACATTCAATGTCACTTTCGAGATGACGATATATTGCTTATCATGCAGTTCCCATTGATTTATAATAAAAAGAATAAAAGTTCTTCCGATAAGATGTTTATGTCTATCGGGAACTGAACTGAAAGAGTAATTTGATACTTTGAATTGTATCGTTTATGCTTAAGGCTTACTGTGATGATTAATCATCAAATGAGGATGTTAACTAGGCTGTATAGGTGAATGCATAGGTGAATGCTGAGTCTTGGTCACAAACTTTATTTTTGCATTCAGGGAAAATCTGTAAGATTTCTAAAACTTTATCTGGCATATCTTGACGGTTTTCAATATTTTTTGTGATCAAGTATTTTGGGTATGCATCTATGCATGTTAGAAATTGTAATTTTTCGGCAAACATAACGTCTATGTGTAGTCTTTCCCGCTTTTAAAGGAAAACGCCACGCCAATTGGATGTAAGTGGGGGTGTTTGTTCTACTTGTTAGTATTGAAAATTTCGCAATTTTTAGCAAATTGTAAAAATTCGTTTTGCATGTTTGGCCGCCAATAATACGAGTACTTATCTATTACTTGTATTCTTCGGGTTCTGGATAAAAGTATGCACAAATCATTTATCGAAGAAGCACAATCTTCAATTTACAGAGTATATTATCCCAAGCTCGAGCACGATCTCAGCAAGATAAGTTATTTCGGAAATAACGAGAGTGTTAATAAAATATCTACCATTTTTTAAACATGCGGAGAGTTACTACCGTTAAATTTTATACCCCACCGCCCAGATCTCCCAATCCAATGTAGTATGTGTAATCTGAATACTCGTGAAGATATAATGCATTTTGTGGGAATATGTCCATTACTTAAAGAAATACGAAAACTATACTTAGGAAAAGCTATTTTCACAACGGAAGAAGTTATTTATCTTTTGAATGGAAATGATTTGTCGGCTCTTTTCAAATTTGTAAAATCCGCATTACGATATCGAAACCAAATTTTAAGAGAAGCATTTTAATTATAATAATTGTAGGTAACTTGAGTAACTATTTTGTTAAATTACATTTATATTGTCAATCTGACAGACGGCTTTTGCCATGTCATAAAAGATTTGTAAAACTTATGTAAATTCTTATAAATTATTGTATCTAATAAAATCTTAAAAATCTAATCTAATCTATTACTTGTTTCATATTCTCTCGAGCATTGCGATGAGCTCGGTTGTGGGTTGTTTCTATTAAGGAAATTTGATCCTCCTTATTCGTAAGATCTATAGCGAAAAATTTGGTTGTGATAAATTTGTTTTTGAAATGAGTCGTGTGTTTTAAATTTCATGAATCGCTTCTGCTGTAGCATATAGTACTGCTATACCTTGACCAAAATGTTCTTACAATATAAGGATTATATCTTCTTTATTTTTGAAGTGAATCAAATATTTAATTTTCCCTCGGAAAGGAAATAATTTTTCATGTAGGGTTTCGGCACCTTTATTTAAAACTATTTGCGTGTTGTATTGGTTAATGGGTCTATCTATTTGCACGATGGCTTAAGTGCTTGCCATCGCTTCATTTTGTGTTTTGGTTGCGTGGTGAGACCACAAATGTAATAAGTTGATGATCCGTGCGGATCTCTAGATTTGTAATGCCATATAGGTAGTTACTAAGATTCTTAAGGGCATAAACGATGGTATATAATTCCTTTTCGTTAGCTGTGAACTTTCTTTCGGTTTTCCTGAGGGTTATAGATATAAACGTAATGGGTTTTTTCCTGTTAGAGCACAGCCCCAATCGCGTCATCCAAAGCATCGGTCGTTAAGATCAATGGTTTCGAATTTAATTTAATAGAGCAAGAGCCCGGGCCTGCCAGACATACCTCATTTTATAAAAGCTGAAAGTTTGTGTATGTGTGCCTCTACTACAGGTAAGAACGATCCCCAACCATGGTACTTGGGTAGTGGTTCCTTTGGCAGATAACTGGTAGCAAAGGTGCATAAAATTCCATCTAACTTACCTTATTTTATAAAACTCAATTTTTTTATATTTCATTCGTAACAACACCAAAATTCGCTTTCCTCATTGCCAGACACCTGGCATGGTTCCAACCCCCTGCCAGACACCCCTAAACTATAATAGTTTGTAATTCAATTTACGTTATATTATAAAAGCTACATTTAATATATGTTTTTTGGGGAGCTATTAAACGATGTTTCCTTAGCAGCCAGACAATTTCGAGGGTTCTATCATCCTGCCAGACACTTTGAATTGAGCAGAAGTTGCAAGAGCGCGGATCATATGTAGTAGTCGGTGCAGGCGAAACAGAGCAATACTATGGTATACTGGAAAATTGTAAAGCAAAGTTGGATCTAATATAGTTGCTTTCAAGTTCTTGTGCTTCGGCTAAGGCATTTGGTAGATCTTCAGGGTTAAGTAAAAGCAGTATTTGTGACAGTTGACCGTTTAGGCCTATAATATATGTATAACGAAGAGCGTTTTTTCTGTTGCTTTTATCTAACTCAGTGGTTGTATTATAATCAATTAAAAGCGACTATCTCGTTTCGATGCTAGGATTCAACTGACTTTATTCAATATAAATATATATACTTAAGAGTAAAGAATACATGTGTATGTATGTACATTATGTTATGTATAGTAAATATAAAGCTATTACAATACATCCCTCTTTTTAAGTTAAATAGGAAATTAATACATACATACTATTTGTTTTAAACTAATTAGAAAAATCTCAAATTTAACTTGGATTTAAAATATGATTTTAATTTAAATATCTTCTTGGCTTATGAACTTCTCTACCACTTCTGGTTCTATAAGAATTATTGTTTGAAGTTGGCAAAGTAGGTAAAGTAGATGAAGTAGGTACCTCGATGTTCTGTGGTGCTTCATCCGTACCTTCAACTTGTAATTGCGGCATGTTGTCGTCATCGCCTTTCTCTGGAGCTGTTGTTGTTGTTGTTGTTGAGTTTGATGAGCTAACATCTTCATCTGCTTCATATGGAACATCTGTTTCTTTTGTGTTATTCAAATGAAAAGAGTTTCTTCTGAGAGTGCCGTTTGCTGTCTGGATAACATATGATCTTGGAGTGGGACCACACCCTATGATCCTTCCCCAAATCTTCATATCGCGCACCCACACTACATCTCCTGTTTGGAAGTTTGGCCTTGAAATAACACCATGTCGTCTGTTGAAATACATCTCCTGTTTATCTTTGCAACTCTGCTCAGTCAGCTTATGATTTTTGTTGCTTTTTCCTTCAGGTAAAAGTTGTTTCTGGGCGATTGGCAAAAGTGTTTTTATTTGCCTTCCCATCAGAAGTTGTGCTGGAGATGATCCGTCTGTTCCATGAGAGCAATATAGGGGTCTTTCTGATGTTTCACTTGTGCCTTTATCGTCTTCACCATCGATTCTATGAATCCGTATGACTGCGGGTACCGGGGACTTGATGTTATGTGTTTAAAATTCCATTCTTGTGTGAAACGACGAAATTCACTTGACGCTTCAAGTGTGGACCATTGTCGCTTCGGAAAACTTCTGGAATGCCGTGTCTTGCGAAGATTGATTTAAGATGATTGATGACGCATCGTGATGATAGATCTTCTAGACGGGCCAGCTCTGGATACCTCGAGTACATATCTGCAACAAGTAAAAATTGATTAGAACCCAATGAAAATAAATCGCTTGCAATAATTTGCCAGGGGCGCTCTGGAACTACTGATGGCATCAGTGGTTCATGCCTTGGGATTTTATCTTTTATACAGATATGACATTTTGAGATATAGCTTTCTATATCCTTAGAACATTTTGGCCACCAAACTGACATTCTGGCTCTAGCCCTGCATTTCACAATTCCCAGATGTCCGATGTGTATCCGCTCTAACATCTCGTTGCGCATACACTGTGGGATAACTATACGTGTTCCATGCATGAGTAAACCGTCGTTAATTGAAAAGCTAAACCGATCATTCCAGAATTCTTGCACTTTGTGACACTCTGAATGTCTTTTTGGCCAACCTTTGAGAAGGTATTGAGAAACGATTTGCAAGGTTTCGTCGTTTTCTTGTGCCTCTTGAATCTGTTGAATTTTGTAGTCTGTAGCAGGAATATCGGATAGGATTTCAACAACGTACACACCTAGATCTGCTTCTAGGTCCGTTTTATCCAATTTATTAAGCGGTTGGCGGGATAGTGCGTCCGCTGCAATGAGTTGTTTGCCTGGTATGTATCTGATTTGAAAACAGAACTGCATGGCTCTCATTCTCATTCTTTGCAATCTGGGCGTCAAATCGTTGAGATTTTTGTTTGTGTAGATCGATACCAGTGGTTTGTGGTCAGTCTCCACTTCAAACTGCATCCCTACCAGGTAGTCTCTAAATCTTTCACACGCCCATGTGAGAGCCAACGCCTCTTTCTCGATCTGAGAATATCTTCGTTCATTGTCAGAGAGAGTACGTGAAGCGTATGCGACTGGCCTCAACTTGCCTTGTCCTCCATCCTGTTGTAAAACTGCACCTATGCCGAACGAGGATGCATCAGCCGAAACGATTGTTCGATGTTTCGGGTTGAACGGTATGAGTGTTGGATGAGATGTCAAAAGCTGCTTGACCTTTTCAAATGTGGCACTCTGAACAGAATCCCATTGAAAAACTGAATTGCTGCGTAAAAGCTCATTAAGTGGATGTAATAATTCTGATACATTTGGAACGAATTTACCTAGATAGTTAACGAGTCCAAGAAATCGTCTTAGTTCTGCCACATTTGATGGTCGTTGCAATTGCTGGATGGCTTCAATCTTGCATGCTTCTGGTTTATGCCTTGCTGATCGATTTGGTGTCCGACAAATACCACACTTGTTTGGCCGATTGAACATTTGTCTTTGTTGAGCGTGATACCTGCTGCTTTCAGACGCTGAAGCATGTTTCTGAGTCTGACATCGTGGTCTTCCATTGTTGCTGCATAGACCAATATATCATCCATGTGACATATGACTCCAGGTAGATTTTGTAAAATGTTTTGTATTTTTCGCTGGAAGTGCTCTGGTGCAGATGTGATTCCAAATAGTAAGCGCTGAAAACAGAAACGACCAAAAGGGTTCAGAAATGTGGTAAGTAATTGACTTTTTGGTGCTAATTTTATTTGCCAAAATCCAGAATTAGCATCGAGTTTCGAAAAATATTTGGCATTTGCTAGTTGCGCTAAGGAATGTTCTGGCACCGGGATTGGATGCCATTCCCTTTTAACACATGCGTTTAATTTGGTTAGATCCACACATATACGAATGTCTCCGCTAGGCTTGCTCACGATTACAACTGGTGCGCACCACTCAGTTGGTTTTTCCACTGCTTTTATAACTTGTTCTCGTATCATCTCGTCTAATTTTTGTTTTAACTTGTCCATCAGGGGAATTGGTACTCTTCGCACAGAATGAACTGCGTATGGTATAGCATCTTTCTTTAGCTCGATGGCGTAATCACCAGGTAAACACCCTAGGCCTCTAAAGAGCTCTGGAAATTCTTTTTGCATATCAACTTCACTTACCTCTTTATCGCCTTTATTTCTTGAGAGTTGATTTACCCGAAAGATTATTTTTAATGCTTCGCCATCCTTTAAACTCAAAAGGGGAGTTTGCACATGGTCTACAACATATGTATATACTTGTTGCAATGTGCATGCTGTTGTGCTCTAATTCACAATCAAATTTTCCCGAAATTTTAAGTAAATTTCCTGTAGGACCAGTAAGGACACGATCTGCTTGACCTATCTTCATCATTTTTAACTTTAAATTAAAAAGAGAAGATGGGATGATCGTAACTGGTGCTCCGGTGTCAACTAAAAATTTTACTGGTATTTTATTAATATACACATTTACATGCCACTGCTTTTCAGATGATTTATTTTCTGTGACGTTTCCTAAAAAAGTATTTACTGTATTTACGGGACTTTTATTTGCTTTACACACTCTTGCAAAGTGATTCCACTTTTTACATGATGAACATTGTTTGCCGTAGGCGGGGCATTGTGATCGGTTATGTCTGCTGTTACCACCACAACTTGTGCATGTTTTATTTTGTTGGAAATTTCGTTTACTTTGAGAAGAATAAGTTGGTGTTTGATTTTTACCGTTACTGGTGTGTTTCGATTCTGCTTTGCTCTTGTTATTTGTGTGGACGCTATGTATGCTGCTGTTGCTTGTGGTTGTTGTATTTGAGAAAAGTTCTTGTTGTTGCCTATGTACAGCATCGCTTTGCCTAACAATACGTATTGCATGTTCAAGGGTGAGGTGCGATTCCAACTGAAATTTTTCTGACAATCGTTTGTCACGAACACCAACAACAAGACGATCGCGAATCATTTCATCGCGAAGGGAACTATACTCACAATAAGCAGATAATGTATAAAGGTCCGTTATGAAATCTCCGATTTTCTCACCTTCCATTTGATTTCTTGAGTTGAATTTCGCGCGTTCGTAGATGACGTTTCGCTTTATAATAAAATGATTCTCGAAGGCATCCATTACGTCTCCGTAGACTTCCCTCTTTTCAGCTTCCAGGCTTAGGGAAAGGAAGACGTCGTCGCCTTGGGGACCCATTAGGTATACCAGCGTGTTTACCTGTTCATTGCTTGGTTTATTCAATAAGCCTGATGCGGTTCGAAATCGCTCAAAACGGCGCTTCCACTTTGGCCAATCTTCTGGGTTGAAAGTGAACTGGTCAGGTGCTTGCACTGTGAAGCTGCTTACATTCACTGCAGTGTTAAATATAGGCACATTTGCGGCGTTTTCGTCTCCTCCCGGCATTTTAAAGTTAAAAATTACAAACTGCTTAAATTTAATTTTTTTCGCGTTACCGCTGCCACCATGTATTATAATCAATTAAAAGCGACTATCTCGTTTCGATGCTAGGATTCAACTGACTTTATTCAATATTAATATATATACTTAAGAGTAAAGAATACATGTGTATGTATGTACATTATGTTATGTATAGTAAATATAAAGCTATTACAATACAGTGGTGACTGGTGAACTTAAACCATGAGTCATTATCATTATAGTTTTGTTGGTAAGCAATGACCATTTTTTATTGACCTCACTGTAAATATCTATAAGTGGTAGTGAACCTTTTCGTAATATACTAAGTTCCTGTTTGATAATGTGAACTGGACGTTTTTCCGCATACGTAAAGTCGAGTCTGGCCATTATGGATTCAAAGTTAAGTATTGTACCATGGTTGGTAAGTACATCATTTGCATGTTGTGTTATTTTATTTCTTAATATTGTAAGTGCGGCGAAGTATCAACTTATTCCTATAAAATAAATTCTCATGGAGTTGTGCGTTACTTTACGCCAACTTACGTATGTATGTAGTCTGAATTCCCGAAAATTCTGGTAGACTTTTTACTATCTCAAGAAATTCTATACAGTAACACCCGTATTTATAAAGAAAACATAGTTAAAATGAATTATTTCAGATCCCGTGTTTAGGAAAACTACGCAACGGAATACAAATATTCCGGACTCAAATGGAACGGTAGGCAACTGCCTTTAGTTTAGGATAGCATTGATCCCAAATGTACAATTTTTTGTTTATGTTTATGTTTCTTGCTCTTGCAACAATATTTGCACTTCACTATTGTTTTGCTTGTAATAATAGTGTCCACAGTTGATGTGGATACACTATTATTAGCGTTGAGATTGAGAGCCATTTCAAATTTGCTTAAATTTAATTTTTTTCGCGTTACCGCTGCCACCATGTATTATAATCAATTAAAAGCGACTATCTCGTTTCGATGCTAGGATTCAACTGACTTTATTCAATATTAATATATATACTTAAGAGTAAAGAATACATGTGTATGTATGTACATTATGTTATGTATAGTAAATATAAAGCTATTACAATACAGTGGTGACTGGTGAACTTAAACCATGAGTCATTATCATTATAGTTTTGTTGGTAAGCAATGACCATTTTTTATTGACCTCACTGTAAATATCTATAAGTGGTAGTGAACCTTTTCGTAATATACTAAGTTCCTGTTTGATAATGTGAACTGGACGTTTTTCCGCATACGTAAAGTCGAGTCTGGCCATTATGGATTCAAAGTTAAGTATTGTACCATGGTTGGTAAGTACATCATTTGCATGTTGTGTTATTTTATTTCTTAATATTGTAAGTGCGGCGAAGTATCAACTTATTCCTATAAAATAAATTCTCATGGAGTTGTGCGTTACTTTACGCCAACTTACGTATGTATGTAGTCTGAATTCCCGAAAATTCTGGTAGACTTTTTACTATCTCAAGAAATTCTATACAGTTACACCCGTATTTATAAAGAAAACATAGTTAAAATGAATTATTTCAGATCCCGTGTTTAGGAAAACTACGCAACGGAATACAAATATTCCGGACTCAAATGGAACGGTAGGCAACTGCCTTTAGTTTAGGATAGCATTGATCCCAAATGTACAATTTTTTGTTTATGTTTATGTTTCTTGCTCTTGCAACAATATTTGCACTTCACTATTGTTTTGCTTGTAATAATAGTGTCCACAGTTGATGTGGATACACTATTATTAGCGTTGAGATTGAGAGCCATTTCAAATTTAATTTCTTCAAAATCTACGTCAAATTTATTTTTTTCTAAATCTTCAATTTCAATCACTTTTCTAAATAATTATCACTTTCTTATACCTTATATTATTTTTCCACATTTAAATCATAAATCACTTTAATATTGTTAAAATATATATGTACATACTGTAAATATTATCCATTGATAATTTATCTTGGCACATAAAGCACTTTCACTGATTTTACTTTTTCTTTTCAAATCTAATTATGTGAATTGCTGATCGCAAAAATTTAACAATTCATTTTATTTTTTTCAAGCTAAGTTAAAACGCGATCCCGGTTGAGCCCCCAACTGATTAAACGAACAGTTAAATTGAGTTTTTAAAAACTTTATTTTCAACCGATTAATTCGATCTCTGATTAAGAACTAATTTCTAAATATATTTTTTTTCTTAAAGCTATCTTAAAATACCCCTACCATTGGAGATGATGTTTATATTGTTGTGATGGTGTCAGCTTTAATCTGGATGCTGGAACCGGACACCGGATGTGTCATTTGAATTTGGATTATTGTTGATCAATTTATTTCCGGTGACGCCGGTGACACTTAGTTTATTTTATGATGAGATATCATGTGTTAACTTGAATATTTTAGATGTTATTTATATGCATATTTTGCAGTTATCTTTTTCTTAAGAATTATGAAACAAAATATGGAAAGTGCATATTTTGGAAATATTTATATACATTTTAAAAACTTATATAATGTTTATATGAGGAGTTATAGTTGTTGCAACAACTCATAAACTGGACTCTCACAGCATATGATAGAACATGGAATGCCTAAAAATAGAACAAAATATTAAGAGGACAATGAATTTCCAAGAAGAAAAGGCCAATTTGCTATAGTGGTGCTATCAAGTAAATAAGTATGTGATTATAGTTGATAATTTTAGTTTTGTTTTTAATTTATTTATTTTTCGTTCAATCAATAGTAAAGGTGCAATATAAACGTTAATTTCAATGAAATATAAAAAAAAAACGAAAAAAGTGCCACAAATAAAGGAATCTGATAATCGTTTGGCACCTGTGAAACATATGTTATTCCAGCCTTGTGGTAGCACAATTAAGTTATTGTTGTATATACAATACCTACTAACAAAAAAAGTTTTGTCAAATTGATCGATTTCAAAATGCATCCGTGAGTTGAAAAATAAACAAAAACGATAACTTAATATGCATGTAACTTTTGTTAAAGGATCTTCCTTTTCCGAAAAAAATAACAACTTTTGCTCTCGTCAGAGAGCTTAAACAAAACGACCGTTTTTCAATATTTAATATAGTGTCTTTATTTAAAGCGTCAGACCCCTTACCTATGGTGGGGGGAAGTCTTCCGCTATACGTCGTATCTTTCTTCAGATTATACAAAGAATCAAAAGATTCTCGATACACAGGGCCGCATTTAGGGGAGGGCAACCGGGGCCCCCACAGTAGAGACTTCGGAAAATTTTTGTTTCAAATTCCAACTAGTAAACACTAGTAAACATCTTTTCCTTTGATATGTATTTTTTTGTTTGCTCTCTTACCTTTACCTACAGCCTACAGTACTTTTTACATACTGTAAAATCGCAAATAGCCCTGATAAGAAGCACTTCCAATTGCATTGAGAATGTATTTGGTTTTGATAGTGACAAATTGCACTGGAGAGCGCTCATTTTCAAAAATGAAAATTATAAAAAATAGGCTTCGAACCACGATGGGACAAAACCGTCTATCGAAGCTTTCTCTCCAGAGCATTGAAAGCGATTTACTCCGAGAACTGGATTTCAACGAAATTATCAAAGATTTTTCGGCGAAAAAAGCTCGAAAGGTTTCGTTCGATAACCCTAAAATTTAATTTCAGATAATTCTTTTTTCCGTTTATATTTATACGTGTTTGTTCAATACTAAAGGAATCTACTTGGTTTCACAATAAATTATTTATTGAAAAACTCGAGTGAAAAGAAATGGTTTACTTTATTTTGAAAATAATTTGGGGCGAGGGGCTTCCACTCCTTTATTGCTCTGGACCTCTAACTCCGGCCCTATCGATACATCTCTCAGTATTTATATAATCTAATTGCTTACGCAGCATTTCATCTGCTCATAATGTTTATAATTTTGATACACTTTTTGCAAAAGGCAAAAAGTGCTTATTCACAATTTCTTTATATTTGGTTGAATTTAAAGTCAAGATTTTGTGTGGGTACCTTTTAACGATCACACAAGTGGGCTCGGATATAACATGTATGTATAATATAATAAATAATTGTAAAATGTTATAGATTCAATAAAAAAAAATGTTGGAAAGCAACCAACGAAACGTCGGTAGCAACGATCGTTTTATTTCACCCTTTGAGGCCTTAACCAGCGCCACTCTAGTCAATCCATCTCGTCCTGGGACCGTTTTTGTAATTTTTCCCATCAGATATTGACAGTGATGTTGATTATCTTCTTTTATGATTATCGCGTCGTTAACTTCGATGTTTTTATTAGGATTTGTCTACTTCGTACATTTTTGCATTTGATTAAGATACTCGTTTGACCATCTGCTCCAAAAATCCTGCACCGTTCGCTGCACAAACTGCCAGTGTCAACTCTTGTGTGATGAAATGCGCGCCCCAGAAAGATCTTCATCCATAACAGTTTTCACTGGCCGCAATATCAAAAAATGAGCTGGGGTAAGAGGATCGACATCTCCTTCGAATTTGGAACATAGAGATCTAGAATTTGCACATGCCTCGATGTGACATAAGAATTCTTCGTACGTGAAGCATTTCTCAAAACACGACACGTAAATGATGCTTCACTGTCTTGACGTCCGCCTCCCAGAGTCCGCCGAAATTAAGGACATGTGGAGAAATGCCCACAATTTATTAGGAACGCTGTCTTAAAATTCCGTTGAGCCAAGAATAGCTGACCACTCCCGTAACTGCTGATTAGCACCAACGAAATTGGTGCCATTGTCGCTGAAAAACGTATGGAATTTGCCTCGCCTGGCAACAAATCAAAGTAGGGCCTAATGAAGGCTGCTGAAGATAACTCGGTTACCGTTTCGAAGTGAAGCGCCTTAGTGGCCATGCAGACAAAAAGTGTTATATACACTTTAAAACGCTTCACTCCCCGCCCCTTCAACAATATAACCATAAACGGTCATGCAGGATCTACTCCGGTGTTGTTAAAGGCCAGTCCAGGCTCTAAACGCTGACGAATTAAATTTCCCATTTGCTAATTGTAAGATGTGGCCCGTTCCCTGGTATAGACGACGCACTTATACACGCATCGTTTAGTGACTTGCAATATCGCAGATTGTATTTAACACTGAAACACCAAAAGTGGTTTATAAGGATCCAGTCAGACTTTGCCGCACAATTGAAGAGAGCAATAACATCATCCTCAGGGTTGTCCTTAATGTCCATAAGTTTCGCGAACTCTAGTACTGGCTTCCGAATAAATGAAGGCCAGTTCCACCAAAGATCTAGATCTGGTAATTGCCTTGTTAATTTAACCACTTGTGGCACAATATGCAGACCGAACGCAGCGCCATACAGATGATGGTAGACTGGCGACGATTTGCGATATCCTATTTTATACAAAGACGTTTCGACCTCGAGAGTGACCTTGAATCCAGTGTAAAACTGTAGATGAATCCGAGTATGCATATCATTTAATATCGTGAATTGTAAGAGCATCTTTAACCTTGCTAAATAACTTGATAAGTAGTAAAGAGCCTCATAATTCAAGACGAGGTACGGTTAATGAAGGCTTGAATTGTAGGTCCTACTACAAGACAAGTGGTTAGCAATATACCGTTATCACCTTTATTCGAAGCGTCGAACACAATTCTAAGTTCCGTTGTCGTGCTAGGCGACTTTCTCACCGTGTGATGGGGCAGATAGAATTCACTTTCACTAACCGGTGCAACTTTCTTGTGCCCTAAATCTTCGTTTTAGAGCATAACTTTTGTATATTCGCGTTGAAGTTCTATTTTTTTGCGAATCATCGCTCCATCGAGTAAAGTCTTTTTAGCGCTGCAATACGTGAACTTCCAAATTCAACTAGTTCTGTTTTGAAGGCCAACCGCACAACGTACCTACCATCCGGTTGGATAATGTGAGTCGAAATGAAATGTTCTTCGATTTGCATGTCTGTATCAAGGGCAGGCTGCTGGATTTCGATTGAAGTGTGACCGCACACTAAACTTTGTTCGTTTTTCACGAAGACATTGCCGGCGATAACCCAACCGAAGGCTGTATTGTGCGTTACCGGTGCACCCGAAGGGTGAACAATTTTACCCTCTGCTTATATATTGAAAAATACGTCGGAGCCGATTGAAATGTCTATTTGGCCAGGCTATAAAAATTTGGGTCGGCAAGTGTTAAATTGTCGAAACAGTTTATTTTATTCCTTGAAATAACGATTCTAGGTAAATCGCTAGTTAATTTCGACACGATATAAGCTTGTGTCTGTATAGATGGTGTTTTGGCAGTAACCGACTGCGAGACCAAATTCACAGCGCCTCTTGTGCGCCGAAACCGATACTGACTATTGTCACTATAGCATGAGTTCTTTTTAAACGTAATCTTTGCATACACGATTCGCTAACTCGACTAGTCTGCGATCTAAAATCCAGCATAACTCTACATTTCTGAAACTTACCAGTTCCATCCTCCACCAACATGATTGCGGTTTGCAGAAGGGTCACTGCATCTTGAGTTATGCGCTGAGAAATATTAACGGACACTGAATTTGTATTGTCGCGAGTCAATTGAGTTCCTATGCTTTCGTGCAGGAGCGAATTACATATGTCGTTGACCGCACTGACGACACTTTGAAAATTACAACACTACAATATTATACGATACATACATTATTAAACGATCTACGTAATTTCACTAAAACTAGGTAGTTTGGATAACTATTTCGTCTTAGCAGAAGATCTTAATGCAATACTTCCAGACTGGTTAGATTCAAAGGCTTATGGAAGAGGCAGCTTTCTACACAATTTTCTTGAAGAAAACCAAATAAATTACTTTTTAACTACTCAAATAAACAGAACCCGTCGCCAGTTTCAAGTTAATGTTCAGAGTGCAGCGCTTATAAGATTAATATCCCTCTTAAGAAATTTTTAAAGTCTTGTTCCTCCAACAGTTCGAAAATAGTATGAACAATTATTGAAAGCAACGTGCCGAAAGTATTATGAAATCTGATTCAAGAAACATGTTTCCAAAAATGAAACAGATTTACAAACCCGGCAAAATTTTTAAAATACAATTATCATCACAACCTTTACCACAAGTTGGGATTCATAGTCAACAATGCCCAATCATCAATTAATTTTGTGTCGTAGATTTTGAAGCAGATAAACTTAATCTTACTTTGAGTCAATTCATGCTAAGGAACTTTCTAGCACCAAAATTGATAAAGTAAATACCGAATTGTCAAGATTTTGCAGTAGCTAAATACCGAAACTCCTAAGATTTTCTGATAATCTTGAGGCCAATTAACTTAAAGTAAAACGAACCATGCACTACTTTATAACACAAGACGAACTGTAATGAGATCTAAAAATACACCAAGTTCTAAATTTACTAAGGTTTATTTTTCGAAAGGTTACATCGATGCAACTTTTGAATAATGACAGATAAATTTCTTGGGCTTTTATTTCACTAGGATCAAAGTTAATTACATGCATAAGTTCTTATTCTTGACCCGGGTTTTCCAAAGTGTTTATTTGAAAAAGTATAAAAATTCCAAGAAGGACTAGTAACTAGTTAATTTTGGGCTTCTGATCTTGCAAATTTGATCGCAGCAGTCGAATTGAAATTCATATTTTTGAAAAAATCTGCATAGCGACATAGGCAAGAATAAAGCAAATTGTTAAAGGATGCACCTGTAGCCATTGCGTTCTACACCGCCATGCCTAGTAATGAAAAAAATGCCGGTCTCCCTTAAGAGGTTGTTGAGACTTAAATATACCTTTATTTTATTATACTTATGCCAGATGCTTACTTAAATTTAAATTTTACTTTATTTGCCTTGATTTTTAACATCGCTAAACACTTCCTATAAAATTGAATTGAATTAAAGCACCCTGTGAATTACCCTATGTTTTTTTGAGTTGTTTACAAAGTAAATTTCATGAACTGTCAGAGCTTTTAAGAAAAACCCTTCCGGTTGTCAAAACATTACCTTGTATAATTCTTCCTTCTTAATAAAACTGTGAACAAGTAAAGATCGTGTCTTTAACAAATCTACAATTAGTAAGGCAATACATCAAGATCGTATCTTGCATTGGATTTATTAAACAGAGAAACAAAAACGCTTGCTTTCTCTCAACATTATTTGGTGACCCCGACGTGATCGTATCACAAATTTCAACAACGTTTGTTAAACTATATTGGTTGCACCTTTCACAATGACTGATGACTGTACTGCAAAGAAATCCACCGATTCGGAAAAGGGTACCACAGTCGAACCTATGGATGCAGCTACTCTAAAGGACCAACAGAAGAAAATCAAAGGCTTAGAGGCTCTAAAAACTCGAAGATTTGTGGCCATGGACCAGATTGAAAGAGTGAGGTTATTTTCTGTTCAAGCCAAAGAAAGACCTGCTTCCACGTCTGTGCCCGATCTGCAAGTTCGTATTGAAGCTCTAGAGTCTGCCTTTAGCAATTTTAAGGTGGCACAAATGAAAATTGAAGAACGAGGAACGAGGAAATCACTAATCCGGAGCGCTCCCATAACGAAGAAGTCTATTATTCAACCATCGCCACCCTTAAAGTTCTTCTGAACACCAAACATGTGAACAAGGATGAAACATTGGACGTATCTCAATCAATTTCTAATAAACATGATTCAATCAAATTGCCAGTAATTGAACTTCCTTCATTCTCAGGTGACGTGACTAAGTGGACGGTTTGGTACAATCGCTTCGTATCATTGGTGCATAACAACCCCAAACTTTCCAAGCAAGCTAAGTTTCATTACCTTCTTTCGAAACTAAGCGAAACGGCAATTTCTCCAGTTGAAGGCCTCAAAATAGAAGGCGACAACTACGATGTAGCATTAGCGAGATTAAAAGAACGTTTCGAAAACAAGAAAATAATCGAGCAGGAGCATCTTCAACGCATATTCAATCATCCTAAGATTCATAAGGCTTCCGCACCAGATTTAAGAAACTTGGTGGATAAAATCAGCAACCATTTAACCGGTTTGAGTAATCTGAAGAGACCTGTCGAACATTGGGACGATGTTGTTGTTTTCATAATGACATCCAAGCTGGATCCTGCAACTCTAAGTAAGTGGAATGATGACGCACCAACAGATAGACTACCAAGTCTGAAGAAACTTTCAGATTTTCTTAAAAAGAGGGCTCAGCATCTTGAAGGTTACGTTACAAATCAATTATTTACTCTTGACTCTTCAATAAAATCTGATAATCAAAAAGGTCAGAAGTCTAGTTCAAAACACTGTGTAAAAGCATTTATTACCACAAAAAACACTTGCATATTCTGCTCAGTTCCCGGTCACTTTATTTATCGATGTTACAAATTTCAAAATCTTTCTATTCCGGAACGTATACACAAAATTAAAAATATGAATCTATGCTACAACTGCTTAAAGTCTTCAGATCACAGTAGCGCTAATTGTCCATCTAATGGTTGTCGTCATTGTGGAAAGAAACACCACACACTTTTGCATCTTGTTGAAACTGCTACAAGTTTTGTACCACAAGCTCCACTTAGTTCAAGTAGTCACCCAGCAGCTTCTGAAAATCTCACTGCTTCCAAAGAAATGCCTGCTTCAACTTCTCATTTAATGTACTCCAGCTCTACTGAAAATAGTATTTTAGGAACAGCTGTCATAAATATAATAAATAAATGACAACAGATTGTACCCTGTCGGGTGCTTTTGGACTCAGGGTCCCAAACTCATTTAATCTCTGAAAGGCTCATGCAGTGCCTTGGAACGCAACGTCTTCCATCCCATACCACCTTATCTTGTGCCAATAACGTTGTTACAATACCTAAACACAAGACAATTCTTAACATTGGTTCTCGCATCAATGGATTTACAGCTACAATTGAGGCGCTCGTGATACCACAAATAACAGGACTGCTACCTGATAACAAAATTGACATTAAAGGATGGAACATTCCAAACAATATTAATTTATCTGATCCACATTTTAATGTTCCTTAGCGTATAGATCTGCTTCTTGGCGTAGATTTATTTTACACTCTACTATGCGTAGGACAAATCAAGTTGGGATCGAACTTACCTGCGTTACAAAATACTTTATTTGGGTGGGTAGTAGCAGGTCAACTTCCAAAATCCAATAATCCGAGCACGTCCAACCGACGACGTAGTTTTGCTATTAGAAACACTCCGCATGAATCCGAATCAGACGAAACACTGAACAACACGTTAAAGGCATTCTGGGAAATTGAAAGCTTCAGCAGTCAAACAGATGTTATGTCAGCAGAAGAAAGGGAATGTGAAAATCATTTTTTGAGCCACTATTCGCGCTTAGAGTCTGGTCGATTTAGTGTTAAACTTCCCTTCCAACAGGATCCAAGCCTACTAGGCAATTCCTATGATATAGCCAAAAGGAGGCTTCTGTCGCTAGAAAGAAGATTTCTTAAAAACCCAGACCTATTCCAACAATACTCTGCCTTTATGAACGAAATGCTGCTGAATTCTCACATGGAATTGGTAAATAAAGTAGACCTTACCTCTCCACATTATTTTCTCCCGCATCACTGCGTTATGAAGCCATCAAGTTCATCAACAAAATTACGTGTAGTGTGTGATGCTGCAGCCAAAACGAGTTCTGGAAAATCACTGAATGATATTCTTATGGTAGGTCCTGTCATTCAGCCAGATTTGTTCTCAATTGCTCTGAGATTTCGGAGACACAAATTTGTAATGACAGCTGATATAACAAAAATGTATCATCAAGTGCGGTTAGATGAGTCTGATCGACGATTTCATTATATTTTATGGAGAAACTGTGAGAACGAAATTGCCATTTATCGTTTGTGCACGGTAACTTTTGGCACTGCCTGTGCCTCATTTTTGTCGACGCGTGCGTTAAAGCAGCTGTCCATCGATGAAGGGAAACGATTTCCTGCAGCGGCTAAGGCTATTATCTCTGAATTTTATGTTGACGATCTCATCACTGGCTGTGACTCTCTCGATCAATTAAAAGCGCTGAAATCAGAATTAATATCATTGCTAGGTAGCGGTGGTTTCATTCTGAAGAAATGGTGTGCAAACTCTCTTGAAATTATGGAAGGAGTTCCAGAGAATGATCGTGAGCAATGTTTCAAAATAAAGGGTAATGAAGTGATCAAAACATTAGGTACCTTTTGGAGTCCAGTCAAAGATATGTTTCATTATGAGATAACTCCCCTGCTTTCAACGTGCATAACAAAGAGAACGGTTCTCTCTGATATTGCTCATCTTTTTGACCCGTTAGGTCTGATAAACCCTGTGATTATGCTTGCTAAAGTTTTTATGCAACAGCTGTGGCGTCTGAAACTTACATGGGATGAAGCTTTGCCCCAAGAACTTTATCACTCATGGTTGAAATTTCGAAAAAATCTAGGTGAACTCAACAACATGCACATTGGTCGACGTGTATTTTTTGGTCATCCAGATAACTATCAGCTTCATGCTTTTTCCGACAGCTCAGAAGATGCTTTTGGTACATGTTTATATGTACATACGTTGGGTGATAATGGTACGGTGAGAACTAACCTTCTATGTGGCAAATCTAAAGTAGCACCTGTGCGAAAGGTAAGCCTACCACGTTTGGAGTTATGTGCCGCAGTGATGATGGTTCAGCTTGTGCAACGATTAAAGGAGATTTTTGGTTCCATCCTACATCATATAACTTATTGGACGGATTCGTCAATTGTACTGAATTGGATTGCTGAGGAATCATGCAACTGGCAGACCTTCGTAGCCAATCGTGTTTCAATTATTCATCAACACTCTTCAGTTTCTCAATCGCGGCACATTTCTTCGGAATTGAATCCTGCGGACGTAATATCGAGAGGATCATATCCGTCAGCATTAATTCAAAATGAAATGTGGTTCAGCGGACCTTCTTTTCTGAAGCTGGAAGAAGGCAGTTGGATTTCTTCAAATATAATATTGAATGTTGATGATCCTCAGCTTGAGCGAAAAAGAACCAAAACTATTTTTAAAATTTGTATAGAACCTGATCTCATTGAAAACATAAAATACCACAACAACTTTGAATCTCTGATCAGGATAGTTGCTTACATTTTTAGATACAGACATAATGGCATCAAGAAGAATGTAAACTCATTTGGACCGCTTACTGTTGAAGAACTTGCCAAATCTCTGAAGGGATTGGTAAAATACGTGCAGCTCGTAAGTTTTCAAACAGAAATCAGACATTATCCAAAGGCTATCAACTGTCCTCAAGATGTCACATCAATTCGCTTGCGCCATTCCTGGAATCTGATGGTATACTTCGTGTAGGAGGTAGAATATCTAATTCTGCTCTTAACTTCGATGCAAAGTATCCTATGTTATTGCCAAAAGACAATGCATTCACCACAATTTTGGTTCGTCATCTGCATGAAAAGAATTTTCATGCAGGTCCCCAAGCGCTGCTCAGCATTGTTCGTGACAAGTTTTGGCCCATACATGGTAAGATCGTGACTCGTAAGGTGGTTCACAAGTGTGTTCGATGCACACGGGCAAGGCCATCACGCAATCTTCAAATAATGGGTGATTTGCCACATCAACGAGTACAACAGTCGAGGCCATTTAACATTGTTGGGGTTGATTTTTGCGGCCCTTTTAGTATACACTTTCGTCGTCGAGGTACATCTTCTATGAAAGCTTATGTCGCAGTGTTTGTTTGCTTCGTCACCAGAGCAGTACATCTTGAGTTAGTGGAAGAACTAACCACCCACAGCTTTCTAGCTGCTCTTAAGCAGTTCATCGGCAGACGGGGACTGTGCTCAGTTATATACAGCGACAATGCTACAAATTTCATCGGGGCACGTAACCAATTGCATGAGCTCTATAAGATGTTCATGCAGAACGAGAACAGGGAAGAAATTATCAAAACGTGTGCAGCAGATGGGATAGAATGGAAAACCATTCCTCCTAGATCACCTCACTTCGGAGGTTTGTGGGAGGCAGCCGTTAAAAGTTGCAAGTTTCATATGAAACGAACTTTACAAAATTCTTCTTTAACATACCCTGAACTTAACACTATTTTAATTCAAATTGAATCTATTCTTAATTCTAGGCCGATCACACCTTTATCTGAGAATCCTAACGACATTCAGGCGCTTACTCCAGGTCACTTCCTGATTGGAACACCTCTCACTGCAGCAGTCGAGCCACAGTTACACAATTGTAACGTCAACACCTTAACACGTTATCAGCAATTACAATGGTATTTCCAACAATTTTGGTTAAGATGGTCTCGAGAATACCTGCAAGGCTTGCAAATTCCCGCTAAATGGAGTAAGTCTGGGTACCCAATTTCTATCAACGATTTGGTTACCATCGAAGATGAAAACCTTCCGCTACTAAAATGGAGACTAGGTAGAGTTGTCCAAGTTCATCCTGGAAAGGACAATGTCGTGACCGTGAGAGTCGTGACACTCAAAACATCCACCGGCGAAGTCCAACGAGCTGCTACGAGAATTCGACGACTTCCTATTGAATCTATTGAAGGACCTGAGTCCATTCAAGGGGGGGAGAATGTTGAGACTTAAATATACCTTTATTTTATTATACTTATGCCAGATGCTTACTTAAATTTAAATTTTACTTTATTTGCCTTAATTTTTAACATCGCTAAACCCTTCCTATAAAATTGAATTGAATTAAAGCACCCTGTGAATTACCCTATGTTTTTTTTAGTTGTTTACAAAGTAAATTTCATGAATTGTCAGAGCTTTTAAGAAAAACCCTTCCGGTTGTCAAAACATTACCTTGTATAATTCTTCCTTCTTAATAAAACTGTGAACAAGTAAAGATCGTGTCTTTAACAA
Organism: Eupeodes luniger; assembly: GCA_951509635.1. Taxonomy (NCBI): domain Eukaryota; kingdom Metazoa; phylum Arthropoda; class Insecta; order Diptera; family Syrphidae; genus Eupeodes; species Eupeodes luniger. The sequence goes on from OX608073.1 coordinate 217,561,942, forward strand.
ATCTACAATTAGTAAGGCAATCCATCAAGATCGTATCTTGCATTGGATTTATTAAACAGAAAAACAAAAACGCTTGCTTTCTCTCAACAGAGGTGTTGGACGAAAGCGTGAAAATAATTAACTTTATTAAATCACGGCCAAACAATACAAGGCTTTTTAAAGTATTGTGTCATGACATGGGTTGTCTACAAACGTCTTTACTTCTGAACACAGAAGTAAGGTGGCTTTCTCGCGGAAAAACACTGACGCGGCTTTTCGAAATGAGAGCTGAAGTTAGAACCTTCCTCATTGACGACAACTTTGTAATTGGGAACATGTTGTTTTGTTTGTAATGACTAATGAGCGTTGGTTATTGAAATTGGCGTATCTGTCAGATATATTTAAAAAAATAAAAGATTTGAGTGTATCACTTCAGGGAAAGGCCATAGGTAACTGTTTTCGATGCCAGTGACAAAATAGAAGCATTTAAAAATAAAATCCAGTTTTGGGCTGAATGTATACATAGCAAATCTAAATGCTCAAAGAATTTAAAGAAGAAATAGATTTGGACATTCCCGATGATATTTCAAATAATTTTTTGTTTTTTCAACGGCTGCCTGCAGTCCTGCAGGCAATCACAATCAGTCGAATACCGAGAAAAGACAAAAAGAAGTATAGTTTTGTAGTTGTACTTGTAAGGAACACTTTTTCATCCACTTGAAACGGTAAAAACACATTCATGGACAAATTCTATTTTTATTCTATCCCACTCGTATACATTTTCATACAATACGACGAAGACATGTGAGAGTGACGATTTAAATAGAAACAGTTTTTGTTCATTTCATGTAAACTTTTAAACGTAGTACGGTGAAGTTAATTTGCAGTTGCTTTTAGTGTGTGAGTTTTACTTTATTTTGTTTTTATACATACCTACAATTTTCGAATGGCTTAAGTCTGGGGTGGAATCGCGTAAGGCGATAGTTGATTGTCACTGTTTTGATAGTCAATTTTGATCATCACCCTTTCTTTGTTCTGTGTAAAGTGATCGCTAAAACTTTACTATTTGCTGGCAGCACTTACCCAATTTTAAGAAACTTAGTACAAATTGCAACAGGCATAAATGTCATTTCGATCAGCTGTTGTGTTTATTGTGTTGAATTTTCAATTTGCAAAGTTTTCTTTCTTTGAAAATGTAAGAATACCTATAACTATACTTAATAATACATAGTTAGAAATTCATAAGAATGTTTGTTATATTTTGCAAAAATATATTCTTTTGTTGAATCAAATTTAATGTCTGCATTTTCTTAATAACTGCAGCGCTTATTTCAGCTACAGTACTTTGGCCCATGCATCGGTGCAGCTCAATCAGCCCCAACTTGTCGTTGATAACTTCCTAAAGTTCCAAAATATTTGCTTTATTCCTTAAGTTGGTTCTCAGCAATTGAACTTTTTTGTAGTTATTTCTCGTTCTGGTGCACTGATAGAAAATTTGCATTGAAGTATAAATTACTGTTCACTTATGTTTATTTTTATTTTGATATATTTTCACTTTTTTTCACTAAATTTAAAATTTATAGTGGAGCTGAAGTTCACACAAATTATCTTTCTCACAAAAAATTAATCAAAATATAATATGAAAGTGACACCTAAATAGCTGTCACTAACAAACCATAGCAAAAAAGTGATAGTCAATTTGATAATCACCTTACGTGGAGCAAAATCATCCATTTTGATGGTCAACAATCAACAATCACCTTACGCGATTCCACCCCTGGATCTTTGAAAAAAGCAAGTGAATGCTCCGCAAAAGCACCCGAAGCTGAGGAAGAATCACCAACTGACGGGTTAATCCAAACAAAATCATAATTTACGTAAAATAGTAATCCCTAGTTAATAACTTCTGCTTTTTAAGCATTTAACCGCACAAAATGATTTCAATGATTTTACTTTGAGACGTCACTTTGCAAGGATTTAACCGACTGATTTCTTCAAAGGGAAGTATGCTGAACTTACCAAATCTCAAGCCATTATCTCATCAAGACAGTGAACGAGAATGCGTTGATGGCGTCCTACTTTGTAAGTTTCCGAATAGCGAAAACTAGCGAAAAGAACTTTTTGCAACAAAGAAGTCTTTATCAGAATTCTGGTGAAAGACGAGTTTAGTTTACTGTCAGAGAAAGCTAAAATAATTCTTTTGCCGTTTGCAACAACATACATGTGCGGATTCTCTGCATATGTTGGAACCAAAACAAAATATAGATTCCGTCTCGATGCAGAACCTGATATACGGTTGTCCCAAATTCAACCAGATATTTCAGCTTTATGCAAAAATAAGCAGGCACATTATTCCCACTAAAAAGAAACTCCATATAATTATAATGCATTTAATATAATTATGTGATTCCTTATTAAGTTAAGTTAAAACTGTTCTTGTGTTCTTCGTTGTAGAAACTGTTTCCTGAATTCAATAAAACAAACGAAATTAAAAAAACTTATTTAATTTGCTACATGTAACTGCGAAAAATGGCTGGCATATGCGCAACGAAGTGCTCCTCGTGAAATTTCTCACGCAAAATGTGCTCCGCGACTAAAAAAGATTGGGAACCGCTGCTCTAGATAAAGCTCAGTATGCTTCCCCGCAACAAAATAGTGAGGATTTAACGTCAATAACAGCTTTTTTAATTCCATGGCTGAATTTCTCTTTGGCTCTTTTATTATCATCTACATCCCACGAAACCTTTTAAACAATTGATATGGACCCATTTAGCAAACCTACTCTTACGTCCATATTTCTGCGTAGCATAGCAGGCACACAAACTTTTATAACAACTTTTCTCTCCAATTATCCCATCATAGAAGAATCTTCTTCGTATTTAAACCTTATTTAACAAGGTGTGTGGATACCGCGTCCCATAAATTTGAATTTTTCAAATTTTTAATTGTTGGCTCTTTATACACATCGATCCCTAAATTGGAAGTGTTCCTTGGAAATTATAACATATACATCAGCAAAGTGGGTGGACATCACGCCCCTTGTGGGAACAATCTGAATTTTTTTATTTACTCCTTTTTATGCACACCAATCACTTCTATTTTGTTAAATTTCATCATTATAATGGAGTGGATTTGATACCATGCCTCTCAGGCATAAAACCTCACATTTTCAGTTTTTGTACTTGTGTTCGGAGTGACCCCGACACTATCTTTTTTCATTATTCTACAACACTTAGAAGTTGCCCCTTGACGGTATATTCTCAGATGTGTCATTTCCGCCTTTGAAAACACATCAATCATTTCTGCCATATTTCATGATTATACAAGAACCAGAAGTAGTTCATATAAACGATACCAAATACTAGAAAAGTCTTTGTCTTTGTATGCATATTTAGTCTCTTCACTCTGCTTAATTTCATTGTTCTAATAATACATAAAACTTTAAAGTGTACTTCGTTTAAGAAAGTAGGCTTATAGTCTGCTAAGTGCACAATTTTTGTGCTTAGATTGTTTTTTGCGTTTTCATATGCACATTGCACACCTACCACTCAACTGAAGTTATTTATTCTACAACACTATGGAGTGGTATTTTTCACTATCGCCTTGTACTTTTTTGTGGGTGGATACAACACAATCGATTTTTTGCTTTCCTTGCACTACAATAGCAGCCTTTGAGAGAATTTTCAAGATTCTGCGAAGTAAGGAAGTACTTCCTAGTTTGATGATCGGTCAGTCAGTTACGTTTTTTTGCAGGTTTTGCGACTTTTAAAGTGCTGTATCTCTTTTTGCACGGAGTTAAAATTTAGTAAGGTGCATATCATCCACTATTTTAGTTAGTTTTGAAAATATTAAGTTGTTGCCTTGATTGGTTCTTTAGTTAGAGAAAGGTCATAAACCAGCTGAAATTGTTCCTGCACTACAGTGCTAAGCCAAAAATTCATCTTATACCCTCAGTTTGCCCATGGCGGTAAGTGGCTTCTAATTTATTGGTTAAATTAAAATTTTTGTTGGTTGACCTAAACTATAACTTCTAAATCATATTAAAACATAAATACATTGAATTAATTTCTTTTTACAGCCGAGAGCCTCTGACGTTACCGGTGTATCTCATATAATATTATTGTAAGCAATTGTGTTTGTAGTACCCGTAGCGTGATGGTTAGTGCGTTGGACTGTCATGCAAGGGGTCTTGAGTTCAATCCCTGCCTGTGTCACCTAACTTTTTCACGGGTACTGCCTCTTGCGAGGAATTGACAAATCCTCCAAGAGTAATTCTTGTCATGAAAAGTGCTTTCTCAAATTGGCCGTTCGGATTCGGCATATAAACAGTAGGTCCCTACCATCTCTGACAACATTAATTTATTTTTATAATTGTGTTTGTATAATAAAAAATACTTTTAAAAATAATAATGATAATAATATTTTCAGTTAGGTAAGTTCAAGAACAAGACAAAATAAGAGATTATACAGAATAAGAAATAGCGTCTCATAAGCATTTAAGGACAACGAACTTCAGATATGCACGTGAAAAATTTGGTCTCTCAATAGACCACGTGCAGCCGAACAATTAGTATAGATATCACCGCCATCCAGGTAATACAATGGAATAGACCGGGCAGAATAAAAATGATAAACTATGATATTTATTATGGTGACCGCTACAGAGAAAATTAATAATGCCAATTTCGATACGGCATTGTCATTGGAGTCAGAGTTAGGCAACAAGTCTTGAGCTATAGGTGCAACTCATAACCATTCGCATCAAGGCTTTTTTCAGCAACATTAGCCTTATGTACGCACACGCCATCAGAGAAGAGAAGGATGACAACTTCCAAGATATGTTCTTCGAGATTTCGCGTCTTCCACACCTTAGCGTTCAAAAAGAAACTCAGAGGAAAGACCAATCTACCGACAACCAGATTGACCATATTGCGAAAGAGGCCAGACAGAAGATACAACTTCGAACCACAGAGTTCTCTGCTTCCAGCACAATGTTTCAAGAACCAGTGGGAACATTGCCAAGATGCAATCAGAGAAGCCGTCTCTGACTGCTGGGTTTTAAACAGCCACCAACAAGAAACCCCACATTTGATGAGGAATGTCGGCAGTCAAACAGCTGACACGAAACGCAGCGCTGAATAGAAGGACAAGAGCTGCTGACGAGCTCTATGATTAGAAGAGGAGAGAGGGACACCGACTTCTGGAGGGAAAACAATGAAAAGCGCACTGTCGAAGATTTTGATAGGTTTAAAAGCAGGAATGAAGCGTAAAAGTTTTATGAGAGGGTGAAACGAAATTCAGTAGTGCATAAACATCGAACCGAAGGCTGCAAAGACGAAAGTGAAAATATCATAGGGGAACCGCAGTCAATGCTGAGGATTTGGAAAAACCACTTCTGCAGACTGTGTAACGGCGAAGACGAGCCGAATTCCACTTTTAGGAGGGATGATCCATTGTAACAAAACCAAGGTACTACAAGAGGAGCTATAACCCTAGAACAGAACTCATAGCGCATTGTTGGAATGCGCCTATCAAAACCCTACATTACCTCCGTTTACCACCATTAAAACCCATATCTTACAGGATCTATGGGCTGATCCCGGCAGCGGTTAGGAAAGGGTGCCCAGGCCACCCCGCTGGTCATTCTAGCACATCGCATTTCATAACTCGTCAGTGCGGTATGAGGTCCTTGCTGAGGTAGCACTGGTAGTTCGTCACGTTATTGCATGCTGGGAAAGAAAGTTAGACGAAACAAAATAAACGGATTCATATGAATAGAGTCCGAATTCGTCTTGATTTACCACACTGACTTAAAACTCTTCTAATGAGGAGAGAACAAGATGGAAGTCTATCTCTGACGATATGCCCAGCCACATATCCCTAGGGATACAACCTTGGCTATTATATATTCTTATTACCAATAGCCCCAAAATTATGCTACCTACTATACAAAATCAAATCAAATCAAAGGCCTGAATTTAGATAACGATCTGAATATCACCGGAAAAAAATAGCCTCATCTTGTTTTCATAGCTTTCCATCGCTTGTCACATCCACTCTATATATTTAGTCCAAACTCATTTTGAAATTCAAAACCCTGAATGGAACAAAATTGCGTAAATCAAAACATTCACCTATGAAATTAATTTCAAGAAAAGCCAAAGGTTTTCCGTTTCAAAAACATGACATTTTTTTATTAAATGGAACATAATATCCTAACAAATTATTCTACAAATACATAAACCAAATGTATTTGTTTCAACCTTAAAAATGTATCCTTAAACACAAAACAGGATTATTTATAATGTTTTGTATGTACGACCAACAATCAGAAACCTACAAATTCAAGAATTATAATACAATACCAAAACTAATGTCAAGTAGATAAATAATGAAGTAAAAAAATATTTGTTGGAAAAAAAAACTATTATAGGAATTTCTTTCAAATATTTAACAAAAATATGCAAGAAGATAAAAAGAACAGTTGCTATTGTTGTTTATAAAATGTTGATAAGAGAAGGAGTATCGGAATTGAGAAAAGTGTAATATAGTTTGAAACTTAGTTTATTAGATAGCTACAGTGCGTTTCACATTTCTAACCCACTTCCACTAAATTTTGATGTCGTTTATACACAATTAAAAAAATTAATTAAGAAAGTAATTGTAATGGTTGAGGCATCCTATTGAAACAACAAATTAATTTCAAAAACTTATCAATTGTACTTTAATTTTTCAATAATATAAAAATAACAAAATTGAAGTGTTTCAAAAGTATAAGTATAACCCATGGCTTAAAGCGGTGACGAAAACAAATGAAAAACGGAAACTAATATTTGATTTGGGAACTTTTGGCAAGAATCAAATCAAAAATTCTTTTTTTTTTTTTCATAGATGTTACCATGTTTGCCAATAGTTTTAGCTCAATTTTAGCCATTACTCACGGAGAGCCTATTTGAGCTGTGATATAGTCTCATACGTCTTTCTTTCTTCATATATTCTCGCAACAAGGACTCTCCTTGCACTATAATAATAAGAGTGCACTAAATCAAGGCCATCTAAATTCCATTTTTTCTCATGAGAAAAAATAGCCTTGAAACATCATAATGTAGGTAAATGAAACAGAAAATAAGTTAATGAAGATTCGATGACAACTTTTAATTTAACTACTCGTATACAGATGTCCATGTCCAATCAGTATCCATATTATTCTTAGCAAAGTCCAGCCTAGCTACCTTGTGACGATTTTAAAAAAGTGGAGTGCGGTTCATTTTAGAACGATACAAGTTTGGATTTCGCTGGATAGTTCTAATTTGACGCAACTTACGGTTGAATTTCTAGCGGCGGCGGCGCGAGCGATAATCCTTTCGTCACGGCCCGACGGCTTTTGCTAATTTTCCTCGATGTTTCACTGACGCTCACGTTCTTTTTATTAAGAGTGTACATTTTAGCTTTTTCGATATCAGATAGTGCTTTACCCTGTGGCATGTTTAGAAAAAAAAAATCAAAGGACTTAGTCAAATTACTTAAATTTAAATACACCGAACTGGATGTGGGTTATAAATATGAACACATCAAATCGACCGAACATCGAAGCTCAATTCAAATCCAAAGGAATTCTCTCGAAAGAAAAATCAAACAAGAAATTGCGGTACCTACCTGAAATTTTACTTTTGTTTTCAAGACTGTAACAATTTCATTAGAATGAAATGCACTGCATATACATATGTATACAAATTAAAGAAAATTATAAATTCAAACAAATGTGCATGATGAAACTTGTGGAACGGAAGAATATGGTTGTGGCTGGGGATGATGTCGTCAGAGTTTACAGGTGGTTGATTAGTGCAATGATAGGAGTAAAGATGATCTGGATTCTGGTTTATGTCGTTTCGCCGTTTGGTGCAAATTGTTTCGTTGTTTTTTGTTTCTTTCAGAATTTTTTATAGGGTACGTATTTCTTGTTTTTGATGATTTATTTTCTTAGTGTGGGGTAAGTATTTTTTCCTCTTTTTTTCTGTAGGTTAAGTATTTCTTTTTTTTAGCTTTATTTTTTTCTTTCGGGTAAGAAGTTATTTTTTTCTTTCGGTTTCAGGGTTTTCGTATCCCCTGGGGTAAGGAGTTATTTTGTTTTCTTTTTTCAAACAATTTTTTTTTTAAATTTTTTTTTTCTATGGAATGGCTTTGTTTTGATGGGGAAGTAAATTTAACTTTTTTTTCTTGCAAGAATGTTTTTTTATCAGATTTGATGATTTTGCTTGTACTTTAGGCAACTTGCATAGATGGTAGCAATAACCATGTGGGATTTTTTAATGAACGAACTACCATGTGTTACAATTAACACACCACGATTTTATTTGATTTCGTTGAACGCGTGGACGATACTTTGTTTGCTCATATATCTTTATATGCATATATTTTTTTCATTGCAACTTTTTAAACTTTTTATTTAAGTAAAATAAAACGAAGTTACATAATATGTATATATATATATATTTATATATATATATATAATATACATACATACGTATCTACATATGGATGTTCTGAGAAAAAATACTTTTCGCGCTAGGACGGAAAAAGACGTTATCCTGAGAAGATCAAAAGTGAGCCAACCTGTTTTGCATTGCCCAAAAATCTAAAATCAGCCATAATTCACGAACCGCAAACACTTCCATTTTAGTAATTTAAACACAGTTGCGTATATTGAAGTAAATTTTAAAATACTTACCCTCAATATTTTTTTTTATTGTTTGGTAACTGATACTCAATGAGCGTGAAGTACGCGGGCATCAAGAAGCTCTTATATTTCTATTGAGAAAAGGGGAAGACAAAGATCGGTTTGTTGTTTCTTCGATGTCGCTCATCTCTGTGTTCTACATACCTTTTCACATGATTTCATCTGAATTGAATATAAATTAATTGATGGTTATGGGATTTGCTATCCCATAGTCATCGAGAGTTCTCAAACTGTAGATACTGACTGTTGTTTTTCATATAAGATTTATACTTATTAGCTTAGTTTAGCTAAGGTTTCCCATCTTCCCGAATTAGGTATTCGAAGTAAAGATTGCCATATCTAAACTGAAGTCACTGGAGCAGATGCCGAGCTCGAGCTTTTTAAATCGGCTAAAGATAATTTAGTTAGGAACATGATCCATAAGTAATCTGTAATGCTTACCGCATACTGAAATAAAATGCACGACTAGGTCGCACGAACTTGCTCCTGTATTCAAGGAGTCTGTTTAAAAAAGTATCTACGTATATGTATAAGATTTAAAAATATACCTGTAAAATAAGTTTGTCTTCAAAGATATAAATGACATTTGATTTGTCGAAAAAACCTCAATTTTTTAATTTTTTTGGGAGGGGGTTACATTCATTACAGTTAAAATAATTAAAAAAAAAAACTAATTTAAGATTCAAAATTTTACCTGAAAAATAAGTTTGTCTTCAAAAATTTAAATGCCATTTTATAAATAAAAAAGCCCTTGATTTTTCAAAATTTTTTTTCGAAAATCGTTCGGGAGGTTTTTTTTTAAATTAATTTTTTATACATAAAATTTTTCCATTTTGCTCTAAAAATATTTTTGGTATGCAGTTGTTTAGTGATTGTAAATATACGCTCTACATTTGAATTTTGTAAAAATATGTTGACCCGTTTTTGAGATATAGAATTTTGAAAAAAAAAAATTCAATATTTTTTTTTAAAATCCAAACAAAAAAAAATTGCACTTTTGATAATCAAATATTGTTAAAGCAATATAAGAGCTTATTCACAAAAAAAATTATTGAAATCAGTACATAAGTTGCTGAGAAAATTAAAAAACAAAATAACGGTTCTATGAACGGTACCTTTCCTGAGCAATACAAAAATATGTTTTTCTTATTAAAAGAAGCCAAGTTAAAAAGTAAAATTTTAGAGAAAATTAAAAAAAAATCTATCAGTTTGTTTTTGAGAAAATTCGAATTTTCGTTTTTTGACCAAAAAAATTGTATGGGGGCCACTGTTCGTTTTGATCTTAAAAAAAAATGGAAAAAATGACTAACGCGAATCTGCTCAAAACCTTAACTTCCAAGTTTGAACTCAATCGACCCAATGGTTTAGGCTGTAGAAGCGTGGACAGACAGACAAAATTTTGCACGAATGCAAAACTTGCCATATAGTTCATATATATGTCGCAAGTAAAAAAAGAGACTCACTTAACTGCACCAATATAAAGGAATCAATCTCCTTAAAATCGTTTTCAAAATTTTCTCCGCCTTAATATGTGAACGTCAAAAGCCTTTCTTATGTGTAGTTAGTTTGTATTAAAACGTATTAATAGCTCTCTCAATGATTTGTGTGTGTTAGTCATGCAATTACAGATGTTTAGTATTACTTTTTTGATTGAAAGGGTTCGGACCAATTTAACGTCACTGTCAAGGCATAACACTAGTAATGTTTTTCCATTGTGAAGAATTTTGTAATTAACCTGGTATGGTGGTTTATCTCAGATTTTCGTCTGTTTAAGGTCTTAAACTTTTTGTAATATTGCAATGGCTGGTAAATTTAGAGTTCACTGTTGTATTATTCATGGTTATTTTCTGGCCGCTACCCGAAATTGATGCTTTTTCAGATTCCATCCTTAGGATTGGTTTTTCCTATCCTAGCACTGAAATCATTGTTACGGCCAATTTCAATTAACATAATTTTTTTCGGGCTTCTTTACTTGCATTAGAGAACACTCAAAAGAATGTGTGCTGAGTTTAACCCCCTTACTCTGCTAGTCTACTAGCCCAGTCGAATATCAACTCAGTTCAAATGATGTCATGCTTGTGTTTGATTCCTCCAGACCGCAGATTGTTTGGAGCAAAAATACTCCATTTACCAAGATGGGAATTTTTCGTACGTTTCACTCTCCAAAACCCGTTTGTTTACATTGTTGTATTTGTAATTTTGACAATTAGTCCACGAATAGATGTGAAAACAAACAAAAAAAAAAACGATGCCTTGGGCAAGCGGCACTTTGCAAAGCAAAAACAAAATGGGGAGGTTAATAAGTTTTTTTTCAGGTTTTTCTTTTTACTTTTTACGATGATTTTGCAGTCATTTTGTTGATAGCGAACCAATGTACATTTTTGTCTTGAAAAAAGCATGTTTAACATAAGTTTATTATAATTAATTCACTAATTTACAGTAATCACTACGCAATTCTTTAAATTTCATAATTAACCTCGGATTATTGTATCAAAGATGAGTTCGATGAACCATCAAGTTAAGGGTGCGAGCGCAATTTATTGAATTCTAATAAATTTTCGTTAATGAACGGCCCAAATATTTTTTTTGCAAGTAATTAAAATCTTTATCAATTTAATTAATCCAAGTATATTTATAGTTTGTTTTTTATGATTTAAGCTTGCAACTGTTTTTCAATTCCATTTTGATTAATATATATTAAATTTAAAAAAAGAGTTATAATCGAAAAATACCTCTTATATAACATTCTTTATTGATGGAAGCATACATGTATGTATTTGCTATCAAAAAAAAATATGCATCAAAGGAACACCAATATTTAAAAAAAAATCAGAATGATTATAGCGACCTTGTTGAATAAATGCAGAGCAAATAAAATGCAAATTTTGACGTTCATCACAAAATGAAAACGTCAAAAAATTCACAACTCATTCAATAGATCATGGTAATCGACATGAATGATTATTGTTGACGTACAGAACTTTCTTTTAGTGAATTCTCACAGTTTAACGCAAATTACATTTTGTATTCATGTTTGTTTAGTTACCAAAGTTCAAGTTTACTTATTATTGTTTGAAGGGCATGTTTGGTAAAAATGCTGCTAATAATAAAAAAAAATTAATGAGTTTTACGTATATGTTTTTTTTTTCTTAATGTAATAAATACTACCGTAGATTACATTTTATAAATGTAGAACATAGAAGAGAATATACGTAAACAATAGTTTTCAGATATAAAGCAGAGGTTAGTGTAGACAAATTTTTTTGAGAAAGCCAATAATATTGTAGGTATGTTCATTAAAGAAATTTCGGCTTTGGCTAACCTTTATCAACTTTTTAGAAAAAAATTTAGCATTATTAGCAGCCAATTATTTCATAGCATATTTAATTGTTCACATTGTAAAATGTCTAGAAATTTTCATTTGCTACAAAATTCGTAATTTTATGCGTAAACATAGAAGATAACATTATTTAGTCAAGAACTATGGATTTTGGCGCGTTTACCGGTTTTTTCTACTGGGTGTTCAGTTTCCCGATACTGGAATAAAAAAAGTTACTTAAATCTATTTATTGCACTCATTTAGTTGGTATTGTGTGTAACCATATTGACTTTTTCTATTCCTTAAAGACGCTTTACACAAAGCAACTTATTTTTAAAACATGGTTCCCTCAAATTTGTATTCCAAAATCTAACTACAAACAAAATTCTAACTCTAACATAATCCCTTAAAAAGAAATTTTCAAGAATATTTCTGCAACAAACAAAACTAAAATTTGGTCTTGCAATTATCGAACTGATTAAATGATGAAATTCTAATCTAATTGAGGAATCTGAACTAGCTAAAGTTGGCAATAGTACTTCACTAGTATTTTTATCGTAGCATTGTCTGTCCGAAAAAAATACGGAGACACCCGCCTATTGTTTCCACCTGAACTTCTAACGCCGCCAAAAAAAAAATGCTCTAAGCAAACTACAGCTGAAAAAGTTGTCTGTTTTGTTGTTTTACAAAGTATTGAGTTACACTTTTGTCCATTTCCAATTATACTTAACCAGTTGCAGCGCATGTTGCGTTCGCAAATAATTTAAGTAAACAAAATACAGCACTAATAAATCATTAAATATGTATTTGGTCAATTTTATTTAATTTAATATACCTACATTTAAAACATTTATATAGATTGAAATTAAAAAGCTATACTAATCTTCCAATTTAAGACCATGTCAGCACTTCAGATTCTGTTGGTTAGGATTTTTTCGTTTTTGAACGAACGCCATGAAACATTCAAAATGAAGCATTTAGATGGGCCTGAGGACTAAAATGAAGCATTTTGATGGGCCTGAGGACTAAATGTGAGAATATGTGTGGTTTTTGCATCATTTCACGTACACTTTCTCACATTTAGTCCTCAGTAGCTTGTAGGCAAACCGAAATGTCAATCTGAGATTCCCATCTTGTTAAATGGAGTATTTTTGGTTTGGAGGCTAGCAATTATAGAAATTGCACTCACTGAAAGTGACGGAAATGTTCGAGCTTGTGAAGTTCGCTATGCCTACGAATCGAGAACTCGAAGACTTGTACAACTGTTGTATCCTCTGAAACTTACTACATTTTCACGTGCCGATGGTGTTAAACGTTAATTGATGGAACTAGTTAAAATTTTATTTTCCCTATTGTTCTATTACTTTTGAATTATCTACCTTTCATGTAAATGTATACCTTCTCTTTCCAACTTGTCATTTGAGTTAAAACTGTTAATATAGGTATTAATAATTATGCTTTTCAATTTTCAATCATCGTTTTTATTCTTGGATTCGCAATTGTACTTTCACAGAAGAAACTTATTAATTTAACTTAAACATAAAGTATATTTAATTATTTTTTTTTTTTACTGAAGAACATTTCATAATTTTCTATAGGTAATCAATTTAAAAAAAATAAAAATAGATCAACACTGAAAATTATTTAGACTTTTTGGAAAAGAGACTCTTTTCGAAATATTGTAGGATAGGGCTGGGAAAAGCACTTGTCTAATTGGCAAGCAGACTGAATGGAATAAGTGCGGGAGTCAAATATGCAATTTTTTGGGGAAAAATATCTCTCTCCGGGCTCCGGGGCGGGTAGAAGTTTCAATAATATTGATGAAAAGTATGTAGGAAAGACATTTTTGTCAAAGTCCAAGAGGAGGGAAAAAAGGTGGCAGAATTCGTTGAAATTGTAAACAAAAATTGAAAATAACTTGACTCCGAAACTTCTGCCAATTTGTCAGTGTATTCATGAAGGTATTTAATGAACAAATTCAAAAAGAGCAGACCAGATGCATTATTTTTTATTTTAGTTTGGGAAATGCAAAGAAACCTTATTCCAGAATAAGAAATATTAAAATATAACGGCAACACCTACAATATCATACAGTGCCTTTTCTCAAATCCGGGAATCCTTATTATAATTTCCAAGTGGACATTTTTTGAAAATTTAATTATTAATCTAAAAATGTAAATTTTTTGTATGTACATAAAAATATGTAGGTATTTGTTTTACATTTTTCGTTATTAAGTACTATTGTTAGTTAGTTTTTGTAGATAACAAGTGCCAAATACCAAAATGTCTTACAATTCTTGAAAAATTCATAAAACACAAAAACAACTTTTCCATCAATTTATTTTAGTTTCTGCGTAAATAGACTTTTTTATATTTTTTAAAATTATAACGTACTAGCTTTTACCCGCAACTTCGTCCGCATTAGATAGTTTTTTTTTGGATAGTTGTATGAAAAAACCTGAGCTGTACTTTTTTGTACGTATGTTTGAATTGTGCCGAGATGAGTGGAGGCAATACTAAGTGTGATTGTCATAGGTTAGGTTAAGTTAGGTTAATACATTTTAAGAAGAAGATTAGGCTACTGCAATACATTTTTATATACGACGTTTTTTGTTTTTCCTTCCTTGGCCAGAACGTAAAGATTTTGTGGGTTTGAAACTCGTGAGCACGCTACATATAATTGTCCATGGGAAAAACAGTTTTTTTTTCAAATTTACACCTGCAACTTTCAGAGGAAACTGCACTCTTTTAAACTGAAGCGGTAAATCGGTTGGAATTATCGGAATGTGCGGAATTAAAACATTTCATGATTATAGCTTTTATAATATTTCGTCCTAGGTAAGTAATCTGTAGCCGTGTACCATTACATAACTTTGATGCGTCAAGATTTCTCATTAACAGGGCGAATCTTTGGTAATTTAGGAGTGAAAGCGATCAGATTCTCCGGAAAGTAATTTTTCCCATGGGAATGCGTTGTTTTCCTGAGGTCAAAAGTAACTCATGTCCTTTCTTAAGTCTCAAACTATCTCCTTACCAAATTTCATTTAAATCTGTTCAGTAGTTTAGGCATAAAAGCGATCGGCCCACCTGAATTTTCCCATGGGAATGCGTCATTTTACCGGGGTAAAAAGTAGCCTATGTCCTTTCTCGGGTATCAAAATATCTCCAAACCAAATTTCATGCAAAATGGTTCAGTACTTTAGGCGTGATTGAGTAACAGACAGACAGACAGAGTTACTTTCGCATTTATAATATTATAATAAATAATAAATAATAAAATAATAAATAATAAATAATAATAATAATAATATAATATTATAATAATATAATAATAATATTATAAGTAAATAAGTAAATAAGTAAATAAGTAATTTATAATATTATAAGTAATAAGTAATAAGTAAATAAGTAAATAAGTAAATAAGTAATAAGTAAATAAGTAAATAAGTAATAAGTAAATATAAGTAAATAAGTAAATAAGTAAATAAGTAAATAAGTAAATAAGTATAGATATAGAAGTATAGATTATGTATGATATTCTTCCTACATTATATAAAGCCTACTCTACATCTGGTATTTATTAAAAAGTTCAAAACATAGGTATTGCAAAAAAACAGGTTTTAAAACTTGTATTCGTTCTTAATTAATTAAGGGGAGAGTAGGATAAATTAGGCGATACAAATTATGTATGAGAGTCAAAAATAAGTACTGGAGGGGCACGTCTATCTCCTCCGGTCAGGAGGTAGGGTCAGATTAAATAAAAACACCGATTGAATCAAAACCTTATAAACATAAATGAGTAATTTATATTCCTAAGATTTCAAAGAATTTGAGTAGAAGAATGATACACAAATAATAACAATTCATTATTAATTCTCTCCTAGCATTTAATTTACCTTTGCAATTCTTTTCTTCCCTTTCGTATTGTGAGATAAAGAACTACAAATTCTATTCCCAAATTTCTAACAGCAGAAGTGAGAAATTCGTATGTGTATATATTTCTGCGAATTCAGAAATCTCTGAGATCTTAGATATATCAACTGGCCAAATTTGTTAATGTTGAGGTGAGTCCAGACCACAGAAACGTTATTGAAACATTTCAGAAACATTTAAAAAGAGTTGCATTAATATTTAATAAACATTTAGAAACAGGGAAAGATTTCTGAAATGTTTCTCTGTGTCCCACTCCGCATGAGAAACGTTATTTGTTTCAAAAGCATTCACACGTGACGTGTAGAAAGAGCTTGAGTGGTTTTAAATATAAAATATGGAAAAAGTGTGGAGCCACGAGAATATTATTAAAATGATAATAAGTTATGAAATAAAAAATATGTGATATCCTCTTAACGAAACATTTCAAAAAAAGTTTTAGTAAAATTTACAGACGGGCACGAATGTGAAGTTATCAGTGTGGGTCGCATCTGTCTTTTTTTATTTATAGATTTGTACTGATTTAAAAACTATGACAGTAGTACCTTTTTTATTTAATTTGATTTCTATTGTCTCTTAAATCATGCACGCATTTCTTCCGTTATATTAAGTTAATCACTCATCTCTCAGGATATTTGACAGCTCTAAACATCCTTAAAGTATGCAATAGAATTTCCCTTATTTTCTTTCTTTTTTGAAAACCGAAAAATCACTTTCGTTTATTACAAAATGTGTCCCAGTTATAATAATTATTTTAGAATTAATGTTTATTGTACATGTTATGTATAATGTACTGTAGGTATACATATGTATGTATGTACGTATTTGCGATATTGTGAATAAACATGAAACATCTTTTCAAAAGTTTGTATTTAAAAAGAACAAAAATTAATAAAAACTTGACTTTATCTCTCCAAGCAATAGTACGAAGTTAAAACAAAAGAAAGGAATCAGTTCAACGTCATCCACCAACTTGGGAATCCTTCGCCCACAAATCATTTAGGTCAGTTTGAAATATAAACGAATAACCGTTTTATAAGATAGTAGAAACTGAAGAAAACTTTTTTGTTTAAATATTTGCTTCAAAAACCACCTTCTCACTTTAAACAGTCAAAATCTATTCGCGGTCTAGCAATCTATTTGTGTTCAATAGAATTTCCAGCAATGCAAAGATTTGAGTGGATTCTTTAAGTGATTTAAGTCTCCTATATGATCGAAGCTTCTGCTTGCCATTGTCAACCTTTATTGCGAATTAAATCAAATAAGTATATTATTCATAATGCCTCAATTAGGTAATGTACGTTCGGTGGGACATTTCACACACCTTCTGCAGCCGTCGCCTTTTTATTCTTATACCTATATTATATACATATAATCCATGTAAGAAATGAGGTTTTGTTCATGTTTAAAAAAAAAATAGCGCAAAAATGTAACTAAGTGTATTGGACATACCTAAGGCCTAAGGATGAGAATACAAATTTAAAAAAATACAAATTAAAGTTTATAGAAAACTCTAATTGAAATATTCGAGAAAACTGCATTTCACTATAATTAATGATGAAAATAGGTATATACTTTCGTCAATAATGTTTTTATCATTTTATAAGAATATATTAACTTACCACTTAACTTTATTTAATTTTGAATTTGGTTTTTATCTAGGTAAAACAACATAAAGTTATCCAGTATTCAGCTTTATGACAAAATTCAATTAATCTATTTATCACAGTTTTATTTAGAGTTTAAAATGTTGTAATAGTTCACAACTATATTTTTAAATGTACACACAAATAAAAAGAAGCAACAATGTATGAAAACACATTCATTCGGTGAAAAACACTTTGGGTAAAATATTGTTTGGTTACAAATTAAGATGCAGAAAGTGAACGAATTTTGTTAACTACCTCCGCATTTTTTCATATTTCACTGTTGAACTGTGCATAGGAAGTTTCCCAAACACATATACAAGAAAATGTAAACCCAAGCAATTGTATTTAATAGAATAAGAACATTCAAACACCTATGTAGGTATTCACTGCCTTTAACAATATATTGTGAAGGATTAAGTATAATATTTACACTAAACATAAACAAGTTGACCTTCAAATCTTATAAAATTTGTGGTTGACCCGGCAGCGGCTCTAGAATTTGATAAATTAATCCAATATCATTATCGAGCTTATAATGCGTTGCTATACACTCGAATACAATAGGTACAGTTGACTAATTCAAAAAAAAAGAAGTGATTTCTTTACTCAACGTTTCGAACATAACAACCGCTGTCTTCTAAAGCACCAATATCGAATTCACTAAATGAATATTGCGATATCAACCAACAAATCTGAAAACACATTTAACGTTCGCTTCTTTCAAATTTTCAAAGATAGGTGGGAAAACCCCTATTAAGTCCCACCCCTATATGTAGTGGGCACTGACAATACGGCATTTGTTGTTATCGAGGGTTGTATTTTGCTAGACGATGATGAGCTACTCGTGGAATAAAGTTAGAAACAGAAAATGAAAAAGAAAGACAGAGAAAAAGGAGTGTACTATGAGCATAGCGTCAATCGTGTTGGGGTGTTTCACTTCCGTTTTCGATGGTGATGTGTTGCACACGTTTAAATAGTACGTTAAAACAGTAAAACAGTAGACTTCTACAAACTGTTTTATTTTGGAATTGAAATGTTTCTTGTCTTCATTTATATATATTCACCCAAAATGCTATTTATATAACTATGTAGATAGGTAGGGTTTTACTACTGTTGATGATTTTTTCGTTTGGTTTTGAAAGAGTATTTTCGAATTGATAAGATATATACAAAAAAGGCAGGTACTTAAGCATTTTATTTTTGTTTATATTTTAAATTTGTTTACTACAACTGTTCAGGTTCCTTATCAATATCATATTACTTATTAATATAATTAGGTACCTTCCGAAAGAAATGTAGGTAAGCTCTCAAACGTTCCATCATTTGACATAAGTAGAAAGATAATACAATAAGATAATAATAGCAATGCCCACAATGTGTAAAAAAGATGTTCCTAGTTCTTACTTATACTATAACCTATAACCTATAACCTGCAAATTTATCTATTTGCTATAAACTGACAATAGGAAAGATATTTTATTTTAGACTAATATCCCTATATGTATGTATATCGTTCATTATCCCTATAAATAAATGTTTCTCAACTATTGTATAGCAATATAAACTTTAGACATTTTCGAAAATAGTAACTATAGGTACATGGTATGGTACAGGGGCGAACGCAGGTAGGGGTTTTGGGGGTTAACCGAAATGGTACAAAATTAATTTCCAACTCAAATTTTTAAACTATGTTAAACGTTTATTATTTTAAAACAAAAACAGCAACCCTGTTTGCCTTTGTCGTGTTTTTTCCCTATTTTTCAAGAACAAGAATCAAATTAATAATGAAAGCTACGTGATGTCTCCTAAATTCAATATTTTTAAACATTTGAATGCGTTTGTGCATTTAAACATACATTAATGTACATAAACAATATGGGGCATATTCATAGTCATATTTTAAACCCGAGTCTATTTGAACTGAAGTCTAAATTTAACATATACTAGGTTAGACACAGCTGCTATTCATAAAGAATTTGCCAGCTCTGTTTAGTAAGAAACAGGTTTAAGGCATATTTTACTACAATTTCCACTTAAACCTATACAAAATGGCTTGTAGAAGGTAACAAAATAAATCGCGTTAGCTGGAGAGCCAAAATCTTTAAAACCCTTTAAACTATTTTATTTTGTTTGCTGTTAGTTGAGAAATTTTATCAAGCCGGGCTGGTGGTTTTAAGACTTGGAAGCACGCAGATAGTAGCAAACATCTTATTGAATTTCGATCTAAGGTATATAATATTTAGAAGGTCAATCATAAACTTAACAGTTTTTTTTTCTCGAATCGATACCTTTCATACAAATCGTCTTTATGTATTTCAAAGGGGTCCAATCTGGTTAAGTAGAGCTTTCGTTTTCTGTTAGTTGGTAGCATACCAACATCCAGCAAAATATCAAAATATATGTATATCTTTTGAAATTTTAATTTTTGTTTTTAAATTTTCAAATAAAATGTCTCGTAACTTAATTTTCTCAATCAGTTTGTTTATTTTTGACGTTTAATAGATTTAGATTTAGAAACGTGTTTATTTTTAGACTTCAGATTATCGTTTTAAAATGGGAATTTTCTATGAATAACATAAACTGAAGTTTAATTTAGCAAAGACAAAATCAGAACTTATCAAGGAACTATGAATATGACCCTATGTCTTCGGTCTAAAGGTTTGGAACGCATTCAAAATCATTACTTTTACTATTTTCATGGTGAGTTTTAGAAAAACGTGTTTGACAATTTAAAAATTCAATCTAGCAATCTTTGGTAAATTTGAATATGCAAAAGCAAACAAAAGAGAACTTTGAAAATAGAAAAATCTCACCTCATTTCTTTGTTTCTGTAACTCACATTTATTCATGTGTGAGTTCAGCCTAAGGATGATGGGCATGGGATCGGCAGCGACAACTAGGAAATAAGGCATACAAACTTGTACATGCATAGTGCATGTATAAAAATTAAGTTTTAGCTTTGAATTCAAAGCCAAGCTGTTTTGTCAATCGTGAAAGCAAGTCATATGTGTGTATGTAATTTTTATTCATACATGTTTCTTAGTACCTATATAAAATAGTGCCAAAAAGGAAAAAAAAAGAGGCTGGAATGCGACCCACACTGATAACTTCCCACCCCTTCTGTCGATTTGTCTTGCTGGGGAGAGTACGATAACTTTGGCGACAAAGTTTATTGACGGATTTGTATAGAACAGTTAAAAACAAGCATTTTTTACTATCGGAGGGGGGTCTATCTCCCCCCGTTTAGGCGGTAGCGGCAACTTAAAAAAATATGTACATTAAATGAAAAAAAAATAATTAAAAAATAACGGTAATACTTACAATTAAGAATTATACCTTTTTTAAAAGCCAACATTTTTGTCTATTAGCTTGTTTTTAAATCAAGTCAAAACTATGCATAGTTTTTGAAAAAAATTGTTTTAAACTAAAAATGTATGCAACAAAAATTAAAAAAAAAAGATTTAAAGTGTAGTTTTTCAAAACTTTCAAATTATCTACTGTTTTTTTTTTAGAATTCATTGCTCTTATTTGTTTTTGATCAAAAACTGAAAACTAGATGACTTTATGTCTTCTAGTTCATGAGAAAATTGAAAATTACCAAAAAAAATATTTTAATTAAATTACTTTTTCCTTGCTTAAGTCTTAACGTAGTCTTATTTTGATAGTAATAATCGAATATGGATTAAGATATACACCTAGGGTAAATTAATTTTTCTTAAATCCAGCTTATTTAAATGCAAAAGAAACTTTGCATGCACCCCATCTTGCACACACTGAACCTTGTCCCCTCCCCACCTTGCACGCACTCCAACTTGCACCCACCCCAAATCCTATAGTGTTCCCAAGCAGGGGGGTTGCAGATCCCACTGTTGCATACACCCAAACTCGCACACACCTTACTGTTGCATGCACCCAAACTCGCACCTACCATTGTAACTATCAAAATAAGACCACTCAAGCAAAAAAAAAAAGAATAAAATTAAAATAGTAGTTGTGGTAATTTTCAATTTTCTCAAAAACTAAAAGACATACAATCATCTAGTTTTCAGTTTTTGATTAAAAACAAGTAAGAGCAATAAATTCTGAAATAAAAACAATGGTAGATAATCTTGAAGTATTGAAAAATTACACTTTAAACCTTTTTTTTAACTTTTTTACTCAAATTTTGAGTTTAAAATTAAATTTTTCAAAAACTACGCATGTTTTGACTTGAATTAAAAACTGGCTAATAAAACAGAATGTTGGCTTTAAAAAATGTATAAAACTTAATTGTAAGTATCACCGTTATTTTTTAATTATTTTTTTCCATTTTAAATAATAGTTTTTTTAAATTGCCCCTACCGCCTAAACAGGGGGAGATAGACCCCCCTCCCATAGTAAAAAATGCTTGTATTAAGCCCCTCTACCAAAAACCGTTATTATATCTTGGCGCCAAAGTTATCGTACTCGTGCCGTCTTGCTTAAAAGTGTGTCTATATGTATCAATTTTTACCAAATTTGCGTACTAATTTTTGTAGATTTTATTTTTTTATGAAAAAACGGACTGTTGGATTTTTATAAAAAATACTGAAGTTTGAAGCCAATATTTTAAATTTTTGAAAAGCTATTTGAGTCGACAATCAATTTTTACCAACTTTTGTTAAATTTTTTTTAGGTTTTTAATTTTTTGTACAAAAACTGTCAATTTGATTTTTTTCAAAATTTTATTGAATGTTTTTAAAGTAGTTTAAAGCCAATATCTCAAAGTTTTGAAAAGATATTTGAGTCAAAAATCAATTTTTACCACCTTTTATACATTTTTTTTTTTAGGTATTTATTTTTTGTAAAAAACCGTCAGTTCGATTCTTATCAAAATGTTTCCTAATGTTGAAAACTCTATTTCTTATAAGTTAAAGTTAGTAAGAAGCCATTATCTCAAATTTTTGAAAAGATATTAGAGTCGAAAATCAATTTTTACAAACTTTTGTTAAATTTTTTTTTCGGTTTTTAATTTTTTGTAAGAAAACTGTCGATTCGATTTTTTTCAAAATTTTACTGAATGTTAACAACAATATTTTTTGAAAGATAAAAATAGTTTTATGCCAATATCTCAAAGTTTTGAAAAGATGAGTCGAAAATCAATTTTTACCAACTTTTATTGATTTTTTTTTTAGGTTTTTATTTTTTGTAAAAAAACTGTCCATTCGATTTTTTTCAAAATTTTACTGATTGTTGAAAACAATATTTCTTATAAGATAAAATAAGTTTGAAGCCTTAGTCTCAAGTTTTTAAAAAGATATTTGAGTCGAAATTCAATTTTTCCCAACTTTGAGTAATGTTTTTTTTAGGTTTTTATTTTTTATAAAAAAAACTGTCAATTAGATTTTTCTCAAAATTTTATCAGATGTCAAAAACATTATTCTTCGTTGCACAAAATTGTTGTGGAGATGAAATCATGGTGTACAAATTCTTTGAAAACCTTAGTTAAGTGATATTCCAGTGGGCCAGTTTAACAGCTGAGTTAGGTGGTAAAACTCGTCGAAGTTCTCAGCACACACTCCCTCTGGTTTTGTCTGACCCGAATGCTGAAGCCATGATGAATTTCGTACATTGAAATCGTCCGTAACAACGATTTCACTGCGAGGATACCTAGGAAAAAACAGTTATTTGGATTGAATCACACAAAGCATCAAATTGACGAGAAGTTGATACTCTATTTATATAGGTCTTGATGAAAGGAAGCAATAATGAATAATGTGCATATTTACTTAAATCTAAAAGCACATAACATTGAAGAAAGATTTGGAGCAAAGACCATATTGTAGTAAGAGCTGATAAGCAAAATCATTCCCAATGTATACGGCGAGGCCATGGTGGGAAAAAAATAATAGCACCAAACTATAGCCATGCACCTTCTTGGGTTTCACTATTTGAAACAATATGACGGTATGCCAACAGAAAATTCGCCCTAAGCCCACGAATATTACAATACTCTACTCTGAAATGACCAGTTGAATGAAGAAAAAAATGTCACTGAATACTTTTCGATACCCGTTGGTATGCCTTAGCAGTGACGAGAATTGATGTAATGCAAAACATTAATTCAACAATCTGTGGACGCACAACCTATCATATACATTAATTTCATTCATAATAGAACCCAATGCACAAGCTAGGCCGCGCAACTATGCGAAGAGTAAAGTTAAGGATGGTACTCACTGTACTATACTGTGCTTGCTGTGTAGATTATCATTGTTTTGTTATTTGTTTTCTCTTTGTTCTCGGTTTGTTTTTTTATGCACTTTTTAGAATTATTATGATGGAAATTTTTTATATAATTTTTGTTAAAAATATTGATATTTTGAGTAAACTTTTTTTTGATTTTAGGTATTGTGTTATGTGAATATTTTGGTTGGAGTGATTTAATTAACAAATAAAAAAAACGAACTAACATAAAATAACTAGCATGGGAAGAAAAGAAGGCGCACAACACAGGCGAAACCTTCCCCTTTAAAAGTGTAACGATATAAAAAAGGTCCCAATTCAATTTTCAATTTTTGTTTTATTGAACATAATACTCGTATTTATATACAATTTGGATCTTAAATAATATGATACTTATGATTATGATTAATTTACATTTGTTGGCACATAAGGGGCCTAACGTTATACTGTGGCTTAAGTTTAAAAAAATTATATAAATATAAATTACATGTCAACAAATTTGAAAAGTCAGCTGATTCATTATTCTCAGGGTGTTCATTCCTGGTTGTCAATAAAAAAGGTCCCTAAGGTAATTTGGCGGAAAATTTGTGGCGGAGTAAGAAAAAAAATTAATCTCAGAAATTGTTGCTAATTAAATGCTAATATGTTGCCCAAACCAAACATTTTAGCTCGCATGGTTTTTGAGAAATTGATTTTTTTGTTAAAATAAATCTGGAGTTAGTAGACAAAATGTTTTAAATAAATTTAAGAAAAACTTAGTTTGGTCGGCAACCAAATTTGTAGCTTTTTAAATGCTTAAGTTGCAAAAATTCTTATTCGTAGCTACAACTTTTGATTCGATATTCAAAATTCCTGTAAAAAGATGTTGACGTTAGCGGAAGAACATACAAAAATAATTATTGTTTTGATTTACAAAATTGAAGTTTCTTAAAGGGTAATTAGTTGCGCAAAAATGTATTATATTTATTTATGATTTAAGGTTTCTAAAATCTGCTTCCGATTCGATGGAGCCGGGGAGAGTATACGATAACTTTGGCGACAAAGTTTAATGACGGATTTGTATAGAACAGTTAAAAATAAGCATTTTTTTACCATGGGAGGGGGGTCTATCTCCCCCCGTTTAGGCGGTAGGGGCAATTTAAAAAAACATGTACATTAAATGGAAAAAAAATAATTACAAAATAACGGTAATACTTACAGTTAAGTATTATACCTTTTTTTAAAGCCAACACTTTTGTCTATTAGCTTGTTTTTAAATCAATTCAAAAATATGCATAGTTTTTGAAAAAAAAAAAATTTAACTCAAAATTTGATAAAAAAAAAAGTTAAAAATATGGTTTAAAGTGTAATTTTTCAAAACTTTCAAATTATCTACTATTTTTTTTTTTAAATTCATTGCTCTTATTTGTTTTTGATCAAAAACTGAAAACTAGATGACTTTATGTTTTCTAGTTCTTGAGAAAATTGAAAATTACCAAAAAAAATATTTTAATTAAATTATTTTTCCTTGCTTAAGTATTAACGTACTCTTATTTTGATAGTAATAATCAAATATGGATTAAGATATACCAAGGATAAATTAATTTTCCTTAAATCCAGCTTATTTAAATGCAAAAGAAACTTTGCATGCACCCCATCTTGCACCCACCGCACCTTTCACCCTCCCCACCTTGCACCCACTCCACCTCTCACCCACCCCAAATCCTATAGTGTGCCCAAGCAGGGGGGTTACAGATCCCACTGTTGCATACACCCAAACTCGCGCACACCTTACTGTTGCATACACCCAAACACGCATTACGCATACGCAAATACCATTATTGCTATCAAAATAAGACCACTCAAGCAAAAAAAAATAATTAAATTAAAATAGTAGTTGTGGTTATTTTCAATTTTCTCAAAAACTAAAAGACATAAAATCATCTAGTTTTCAGTTTTTGATCTAAAACAAATAAGAGCAATAAATTTTGAAATAAAAACAATGGTAGATATTTTTGAAGTATTGAAAAACTACACTTTAAACCTTTTTTTCAACTTTTTTAACTCAAATTTTGAGTTTAAAATTAAATTTTTCAAAAACTACGCATAGTTTTGACTTCAATTAAAAACTTGCTAATAAAACAGAATGTTGGCTTTAAAAAAAAGTATAATACTTAATTGTAAGTATCAACGTTATTTTTTAATACATTTTTTTCATTTTAAATAACAATTTTTTTAAATTGCCCCTACCGCCTAAACAGGGGGAGACAGACTCCCCCTCCCATAGTAAAAAATGCTTGTATTAAGCCCCTCTACCAAAAACCGTTATTATATCTTGGCGTAGAGAGAATTTTAAAAAATTTGGTTTTAAACATTTTTTTGCGCAAACCCCCATTTTGTAGCTCAAACAATTTCGGTAATAAGGCAGATTAAACATCATTTTTAAAACATTATGTTGTTTTCTTTTATTTTAAGTAGGTGATTGGCTTGGCTCAATTACCCCGTACAGGCGAACCGTAAAGCATAATGCTCTGGAATATATGCTTTATACATTTTATGAGCTTACTTAATTAATTGTCTCCTGGATGTGAAATCCAAATGCCAGCGTTTTATTTAAGTATTTTACACAAGATGGAAATGCATGCTCGATAATTTATAAGACCAACGTCATTAGCACTGAAATTCTACTATTTGAAAACGGGTCTTTCTGTCTTGACTAAAAAGTAGTGAAGCAGATGTAATTCATTTTTTTTCTCGAAAACAAACAATTTTAAGATTAAGCTTTTTGGTGTTAAGTCAATAATTGACAAAACATTGATTACTGAAAAATTAGTATTCAATTAAGTAGAAAAATAAAAATATTTTTGTTTAAATAATTTGTTATTTGTTTTTAACTTTGAGATTTAAAATTATTTTTCTGCTACTACCTGGGGACAGAAAAAATATTTTTTAAAAAGTTACTACAAGAATAGATTTTTTCTTTTTTGATAAGAGGGTGTGTAGGTGTTGCGTTGATTACCAATCTTTGGATTTGTATATTTGAACTTTATTTTATGCAAAACTACACCTTCCTCCTAACAGACCCCCATCCCATACTATTTTTTTTTTCTTTCTTCTTTTGGCCCAATCTTCTCACTACAGAGTTATTGTATATTTTTTTCCAAAATGTCTATTTTGGATATTTAATTATTAAAACGGCGATTTTTTGTTAAAAAAAACGTATTTAAGTTAAGTTTTGAATACCTGAAACCCGTTACATCTACAGACACAACGTTAGGTTTGAATTGTAGTTAATTTATTTGCCTTTAAATATAAGAACATGATTGTATTAAAAAAAAATCTCTTTCAGTGTAAAAAATAACAATATCATAAACAATTAGTACAAGTACAAACAAATCAGAACTACTATACATATTTAACGCATGGTCTGATGTATATAGTGACTGGACTACAAAGCTCTTAGAAAATCTTAAATTGTTGAAAACTATATTGACTTGAACATGTTGATACCTCAAAAGAGACATTAATTGGTGTCATTTTCAATGTATTGTTTTTTAGGAATAGGCTGAGAAACACTAATATAAACAACTGCTTCGTTAAAATCCTCATTACAGACTTCATTAAAAAAAATCTAATTTTAACTCTACCTTTTTCTTTGAATTTACCCCACTTAGCGTTTTTGAAGCCTAAGACCCAGTTTTCATTTTGAATAGGTGAACAATATAACACTGTATAAAACAGGTAGATGGTTTGAACCTAATTCATTAACATATTCGGCATATTTAAAAAAAAAAGATGGATCGTTGAAGGATTTGTTATATGTAGGATTTGGGGAATATACGTTACGAAAAGGATCCTTTGAATTTACATCTGATAAAATGTTTCTCCAAGCATTAACTTTGAAACATCTCCAGCTTCAGTGTCTACAGTTAAGATCACCACCATTTAAAAAAGCATCATTTAATGAAACCAACCTTTGAAAGTAATTTTTTCAATCATATCAACGAAAACATATTGAGTAAATTACCATTAGAAAATGTAATTTCAACTCCAATGTGTATAAGCGTTCTTAAATTAAAATTAGCTATTACTTTATAAAAAAAAACAAGCAAAATTAAAACTAACATGCAGACTTTACATACAAAAAACATATGTTTGAAATATATATTGTGTCAAATAATCTTAATTAAAGGAATAATCGTAAGAGATGAAGTCTCTTACAACTCGACCATCCTGACAATAAATCGTCCTCGATTTACGATTCCATGAAATGCACTATTTTTAAAATACATTTTTAAATTGAAATTACATAGTATCTACTAATGTTTCTTTTGATTTGAATTATAATAATACATTTAAAATACATTTCCTTTAAGCATAATAACATTAGAATTGTTAATATCATATTCTTATTTGAGTTTGAATTCTTCTAAAATAAATGTTGATATAAAAGTTACATCATATTTAATATTGAAAATTAAAATTTTGTTTTCTTTTTTTACATTTCTTTTTTTTTTGTTTTTGTTTTATTTTTACCAATTCGTACATTTTTGTATATCTTTTGTTAAGATACGATTATGGTATAAAAGATCGTTTTTTTTTTATTTTATATTTTCATGTGATATTATTTTAATAATGTAAATTTGATAACAGCTTACAATAATAATAATAAAATAAATCTACAACAATAAAATTCAAAATTAATCGATATTAGATATTGAGTTTCAAATTTGATTTATGTTTGAATGTAAGGCTTCATTTTTTCAGGTTTTCATACGGGACACGAGATATCTGGATGTTTTCAAGTCTTTAATAAGGTAAAGATCATTAGGCAGGACTTTTTTAACCTCATATCATAGGGACCTTAATATTTTGCAATAAACTTGTTTTAGTCCTAAAGTATTCACGACATTTTTATTATAATCGCCGACTTTGTATTGGAACGGTTTTTTGTGGCGCTTATCAAAATTGATTTTGTTTCGGTTTTGATTTTCAACGGTTCTTTCCATTGCTTTTTCGGGTAACTCCTTTAAAATTCTAGGTTCTTTCTGTAAAATATTTTCATTTAGGTATTTTTTCAAATTTTCCATAATTTCAACTTTTTGGCAAACACCAAAAAGTAACATACTTGGACAATCACCAGTGCTCTTATTTTATGTGTTGTTTAGAGCAAACTCAACTTTTTGTAAAAAATCATCCAACTACCTGAATCACCTTGACTTTCTTTGGAAAGCATAGGGGTAAGGCACGTATTTATGCGTTCAACTTGGCCGTAGGATTGAGGCGAGCTCGTAGCCACCTTAATTTGCTGAATACTATACTTATGACAAAAATCTGAAAATTCGCTAGAGGTGAAACATCTACCTGTATCTAAAATGATACGTGCTGGCTTATTATAAAATCCAAAATAAGATAGAAGGCATTGAATTGTTTTCCTAGTCTTGGTACTTTTAACTGCGTACAGTTTTGTATATTTCGAAAATCCGGAAACTATTACAAGTATGTACATGTTTTTTGTTATTCGTAGCAGAGGGTGGTAATGGACCATAATGATCAATGTGGAGAGTTTCGAATGGTTTGTCTCCCTTAGGTATGTTGTGTAAGACTGCCTCCTTTTTCCCAGAAGGTGGAGGTAAATGCAGACACTTCAAGCAATTACTTATAAATTGTTTGATTTTGTGTTTCATATTAGGAAACCAGTATGTTTTCTTTAAGAAATTGAAACATTTTTCAACACCAAGGTGGCATAGACCTTCATGGTGGGTTTGAATAACATTTCTTTCCATTGAAGCTGGAACATAAAACAATATTTGCTTGCTAACACCTACTTAAAGCGTCAACGTGACCCATTCTTTTACTGTCTCGGTGTTCAATGACGTAATCGAAATACTGGAGCTCCAAAGCCCAATGAGAAATTTTAGGATTTAAAGTTTTATTTATTTAGGGCTTGACCTACAATCAGTGACAATTATTTTAAACCGGATCCCTGTAAGATAAATTCAAAATCTTCGAAGCGCATATATAATTGCAAGAGTTTCCAACTCGTAAGAGTGGTATCTTGATTCCTGATCCGGGGATCTTTTAGAAAAAAAGAAGATGGGATGAAGCTTCTTGTCGTCTTGACGCTGTAGTAGTACCGCACCAAAACCTAAACTGCTGGCTTCGCAGTGAAGGTCTGTCTCAGCGGTAGGGTTGTATATACTCAGAATCGGAGCATCAAGAAGTGTTTGCTTCAATGTGTTGAAAGCAATTCATTCTTTTTCATCAAACACGAACTTTGTATCCCTTTTCAATAAATCGTTAAATGGCTTAGCCAACAAAGAAAAATCCTTACTGAATTTTCGAAAATATGAGCACAAGTCCAAAAACGAGTGTAATTTCTTTTCATTTGTGGGTATAGGAAAATCGGCTACGGCTCTTAAGCCGTCAAAATTTGGACCTATTCCATTTGAAGAAACCTCATACCCTAAATATTTCATTTTCTCGTACATAAAAATACACTTGTCTAGGCGTAGCTGTAAACTATATTCTGAGACAACATCTAAAACCTCTTTCAAGACTAGAAAATGTTCCTCTTTTGTTTCCGTAGCGACTAACAAATCATCGATGTAAATTAAAAATTTGCCAGAGCTAATTAGTTTCTTGAAAATTTTGTGTATGTAGCGCTGAAACACGTCAGGAGCCGAATTGGCCCATAGGTGTTACAAAAGATGTTAATTTTATTGAATCTTCGGCCATTTTCACGTGATGGAAATTGCTTTTAAGATCGAGTGACGAGAAGAATTTTTTGTTTCTTAAACGGTCAAGAAGATCTTCTATTAGAGGTAACGAAAAATTATCCCTGACCGTGACTTTGTTTAAATGGCGGTAATCAACACAAAGTCGAACTTCACCTGTCTTTTTCTTTGTCAACATTATCGGAAATGCAAACGGTGAGTTACTTTCACGAATAATGTTATTTTTAAGCAATTCGTTTAAAACTTTCTGCAACGCGATCTTATGTGCATATTGGAGGCGTCCAGGAGCGCATTTAAAAAAAACTGTTAGGATTAGCCAAAACTATCTTCATTTCATAACCGTTATCCGTTCGCGTTAGTCTTAAAAATTCTGAAAACTAAACGTTCTAATTATCTAATCATCATAAGATAACTTTTCATTAGTTTTTAAAGAACGAGTTTCGTCACGGTTATTATATACATCAATTATTTTTAAAATTTGTTCGTCAAAATCTAAATCTTCAAAATTTCCGTTAGAACCTTCATCATAAAATTCATTATTTAAATCTTCAATTAATTCGTAAATTAATAACATTTTCAATTTTGTTTTGTTCTCTAACCTCAGCTCTTTCGTTTACTAATTTAGTATTAGAATTTCCAATCATTAACTTAATATTTGTTTTCCGTTAAAAATTTCGACCTAATATGATCATTGTTTTTTCACTCACAACATGTATACAAAAACTAACATAATTATCATAAAATTTTACGTTACATAATAAATTACCTAAGATATCCAATTTGGAATTATTAATACCAACAAAACTGCAAGGCGATGGCTCAAGTGACGTCATTAGAAATGGTGGCACATATTGTTGCTCTAGTATGTATGATTGTCATGATGTTCATGCGAACTCCAAAACTTACGGCCTCACGATTCGCAGAAGCAAGTTCATACTCCAAGACTCCATGAAAATCGGTCATCAAAGTTGAAATTGGAGTTTCACTAGAAAAAATTTCATTATGAACCATCAGAACCGAAGATTTTTGTGGGCAATGGGTAACGATGTGCCCTTTTTGTCCACAACGGAAACAAGAACCTTTTTCTCGTGGAGGCTTAGGACAGTTGTTTGACATGTACCCGCTTCATTACAGTTGTAGCATTTAACCTTTGTTTCGGCACGTGGCAAAGGTTTGGAATTGGGTACAGGTCTGTTGTAAAAGGACGTCGATTGTTGCATTTCTGACTTAATTTTTTCATACTTGCATAGAACACCCTTAAACTCAGCGATGATATTTGCAGTTAACATAAGCTGCATGTTAAAAAATGAATCTGGGATTTTCTTGATTATATACGCAATCACGTCCTGCTCGTCAATTTCTGCAGATAAAGAAATCTCCTGCATGACCAATACGTACTGCTGGTAATTTTAGTCTCTGCGTTTCTTTCGGCTTCGCAACGTATTGTGGACGTCTGTTGCGGTTGTGTGGTGATGAAATTCGGACATCAAAGCAGCTTTTAGTTCTTGCTATGAACGAAACGTCTTTGTCCGCAAGAACAATCTAGCCGTACCTTTGAGGAGTCGTTTAAAATAAATGAAAGATTCAGACTCACTCAAGTGGTAAGTGACCATTGCGTCCTCGACGTTCTGAATCCACTTAATAATTCGATAATTATCATCACCACTGAACAAAGGCACTACATCTTCAATGTCACGTGACGAGTGAAAAGAACCAGTAGGCTGAAACTCACGGACAGGGCTGTTAGCATTGAGTTCAGCCAAACATTTTTCCAACGCAACGATTTCTTCCTTTTTCATCACTAATTCTCGAGGCCTCTCTAGACGCTGCGACACAGCATCATCATCATTTACCGACTCGTCATCACCACTTGTCTCACCTTCTTCATCAGCCACATGAACAAATATTTCCACTTGATCAGGCTCAAGCGATTCGATGGCTTCGTTCAAACGAGCCTTAAGCGAAGTCCTTGTACCATGAGTAACCAAATTTATCTCAGCTAGCTTTTCTTTAAGTTTTTGCACTTTTGCAGTTTGCAAAAAATTCAATTTGCAAGAACTCAAAAAAATGTAAACATAATTAATAATTAATAATCAATCGCTAAGATATTCAATCACGATTCAAAGAAATGTTAGGACTCTATCCCACTTCTGATAGATTGTAAGCGTTCTTAAATTAAAATTATTACTTTATAAAAGCAATCATGCAAAAGCGTACATATATAAAAAAAACAAGCAAAATTGAAACTAACATGCAGACTTTACATAAAAAAACATGTTAATTGTTCAAAGGCTTTATTCAGAGTAAATTTTCTTATCATTGCTTGACGTGGGCGATGCTTAGAAGAAGCAAAAACCTAAAAACCAATAGATTACATAGTATGTTAAACATATTGTGTCAAATAATCTTAATTAAAGGAATGATCGTAAGAGATGAAGTCTCTTACAGATGTTTTCTATTTTGTATTATGTAACCGAAATCAGTTTATATTTAATTTCTCTTTTTATAACCACTAACAGGACATACACCAATGTTATATTTGCTTAGGGAAGCAAATAATTCTTAAGATGTATTCCGAATGCTTTTTGCATTCCATTTATATTTAAGCTTGTATTAATAATCATTTACCTGAAAATAGATATGTAATTGCTAATTGTGGAATACAATTGATCTTTTTTGAGTTACATTGTTAAGAAGGGTGATCATATTTGCCATGAGATAATTTATTTCCTCCATCGTAAAGAGAACTCCAGAGCTGGCTAGTTGCTCAAAATCGGTTTTGCGTTCGACCAAAAGTTGGGGTTGAAGTTTTTCGTGCTTTCGTCTTCAGTTCTATAAGTTAGTGCTGCTGATGTACGCGCAGCAGTATTCAATGTTTGTTTTTATAAATATCGTCGATTTTGGCTCCTGATATTTTCGATTATTCATAGCACCAGATTTATTTTTCGCAGATAGTTTATTTCAAACATCAAAAAAAATGTCTGCGATTAATGTAAGAGGAACCAGAAAACTTATGTGGTCCCGTACAATTAATACATTTAATTCTATTTAATTTATATTCTTTCGTCTCATGATGGTTCTCGGAACAAATACCACATTGTATTTTAATTACCTTTCTGATAGCAGGTCATGAGTGTAAAATTACCAATTTTTCACTTTTAGTTCTACACAATCTTTTTGATATGTTTCAAGGGTTTCACAGTTTAGTTTGATTCCGATGTAAATTTTTGTAAGGGTATAATTATAGATTTTTAATAATTTGAACAAATTATGCACATATTCAATAATTTGTTGTAGAACGCATACCGAAAGTAATTTAGGTTTTTTGTTTGAAATCAGAAGGCAAAGGAGATTCATCGACGATTTCAATATCAGTATCCTTACCCGTATAGAGATGAGTTTAAAGGAGTATACAATAATTAGAATTTTTGTTGTCTTCACAACAGGAAGATACCATTTTCTCTTTGTTAACTTCCCATAGGAAGTAAATGTAACCGGTCTGATTTGTCCAATTGAAAATTTTGACATTTCTCGACGTTTCAAGGTCCCTAGAGTCGAAATAAAATATTTTTAGAGTGATGTCTGTGAAAGCATGTGTACGTACTTTCGTATACGTCCGTACGTTCGCGAAGTTTTTTTCGTCGTCCATAGCTCAAGAACCAGTAGAGATATCGACTTCAAATAACTATTGTTATACAAATAATAATGCAGAAAGATGCAGAAAAGGCTATCAAGAAAATTGAGTGAGTGGTTTTTTTACCATAGCAATTTAAAAAACAGGTGAACATTTTGGTTTACCCAAAATATCTCACGAACCAAAAATAATAATTTGAATGAAATTTTATATTATATATTGTAACGTGTTACCAAACTAGTATATTTTTGGAAAAAATTCAAATAACGGTTTTTTATAAATCAACAAAAAAAAACTAAAAAAAAATATTTTTCACCTCGATAATTTTACGAACAAAAACTGATTTTATCTCCAAAATAATTTTGTCCAACGAAAAATAACGTTTTCGACATCTGGTAAAATTTTGAGAAAAATCGTCCGTACGTCCGTACGTCTGTACGTTCGCGACGTTTTTTCGTCGTCCATAGCTCAAGAACCAGAAGAAATATCGACTTCAAATAAATTTTGTTATACAGATAATAAGGCAGAACGATGCAGAATGGGCTCTCAAGAAAATTGCGTGGGTGGTTTTTTTACCATAGCAGTTTAAAAAAAAGGTGAAAATGTTGGTTAAACCTAAATATCTCATGAACCAATGACGCTAGAGACTTGAATTCAATTTTATATTATATATTGTAACCTGATACAAAACAGTTTATATTTTTGGAAAAAAATTCAAAAAAAGAGGCTGGGATGCGACCCACACTGATAACTTCCCATCCCGACAATCGATTTGTCTTGCTGAAAAGTTTGTCTAAATGTATCAATTCTTACCAAATTTGCGTTCTATTTTTTGGAGATTTTACTTTTTTATGAAAAAACGGACTGTTGTATTTTTATAAAAAAATTACTGAATATCAAAAACAATTTTTTCTGTGAAATAAAATAAGTTTGAAGCCAATATTTTTAGCCTTTTGAGTCGAAAGTAAATTTTTACCAAGTTTTAGTATTGTTTTTTTTGTAGGTTTTTATTTTTTGTAAAAAAAACTATCAATTAAACATTTCTCAAAATTTTACCGAATGTTGAAAACAATATTATTTATAAGATAAAATTAGTTTGAAGCCAATATCTCAAAGTTTTGAAAACATATTTGAGTCGAAAATCAATTTTTACCAACTTTAATTAATTTTTTTGTTTAGGTTTTTATTATTTGTAAAAAAAAACTGTCAATTCGATTTTTCTCAAAATTTTTCCTAAAGTTGAAAACAATATTTCTTATAAGTTAAAATTAGTTGGAAGTCATAATCTCAAATTTTTGAAAAGATATTTGAGCCGAAAATAAATTTTTACCAACTTTTGTTAAATTTGTTTCGGTTTTTAATTTTTTGTAATAAAACTGTCAATTCGATTTTTTTCAAAATTTTACTGAATGTTGAAAACAATATTTTTTGAAAGTTAAAAGTAGTTTAAAGACAATATCTCAAAGTCTTGAAAAGATATTTGAGTCAAAAATCAATTTTTACCAACTTTTATTAATTTTTTTTTTAGGTTTTTATTTTTTGTAAGAAAACTGTCAATTCGATTTTTCTCAAAATTTTATCAGATGTCAAAAACATTATTCTTCGTTCCACAAAATTGTTTTGGAGATGAAATCATATTTTAGTCGTAAAATTTTCGAAGTGAGACATTTTTTTTTTCAGTTTTTTCGATTTATAAAAAAAACCGTTAATTGGATTTTTTTCCAAAAATATAATTGTTTTGTGTCACGTTACATTATATAAAATAAAATTTAATTCAAGTCTCTAACGTCATTGGTTCATGAGATATTTAGGGTTAACCAAAATTTTCACCTTTTTTTTAAACTGCTATGGTAAAAAAACCACCCACGCAATTTTCTTGAGAGCCCTTTCTGCATCTTTCTGCCTTATTACCTGTATAACAAAATTTATTTGAAGTCGATATCTCTTCTGGTTCTTGAGCTATGGACGATGAAAAAAACGTCGCGAACGTACGGACGTACGGACGTACGCACACACGCACGCACAGACATCTTTCTAAAAATCTTTTATTTCGACTCTAGGGACCTTGAAACGTCGAGAAATGTCAAAATTTTCAATTTGACAAATCGGACCCATTACAATAACTTCCTATGGGAAGTTAAAAATCAAAAATTGAAGATATTGGCTTTAAACTACTATAATCTTTCAAAAAATATTGTTGTCAACATTGAGTAAAAATTTGAAAAAATCGAATTGACAGCTTTTGTACAAAAAATTAAAAACCTAAAAAAAAATGTACAAAAGTTGATAAAAATTGATTTTCGACTCAAATATTATTTCAAAAATTTGAGATAATGGCTTCTAACTAATTTTAACTTATAAGAAATATTGTTTTCAACATTCGATCAAATTTTGAGAAAAATCGAATTGACAGATTTTTAACAAAAACTGAAAACCTAAAGAAAAAACAATAATAAAAGTGCGAATCAAATATCTTTTCAAAAATTACAAATATTGGCTTCAAACTTATTTTATTTCACACAAAATATTGTTTTCGATATTCATATATCATTCGATATAAAAATCCAACAGTCCGTTTTTTCATAAAAAAATAAAATCAACAAAAAATAGTACGCAAATTTGGTTAAAATTGATACATATAGACAAACTCTTAAGCAAGACAAATCGATAGACGGGATGGGAAGTTATCAGTGTGGGTCGCATCCCAGCCTCTTATTTCATTTTCAATGCTGGCTTGTAAAAGAATACGAGCATGGGTGCACTATAATATTTTAAAAATCTTCATGTCATCAGAACAAAAGTTATATAGGGCCTTGCACATGAGAGCGAACAACTAAAGTGCCTTGCACATGAGAGCGAACAACGAATGGACGAACAAACGTGATTTTATACATTTTAAAAAGTCAATTCCAAACAAAAACACATTTAAATTATAAGAAACCAATTGACACTAATATTAGGAAATTTGCATTTTGTTCTCTAAAACAAGTGAATTTTGTAAAAACAATTTGGTAGTAACGAATCGCAATGTGGTTGCTACGAATTGTCAAACTCTATTCGCGTTCCACATACCATCCACACTGCAACGAATAAATTGTTCGCGCTC
Organism: Eupeodes luniger; assembly: GCA_951509635.1. Taxonomy (NCBI): domain Eukaryota; kingdom Metazoa; phylum Arthropoda; class Insecta; order Diptera; family Syrphidae; genus Eupeodes; species Eupeodes luniger. The sequence continues at coordinate 217,599,216 of OX608073.1, forward strand.
AACTTAACCTCAAAATTATACCACTCTTGTTTTGTTTTTGTCTGTGTGATCATGGCTGAGGAATATATGCAGAAAAGGGTAATTATAAATTGACAATTCGTCGCTGTCTGCGAATAGAAATAAAGCTCATGTGCAAGAAAAGTCAAAATATGCGAACATCCACAGTTCGCAGTTCGCAGTTCGTAGCTCATGTGCAAGATGCTTAATGAACGATTGGACGAACAAACGTGATTTTACACATTTCAAAAAGTCAATTTTAAACAAGAACACTTTTAAATTATTTATAAGAAACCAATTGACACTAATGTTAGGATAATAAAATTAGCATTTTGTTCTCTAAAACAAAAAAAAAATGTAAAAACAATTTGGTAATAAAAAATTGCAGTGTGGTTGCTACGAACTGTCAAACTCTATTCGCGTTCCACATACCATCAACACTGCATCGAATAAATTGTTCGCGAGCAACTTAACTTCAAAAAGTATACCACTCTTGTTTTGTATTTTTTTTTTTTTGTGAAATATCATGGCTGAGGAAAATATAGAGAAAAGGGTAAGCTCATGTAAAAGAAAAGTCAAAATATGCAAACATCCACAGCTCGCAGTTCGTAGCTCAAGTGTAAGATTCTTAAGTCAGGATGTACAAAAAATAGGCCAACATGGCTTACCAGAGGAACACTAGATTTAGAATCAAAAGGTTCAATTATTTATTTATTTATTCGTCTTAAAAGTTACAGACTCTATTTAGACTAATAATAAAATAACATAAAAATAAAATACATAATTTACGTGTAGCAAGTTAACACATGGTGACCACACGGGTCAACAAGTGCAGACAAGTGATCAATAAGATCGGGATTATCGTAAACTGCATAATTTATGACCCAAGCCAATATCATTTGCAATAGATAATTAAATGGTTTATGACCGAAGATAGCTACCGCTATCCGAACCATCGAGGAGAGTACGACCATCACAACGAGGAGTCCGATTCCAACCCCGCAACCATAAACATAAATGCTTGTAAAACTAGTGATAAGTTGCATTTTAAATAAAATACATTTTTTTATTAAAAATATTTGTTTAAAAAGTAAATTGGCGGCCGAGCAGGGACACGTTAAATTGTTAAAAAAAGTGTGTTAAATTAAAAGTGAATTAAATTCAGTGGGTGAAAAACCATACAAACAAAAACAATTTAATAGGCATTCGAGAAAAGGAAAACAGAAAGGAACACACCGACGAAGTATCCTTCAGCCACGAGAACCTAGATACAAAACTCAGACCTAAAACCTGAGCAACGAGGGAACGACTCAAAGAAGACTGCAGATTTAAAACACCTGGAGCAAAGAAGGGGACATTCACAATACCCAACTGAGTAGGTGCATCAGTAGCCGAAATCTCAACATAATAGTACGAAAGTAGGAATATTTTTTATTAATTCAAAAGGTTTTAAAATTCATTGGCATCATTAAAAATTATATTGCATAGGTAAGAAGTTGTTGCGTTATAATTGAACGCAACAAGTTCTTTTCACTTTTAATTTTAATAAAAAAAACGATGCATTTTGCATCCAATTGTCACTGATGTTTTATTTACAATCTTCTATTTGACAAATGTCACAATTCCTTCTACACGAGGATGAGAGAGAGCGGGACGGCCATAGTCCTTCTGACCATGGTTCTCTCTGTCATTTTCGTGAGGAAAAAAATAATACCAAGTTTAGTTTCAGATTTCAATAGAAGGATGGTTTCCATGGAAGTGAAACCAAACCAGATGGACGGTCTGGTGGATGCGTACGGAAAAGTTGCGCGAGAAGTTACTCCAAATGGAGAATGGCCTACGGCCCAACTTAAAGTCTTAAAAATTGTAAATTTATTTTCCTTTGGAATTCTTTTGTTTAATTTGTTGTTTCTTTAACGTTAATTGTATTAATGATAAAATTATTGTAACATTTGAAACAAATCGTATGGACATATGGACGGTTAAGTTTCGGGCAACTTATTTCGGTGTTAAGTAAATAGATCCCGAATGATAACTATTTTTTTTTCTTTCCTTTCACGCGGTTGTTTTAAAGTAAAAGTTAAAGTAAAGATTTTTCTCGATTTTAAGTTTCGTAGTCTTTGTTCGATATCAAAGTAGGAAGTGGGGGTGGCTGAATGCAGCTCCTGGAATCGTCGTGACCTGGAAGTGAATCCAGCGGGCGGCGAATTCCAGGGTGATTTGCATTTAGCTGTGAGAGAAGAGCGAGTAAGCGGGACCGCGAGTTTTTCATCACAAGTTGAGATCAACAAGTCGATCTCCGATTGGCTGTTGATGATGTGATTGAAATCCGCCACTCCATATTGGCTGAAAGCTAAAATGGCGGGAGAAAAAAAGAAGAGATAGGACAGATCTTGGAATCTGGCCGTCAATTCTTACAGAACATTCAAAGTGATGAGACGGAAAGTTTTTTTTGATATCGAGACAAAAGACAAAGTGAACAAAGAAAAATTGAGAAAAATTTTGAAGAGTGGATTGTGTCGTGATAAAATTAAACAAATTAAGGAAGAACAAAATAGAAAAAGGAAAGGAAGGAAAAAAAAGGAGTTAGTTGGGAATTTTACAGGAAGGCCATACAAAAAAAAAAGATAAGTAGAAATTTTCTTTCGTGTTAATCGTTTTTAATTCTTTGTTTAAATCCCAAAATTTTATTTGTGGGAAAATAAGACCTTAACGGTCCATTGTCCATACAATTTTTAGTTAACATTGAAAAGATCCTGAGTTTTAATCCTGCTTTGTAAGGTTTCTCAGGCAGCTTTAAAAATAAAAAGTGAATTTCGGTAAAATTATAATTGTTGTATTTCTTTTGTGGTTGGTTTTGTTTCTCTTTTGAAAGGTTTGCAATTTCCTTTTCTTATTTTCAGGAAAAAATTTCTGGCGCCCTTTTCCCTTACTTAACGTAAGAACGCCCCTGTGGCAATTTCTAATTAAATCTACAATTTTGATATCATCGTGATATAAAAATCATCAGCAACTTAATCAATCAATTCGTCGATTAATTGTTAATTGCTGAACCCACCCCCTTACTGAGCTCGTCGTGGTGGCAGCACTTAATTTGCTGCGTGTTGCAATTTTGCTTCTTCGCCGCTGTTATTTGACAGTTCGGCATAATCACATTTCATTACATCTTTTGCGGTTAGATTTATAAAGTGTTTTCGTTTGTTTTAATTTGTTTTATTAAGTTCGTTTATAATTTTATATTAATAATTATCAGGAATCAAAATTGCAACAAAGTGGTTGAAGTTAAATAAAAAAAATAATAATAATAAGTGTACAAATATTTCCATCAAAAACTGATAAGGAAAAAAGGAAGGAAAAAAACAGAATGGCAATGACACCAGAAGAACTTTCAACAGTAGTGAGTAGGTTGGTGGTTGACGCCAACCGAAAACTAGTAGAAGAGGTTAATAGACCAACCAAACAACTTTCGGCGTTGACGACAAGAAACGACATCGAACCTTACAAGGACATAACGATCGACCCAACAGTAGTAGGCGGCGAAGGATTGGAGGTAGCAAAATGCCTACCACAATTCGATGGGGAAAATTATGTATCTTGGTGAACAGCGCTAATAAATGCTATGAAGGTATATGGGAGCGTATCGGAATCCCGCTTTTTAAAATCCCGTCTTCTAAAATATCGATTTTTGAAATCCCGTCTTTCAAAATCTCGTTTATTCAACATCCCAATCAATTACAATACCACTTTTTAAAATCCCGTCAATTCCCGACAATCCCTTTTTTTTTTTACAAAATACGTGCATTAAACTAAATAACAATAGGAGTCCAGGGTTTTATGTTAAATTATTGACTAAAATATAATAATATCGTAATTTGTTTTGTTTTTACTTCACATAAACATTAATTTTTGTTTACAATATTAACTTTTGCACAAACAATATCCTACAGCAAATCTACCTCTCGATAACGGTTTTACCGCTATCGTTTACTTTGTTAATTGATTTGAATTTGTTTTTAAATAATACTGCTTTACTTTATATTCTTATTTTTTGATATGTTGTATTTGTTAAAGGTTACAATAAAATGAATCTAGAAAAATATCTCATTTTTTAATTTGTTTTAATTTTTTTCTAATTTCAATCTTGCAATCAAAACTAGTTGTTTAATTTTAAAAATCGGGTAATTTTTGAAAATTAAACAACTAGTTTTGATTGCAAAATCGGGATAATAGAAAACGGGATTATAAAAAACGGGATAGTAAGAAACAAGATTACAAAAAGCGGGATTTTAAAAAATCGGGATTATAAAAAGCAGGATTATTAAAAACGGGATTTTAAAATCGGGATTTTAAAAAACGGTAATATAAAAACCGGGATATCGAACCCAACCCAAGGTATATGAACCCTGTAAGGGAGGGGCAAGATATTTTTCTGTAGTGAACATAGTTAGAAATAAAACAATAGGGAAAGCGAACGATGTTCTCACCAGTCACGGAACACCATTAAATATAGACGCTATTTTAGGTCTGTTAGATTCAACATTTAGTAACAAAAGGCCTGTCCATATGCTTGAAACGGAATTAAGCCATATGAGACAAGATAGGGAAACCTTGCAGGAATTTTATGACGATGTAATGAAGGTACAGGAAATAGAGTCTAATCAGACAAGGATTAGAAACATAGGTTACAGTAATGATCGACATCAGTCTCGACAACATGGACCGAATCCATTGTCCGACCAGTCAACAATCAGGCCATTCCGCCAAAATAGAGCAACGAACCACAATGACTTGCCCCACCAAAATAGATAGTTTACGGAACCCTTCCAACAACGGAATAAACCATTCCAACAGAATCGCAATTTTAGCAATTCTGGTAACGATTATAACCGACCCGCGATGGACACATCGAGTGGGAATTTAGTGACCGCAAGACAAGCTACGCCTCATAACTTTAGTAATAATAAACCAAAATGGTCTAATGACACTTACAATAACAACCCGTTCAAGAGAGAGCGAACAATAAGCGATCAGATTGCAAATACAGTTCCACTCATCAATAACTTAAATGAGAGCGGTAATTTTTTAAAATAAGGCACGACTTACCATATACAAAAAGAACGGATGGTAGGTCGGGGCGCATATTTTATATTTTGATAGATACAGGAGCAACTCATAATTATGTAAAACCAGGTCTGTTCCCAAGTATGGAGCTTGAAACTCCATCGCGAGTTAATAGCGTCCACGGAACCACAATCATCCATACTTATCAAGACATATGTACATACATATCTTGGGAGTAAGGGATACATTTTATGACCTTAACGAACTCAAGGATTTCGATGCGATTATTGGCATCAAATTATTAAGAAAAGTAAATGGAAATATTAATATCAGGGACTCGACGTTGGAATATGATCAGGGCATGATACCCTTAATGTTCAACGATAATTTAATAAATACTCTTAATATAAATAACGAAATCTCTAAAAGCAAAAGTAACTTTAATCTTAAAAAAATATCAAGGTGTCTTCAACGAGAACCCAAATTACCTTCCATACAAATACAACACTCGTGTGCAATGTAGCATAGATACTACTATTGACATAGCTATTTTGACCAAAGGTTATCCAATCCATATCCACAATCAGTGGCAAATTTCGTTAACAAAGAAATCGAGAACTTACTCGAAAATAAAATAATACAACCTAGTAGAAGCGCATGCTTAACTCTTTCAGCAAGACTGAAAAGTACCCGGTGGCGGAAACATCCGTGATCCTAGCTAATCTAGGCAAAGCTAGATATTTCACCACTCTCGATTTGCAGAGCGGTTTCCATCAGATTAAACTGAAGGAAAGCGATAGGGAGAAAACGGCTTTTAACGTTAACAACGGCAAATTCAAATTCCTTCGAATGCCGTTTGGACTAAAAAACGCACCGTCCATTTTTCAAAGAACTATGGATGATATTCTTCGCGAGTATATAGGCAAATTTTGCCACGTCTATATTGATGACGTCATCATATACTCAGAAACGGAAGAGGAACATCTCGAACACGAACATCTCGAGCACGGAAAACATGAGAATATCGAGCGTAAAATCTAAATACTTTAGGAAAGAAGTAGAATTTCTTGGGTACATCGTATCCTTTAATTGTATTAAAATGGACCCAGTAAAAACTCGATGCATAGAGGAATTCCCACATCCGCAGACTTTACGTCAACTAAGATCTTTCTTGGGGTTGGCTGGTTATTACCGTAAATTCATAAGAAATTAAGCCATGGTTTCCAAACCCATGACGAAGTATCTTAGAGGAGAGAATGGTAGAACTGGCCAAAATAATAGCAAAAAGGTAACAACAGAATTCGATAAGGAAGCCATTAAAGCATTCAAGATATTGAAAGACAAACTCTGTGAGCAAGTTACTTTCAACCAACCTGATTTTACCGAAGACTTGAGCTAACAACAGACGCTAGCAACTCAGCCATAGGTGCAGTGCTTAGCCAAAATAATAAACCGATAATTTTTATAAGTCGAACTTTAAGTAAAACCGAAGAAAGCTACGCGACAAACGAGAAAGAACTTCTTGCCATTATTTGGGCATTGAAGAACCTTCGTAATTACATTTACGGTGTGAGTGGTATCCGCATATATACAGATCACGAACCATTAACGTTTGCCATTGGTGATAAAAACCCAAACGCAAAAATAAAACGCTTGCGCGCCTTCATAGAAGAGTACGCTCCGGAAATTATAAACAAACCAGGTAAGGAGAATATCGTAGCTGATGCTCTCAGTAGACAGGAACTCAATATGATGAACGAAGACGAATCAGAAGCAGGAACTGTTCACAGTGCAGAGAGTAGGCCCATTCCAGATGTAAAAAGAGTAAACCAAAGAATTATTAATTTTAAAGTACAATTAATCATAGACGAATCACTTAAGAATAAAATAATTTCAAAAGAAATCCACACAGGCTAAACTGGAGACATACAGTGCTTTTTAAAGATTAAGACATAGTAAGAGAAATTTAAACAATAATAAAAGCAGGCTTAACTGTAGGAATTTATAGTACGAAGAGATACATATTCTTCAAAATTAAAGATGAACTTTTAGAAGAATTTCCAACAGTTAAGTTCTTATTCTGTAATCAAATAGTTGAAGATGTAACCGATAAGGAAGAGCGATAAGGTATTATCACTGCTGAACACAACCGAGCTCATAGACAAGCTAAAGAAGTGTATAAGCAAATCGTTAATAAATATTATTGGCCAAACGCTTTCAAACAAATTTTGTCAATTAACGCTTCATGTGAAATCTGTAAAAAGAATAAGTATGACAGACATCCGAATAAGCAACCAATTGGAGAGACTCCAATTCCTGAAGAAGGGGGAGAACGCATTCACGCAGATATTTACTACTGCGAAAACGCATCATTTCTTACAATGACAGACCCTTTTTCAAAATATTTGATTACGACTCAAGTCATTCGAAAATTGAAGCGAAAAATAGGATGATTGAATTATTACCGCTTTTTGGTAACGTCAGAACGTTACGTTGTGCATATAACCTCCTAAATATAACCCATAAGACTACACCACCGGCTCATTTAAAGAGCAACGGAACAATAGAAAGAGTTCACTCTAAACTAACAGAGCTTATTATAATAGTTAAAGAAACTACGCATATAACAGACATAAAAGATGTAATGACTCTATCCACAAAGAAATATAACGAAACAATTCACACGGTGACAGACAAACGACCGACGATTCCATAATTATATAGATAATAGTGACCCAAAAGTTAAACTCCAAACACACCAACAAAAAATGTTAGGATATTTTAATAAAAATAGGAAAATTAAAACATATAAAGTAGGAGACACAATTTTTGTTAACAATGGACAGAGAAAAAGTAAGAACAAACCTATATTTGGAAAAAAGAAAGTTAAAGAAGACTTAGGAATCGAATAATCGAAAAATCCGTAAAGATAATATTAGAAATTAAACTTACAGATGATTCTTCTTATACTAACGCTAGTAGCCTCAACTTTAGCACAACAAATCACCGACTACACCAATGATGAATTTATTTTGATAAACGATGGTAGAGCTGCAGTTTACGAAGACTTCGAGGAGATCTATCACGTCATCAATTTAACTACCTACTCCGAAATATTAGATAGATTTAGAGCCAAAAGGAACTTTTAAAAATCATTAACCAGGAGCTAGAAATAGCCGACAAATTACTCAACGAACTATCTATCAGGAATAGGGAACGTAGAGGTATCAACAAATTAGGCACCCTTTGGAAATGGTTCTCCGGTAGTCCAGACCATGATGATGCCACCAAAATGAATTTAAAGTTGCAGGAGTTAATCAAATCAAACAACAAATAAAAACATAAATAAACAATTGTTCGACAAGTTCGACAGCATACATAGAGACATATGTATGTATTAAATAGTAAAGAGACAGCAGAAATTAAAATAATGAAATATATAATTAAAGAACTTAGAGAGATAATAAGCACCATTAATTTAGGTAAATCAAATGTACTCAATACACTATTGTTAGATTTTGACCAATAAAAAGCATTATGGAACAAGAAAAAGTAAATATATCCATAACAGACACACTAGATGCTTCCATACTTAAAATGGTGCAAAAAAATAATATAATCAAATACCCCAAAGTAAAAGTGTTAGGTTACCATTACATAACTAGAAGTAATGATGTAAATGGTGGAAAAATGATTATATTAAGTGAAATTGTTAAATATAAGAACAAATTTTATAAATCCGCATGTAAAAAAGAACTCAACCACGATTACTGTAAAATTATTGAAGGAACAAGCTGTTTAACGAACCTTTTTAATAAATATAAAGCTAACTGTACAGAAATCAAAGAAAGAAACGAACCTATAGAAATTATTAACGAAGGAAATATTGTATTAACAGGAAATCATATTGCCATGAAATAAAAGTAGTAGGAATCAACCTGGTTCAATTTGAAAATAATGCATCAATTGATGGAAAATTGTATTTTAACTCAAAAAAACCGAATATTAGAACATATTAAGTTAAATAAACCATCCCAAACCCAAATTCTCGAGTACATTGCTTCACAAGACGAAGACGAGAATCTTATGTACACAACCTTATATTACATAGAACCATTTTTGTCCGATGTAAAAGAACATCCCGTGTTGTGGGGAATATGTATAAAAATATATATTTGCATATTAATCTACTCCCTACAAGATTTACCAGGTACTGCGAGTGTATCAAGCGAACAAAACGAACATACCTGATCATGATCAACAAGTCACAATAGAAATGGAAAATTTCATAGACAATTCAAGATCAAGAGTACACGAGATGTCAAGCGAAAGATTGGGACAATCTTCTTTTGACCAAGGGGAAGTTAACACATGGTGACCACACGGGTCAACAAGTGCAGAAAAGTGCAGGATGAAAAATGACACCAATGAAATGTTTTAAGACCGACAACGCCGTTGAAAGCTACCGCTATCCAAACCTTCGAGGAGAGTACGACGATCACAACGAGGAATCCGATTCCAACCCGGAAATTATAAACATCAATACTTGTAAAACTAGTAATAAGTTGCATTTTAAATAAAATATATTTTTTTTATTAAAAATATTTGTTTGAAAAATTAATTTAGCATTATAACAAATTTACTAATTTTTATTTCAAAACATTTCTATTAATATTTAAATCAATTGCAAAATCATATTCATTAAAATCCATACAAGGTCTTGTGATAGCATAATCTGTTTGTCTGACTGATGGTAAGGAACATTTAAAAAATCATAGTTACACGGGCGCAAGTTTCGAGAAAGCGCATAATTAAAAAAAAGATAACAAAACCAGACAGTCAATATTAAAATTCAATACATCAAAAGCAAAAAGTATTGAGTTTAATTTTCTTCTCTAAGAAAGGGGTTTTAGATCAATTAAAATACACCTCGTCTCATAAGATGGAACATTAGAATAACCAAACATTTTTCGTAAGCAAACTTTGTGACCCTTTTTTTTCTATACGACAAATGCTAGACGCGGTAAATGGGCTCCATATAACAGTATAATATTCTAAATTATTAATAATCTTTGACAACATTATAAGGAAACATTTGCTTTTCATCATTTGAGAATTTCCAATTAATAAGGGTATTCATGTAACGATATAATTTTCTACTTCGTAGAAAAATATAAATTTCCGCAAAGGGTTTACATGAACACCCCATTAGAAATATTTGCGGAAATGTTAGAAACAAACACAAAATTTATCTGTTTTTTTTTCTACGATTTCTGCTTCAAATTTGAGAGATAAAAGTCTATATTTTGGAGAATATTTTTCCCATACAAATTTTGACAGTTGATTTCTACCGATAGAAAATTCTACAGTTTTTAAGGTTTCTATGGTTTTTCTGTGTTTGCATGAATACCCTTAATATTAGGCAAGTTGAGATCACAAACAACTACAAAATAACAATTTTCATCTTTATCATTAGCAATATCTAAAATATTTTTAATGTGAGACTCATAAAATGAATTTTGAGATGGAGGTGGGAAATTTTATACAAAAATATATAAATGAATCATTTAAAAAGATTGAATAAATAAATCTACACTGGCACAAATCTGATTAATTTCGAAAGAATGATAAAAAAGATATTTTAATTTCTCTACTGTAAAATTTCATTGAACAACCAACAAAACTCCTCCTCCTCAGTTTGACCAGTTTGTCAATCTATGCGAAAGACGTTGTAATCGGAAGGGAAATATTCACCATTCAAAAAGTTATCATTTAACCAAGTTTCAGTTAAAGCTATAATGTCGTTTGGACAGTCCAGGGCAGCAATTAAGAAATAATGCGATTTGGTTCTCATATCGCTCGCATAATGACAATAGATGAAAAACAGTTGTCGAAGCTAAAAATCGGAAGATCATTCACTATGTTGATGTTGGATTTTGTTTTTGGCCCAGTGGATGGTTTGGATGGTTCAAAAACTTCTTAGCTTGTACACCAGTTGGCCAAAAAGATGATAAAAGAACAGCATGGAAAGATCTCGAAGTTTAAAATTTATAAAATGCAGTTGAGAAATATCTGCATCTTTCTTTACCAATTTAGAGCAAACAAAATTTTCTGCTGGCAGATTTAGTTTTTGTGCAACAACAACAAATTTCGTAATTTCGTTTTCATTGACAGTATTTTTAAGTCGAGAAACATACATATATAAAGCGTAGTTTAGGTAAAGAAGGAAGAACGGAAACGGCGAGAACATCGCTATTAAGTGTTTTTGTTTCTTACTCTTACTAGTACCTGACACATTATTGTTCGCTGTAATATTATTGCTTACAACAGCTTCAGAAACACGATCATCAACAGCAACAAGTTTTTCACTTTCGTACGCACCTTCGCCACGATCATCAACAGCAACAAGTTTTACTCTATCCACATTAACCTCAGTAATATCAACAACATCACCAACGTCACCGCGAGCATCGACAGGAACAGAATTGGATAACGTAGAAGCTGATAACATTTTAGTTGATGAAGGAGTGAGAGAGGAACGCGTAGGAACGTTATTTTTTAACGAAAGGCGGCTGTGGGGTGTAGAGGTTTCTCCGAAAGGAACTTTTTTGTTTTTTGTATTAGTAATTGAGTTTGACTGTTTCATTTTATCAGTTACACTAAAACTTGTTGTTCTCTGAGCACGAATAGATACACATACGTATACGGGTGTTTTGACTCAGATCTAGAGTAGGTGTTGCACTCTAAAAAGAAGAACTTGTAGATGGAACATCGAGCAACATAGAAAGTTCTCTTAATTTGTCAATGCACAGTTTTAAAGGAATGAGAATGCACTTTTCGTGATAATTTCTTTTTTATCGATGATATTTTTGATATGATATTTTTACTAAAAAATACACACACAATTTATTAAAAAATGTTAGGAATGCAAAAAAGTTTTGCAATGGGCATGTAGTTTGTTATGTCCGACTTGAAATATTGGTGTAAGAAATTACACAAAAATTAAATATGAAGGGTGGCTAAAGTTTGTATTTCTTGATTTCTTTAAAGATAAAATTTTTTCCAAACAATTATAAAGCATTGTATTAAACTTTGAAACTGCTTCGTAAATATTAGAAAATTCGAATTTATCAGCAATTTTAGAAAATTGTTAAATCTTCAGGCAACATCTCTTCTGAAATTAAAATTATATAAGCAACCAAAGGAATTACTGTTTTCAGTAAGCTGATTACAAGTCAATAAAAGTGTTGGCTGTTAGTCAGTAAGAATAAACAAAAAGGGCGCGAGTACGATAACTTTGGCGCCAAGATATAATAACGGTTTTTGGTAGAGGGGCTTAATACAAGCATTTTTTACAATGGGAGGGGTGGGTCTATCTCCCCCCGTTTAGGCGGTAGGGGCAATTTAAAAAAAATTATTATTTAAAATGGAAAAAAATAATTAAAAAATAACGGTGATACTTACAATTAAGTTTTATACATTTTTTTAAAGCCAACATTCTGTTTTATTAGCTAATGTTTAATTCAAGTCAAAACTATGCATAGTTTTTGAAAAATTTAATTTTAAACTCAAAATTTGAGTAAAAAAAGTTAAAAAAAAGGTTTAAAGTGTAATTTTTCAATACTTCAAGATTATCTACCATTGTTTTTATTTCAGAGTTTATTGCTCTTATTTGTTTTTGATCAAAAACTAGATGATTTTATGTCTTTTAGTTTTTGAGAAAATTGAAAATAACCACAACTACTATATAGGTGCGAGTTTGGGTGTATGCAACAGTAAGGTGTGTGCGAGTTTGGGTGTATGCAACAGTGGGATCTGTAAGGGGGGCATGCTGCCCCCCTGCAACCCCCCTGCTTGGGAACACTATAGGATTTGGGGTGGGTGCAAGTTGGAGTGCGTGCAAGGTTCGGTGGGTGCAAGATGGGGTGCATGCAAAGTTTCTTTTGCATTTAAATAAGCTGGATTTAAGAAAAATTAATTTACGCTAGGTGTATCTTAATCCATATTCCATTATTAATATCAAAATAAGACTACGTTAATACAAGCAAGGAAAAAGTAATTTAATTAAAATATTTTTTTTGGTAATTTTCTATTTTCTCAAGAACTAGAAGACATAAAGTCATTCAGTTTTTGATCAAAAACAAATAAGAGCAATGAATCCAAAAAAAACAGTAGATATTTTGAAAGTTTTGAAAAACTGCACTTTAAACCTTTTTTTTAATAAATTTTTAGTTTCAAACAATTGTTTTCAAAAACTATGCATAGTTTTGACTTGATTTAAAAACAAGCTAATAGACAAAAATTTTGGTATAATACTTAATTGTAAGTATTACCGTTATTTTTTAATTGTTTTTTCCATTTAATGTACATATTTTTTTAAATTGCCCCTACCGCCTAAACGGGGGGAGATAGACCCCCCTCTCCCATTGTAAAAAATGCTTGTTTTTAACTGTTCTATACAAATCCGTCATTAAACTTTGTCGCCAAAGTTATCGTACTCTCCCCAAAAAAAGATATTAAGAATTGAGACAAAATCCATCAATCTCAAACTCATGCTTTGATTTGAATTGTAAAGAGGTTATTAGGATCAAAGATTCTATTTTTGGGGTTTACAAAGCCGGGGTTGACTAAAGAAAATTAAATTAAATTAAAAAAATCTAGAAATATCTGTAACGGGCATATTCGACGTATCAAATGTTTGCATGACCAGAAATTACGTCAAAAAATACTAAAAAAAACAGTAAAAATGTCCGGTTATTTGTAAAAGCCTACGTCATCGTCAGTTCAGCTGTTTTCCAATGACACTCCTTTTGTGTTTTCGATTATTAAACCAATTTAATTGCAGCAGAGTTTGCTTTTAATTCAATGCTGTCAATGAGTGACATGACTCCTCCTGTATTTGAAAGCGTAAACGGTTCTATGGGGCAAATCTTTTTTCGAACTCATAAAGTTGCCAGAGAACTTACAGAACTCCATATTTACAAATTGTCCCGGATTGTATTCCCGCTATCACACTGAAGAGGTGATCTTCAACGCTGGCAAATCACTGCGTAAGTTTTTCCATCTTTCTTACTCTACATGCTTCTTTCCGAGTGGATGGACAACAGCATTTGTCCAGCCTGTCCCTAAAAAAGGCGAATCCTTCTTCCCATCAAACTATCGTCCAATTGCACTTACATACGTGTCTTCTTTTCAAGGTCATGGAAACACTGATTAATTTTCAGCTAGTGAAATATCTTGAAAAACGAAACCTTCCGACCGGCAGTACGGCCTTCGTAGAAACAGGTTTATTAGTGATTTGATAGTTTATCTCACCGAACATAAAACAAATTCTTAAATCGTTTTAGGGAAAGCAAGATTATTGCACTTGATATTTCAAAAGCATTTGATAAAGTTTGGCATCAAGTTTTATGTCGAAAATGCGTGCATTTGGCTTCGATGAATCTGTTCTTCGTTGGTTTAGTAATTTCTATGGATGGTTTAATACAAGTAGTAATGGACGGGTTCAAATCTAATATCCAAAAAATAAACGCTAATGTGGTCCAGAGCTCAGTTTGATCTCCGACACTCTTCCCTATTTTCATAAATGATCTCTTGTGCAAAACTTCTGACCCACTTAATTTCGCTGATCAAATTTCCCTCAGCTTTTCATATTCATTTCATTCCTTGTTCTTCGGATGTGGTCTACCAACGGCAGTGTATGATAAGCTCATTAACTTCTGATCTTGACGGCATTGTATAAGAAATAAAATAAATAAACTAGGTGGCGCAACAGTCCTTTGAGAACTAGGGCCTAGTGACTTACAATTCTCAACCATTCGTGTGTGTGAGTAATGTTGTCAGGGATGGAGGGGACCTACAGTTTTTAAGCCGAATCCGAACGGCTAATTTGAAAGCACTTTTCATGACAAGAATTACTCTTGGAAAATTTGTCAATTCTTCGCAAGAGGCAGTATCTGTGAAAAAAAACTTTAGATGGCACAGGCAGGGATCGAACCATAAGCATTGTATAATGGGGAAAAAATACCGCGTACAATTTAATGCTTCAAAAAGTTAAATGCTGTCAAATGTCGCATAAGTGTAACCCTCGCCCCATGGCACTATCTATAGGTGGTACTTGCATCGAGAAGACTGAACACCTTGAACTGCACGAACGGTCTGTTGTAGAGTGAGCACATATTTAAATTGTCCGATAATTCTACTTAGTGCTTAGGTTTTCTCTGCCGATGCAAGAAGTTTTTTACCCCTTCTAATCATAATAACATTATTCTTTTATCTTGGCTGGTGCCCCGAAACCGTGGTAGTCTTTTGGATAGAATTGAAAAGAGAACTTTCAAAATGATAGGCGATCGATGTCTAGCTGAAACTTTCGTTTCTCTTAAGCACCGTCGTTAGATTTCATGTCGGCGTAAAGTCTCCTCGTAGTGAATCAATAACGATATTGGCCATGGCCACTCCACTATTTTGAAATCATTCAGATCTTTAAATAGTACCGTTAACTAAGTTTTTTAAATTTAAAAACACTGAAATTTGTTGTGTCAATTCAACAAGCGTGCAACAAAGTAAGACGCGTTTTTATCGGCTGACGAATTCCTTAAGAAAAGTTAAAATTTAAAATAAGCAATTCCGTTTTTGAAGTGCTAAATTAGTCTGAAAAAAGTGACAGTTTAGTCTTTGGTTTTTAAGTCGCGATTCTGGATTATACTTTCAAAATTAATAATAAAAATATTATAATTAAAATAAATAATTTTTAAGAGAACTTGATCAACAGTGTCATATTATATTATTAAAACAATATGAAAGCATAAAACAGTTTTTGTTTTAACAAAATCACTATTTTACACAACACAAGCAAACTTAATATACTTACCAACACTCTTTTTTTGAGTCTGTGTTATTTAACAAAATGTGTTTAATGCTAAAAATTCAAAGTGAACAAATGATTTCTCTTATTTCATCTAAGATCACAGAAAGTAATGGAAATATTGCCAGTAAAATGAATACAAAATTCGCAGAGCTCGATAAAAATATCTCCGAAAACTTGATGAAGTACAAAGCACAACCCGTAACGAAAACGCGTCTCTCACTTTCGAACCTAAAAATAAAGATTAGTTGACACTATTTAATATATACATAAACTCTTGCTCAGTTGATTAAATGATCTCAACATTCTTTTTAATTACTTTAAAAAAGCTTCGATAATAACAAAAATAAAAGCGAAACGAGCGTCATGTTACTATTTGGCATCCCTCGCACTCCTGAAGAAAATCTCAAGGCGTACTTTAATCACCTTTGCCGTATTATAAACATTTAGGCCCCTTTCACACCAAATGAATCCGAATCAATCAGAATCCCTCCGAATCAAGTTGAATCTAATTGACCAAGATTCGGCTTCGAGCGCTCCGTTTAAATGTAAAGGGATTCTTTTCCCGTCTTCAGACCGGACGAATCTGGTTCAATCAGGTTTGATTCGAGGCCGCACTTGATTCAACCTGTCAGATTCCTCGTCCGGTCAGTCTTGAATCAACAACCATACGAGAGAGAGAGCAACTAAAAGAAGGAAAACAAAAAGATGAAGGGATTTTTATAGATTCAGGTTGATTCAGCTGGTGTGAAAGAGTGGAGATGGCGAATCAGATTCAACTTGATTCGGAGTGATCCAGATTGATTCGGATTCGTTTGGTGTGAAAGGGGCCTTAGCCACCGCTAATAAATGACATTATCTGCACGCGCTTGAAATCCGATGATAACTCGGCGATTGTAAATAAATTCAGAACACCTTACGATCGAAATTTTGTTTTAAAGTCGATGGCCCAATATAGGAAAATAAACAATAAGCAATTATGCCTTAGACATATGACTCCTCTCCGATTCACCTATTTTTGTGCGCGAATGTTTACCAAAAAAAAATAAAAAGTTTACTGAGTGGCGTGCGACACTCAAATTAAAAAAAAAAAGAGAAACTACTTTTTTCTGTGTTTGCATTGCGTGGTCTCGTCTATGTCAAACGTCACTTTAATGATGTGAAAGCTTTTTTGGATTATTTTCATTACTATTATTATAGTAATAATTATTATTAACGTTATAACTGTCTAAGTTAAAACTTAACATTTTTAATTAACTTATTACTAGCGGATCTGACAACCGTTGTCCTGTATAAATTATTGGTATAATCAAAGGAATCCGTCTTGGCCTTTGTAACGGGTTATTCATTTTGCGGTTTCAAAAGTATATGGCTGGAATTCGACATCTGTCAAACTAAGTTGTTAAACCAATTTGTTTTTTTTAGTTGAAAGTCTGACATTTACTGAAATGGATCACTTAACTATCGCACAAGTCATACAAATTGTTAAAACCTACTACTAAAATTGTGATTCTGCCACAGCAGAAGGTTTACATATTCGTCAAACTACGCAAGCAGTTCGCAAAATTGTGAAGGAAATTAAAGAGACTGGATTATATAGCGCTGCTGTAAGTGAAAGTTTTGCCGAAGACCCCGAATTTGTCGATTCCTCGTCGAAAAAAGCCGTGTTTATGCAGATACACCTTTAACTCTTGAGCACTTAAAAACCCACATTCGCCATTTTATGGCTGAGATACCGCCCAATATGAATCCATGCTTCCAACAATTTGCGCGGTGGTCATTTAAATGATGTAGTTTTTGGCTCATAATGTCAACGATCGAACTTTAAAATAAAAAAGAAATACCATGAAAATATTGTATATGTGTTTAATTTACGTTTACTTTTGAAACCATAAAATGCCATAAAATGGATAACCCTGTACTTCTTTTTCAAAAGTGTGCTTCAATGACGTCGTTCATTAATTTCTTCACTGAAAAGTCGGATGCCATAACAAATAGTATAGGAGCTCGCAACGTTTTCGAGCGAGAATTATAGGTCGGCCAATTTTTTGATATGTTGTCTTACTTGCTTTTACGGTTAGAGTCTGGGCAGTCTGGCTGGCGGTAGTGGTTGCGTTTAGGGGGGAGGGGCAATTTAAAAAAATTATTACTTAAAATGGGGAAAAAATAGTTAAAAAATAACGGTAATACTTACAATTAAGTATTATACCTTTTTTTAAAGCCAACACTTTTGTCTATTAGCCTGTTTTTAAATCAAGTCAAAACTATGCATAGTTTTTGAAAAAAATTGTTTTAAACTCAAAATTTGGTAAAAAAAAAGTTAAAAATATGGTTTAAAGTGTAATTTTTCAAAACCTTAAGATTATTTATTATTTTTTTTTCTAGAATTCATTGCTCTTATTTGTTTGTGATCAAAAACTGAAAACTAGATGATTTTATGTCTACTAGTTCTCGAGAAAATTGAAGATTACTAAAAATCGAATATGGATTAGGATATACCTAGGCTAAATTAATTTTTCAATTTTCTCAAAAACTAAAAGACATAAAATCATCTAGTTTTCAGTTTTTGATTAATAATTAATAAGAGCAACAAATTATTTAAAAAAAAACATATTTATAAACAAATGGTTTTGAAATACCTATTGAAGTTGAAATTTTTTTTTTAACTTTTTTTTACTTAAATTTTGAGTTTAAAATTATGTTTTTCAAAAACTGTGCATAGATTTGACTTGATTTAAAAAGTGGCTAATAGAACAGAATGTTGGCTTTAAAACAACGTATAAAACTTAACTGTAAGTATTACCGTTATTTTGTAACTATTTTTTTTCCATTTTAAGTAATAATTTTCTTAAATTGCCCCTCCCGCCTAAACGCATAGTAAAAAATGCTGATTTTTAACTGTTCTATACAAATCCGTCATTAAACTTTGTCGCCTAAGTTATCGTACTCTCCCCAAACTTTTTTTACTCAATTAATTTTTTGTTCAAAAAATTAAAAAAATCGCCTATGACACATAATAAACAATCATAAAAATGTCTGGCAATAATAAATGCATATATAGGAGACCTATTTAAAGGTGGAAAATTGGAAATTAAGCTTTAAAAAAATCTTTTAAAATTCAAAATTATCACCTGTACAGGTAGGTTGTGCACTAACAAACGGAACCGCTACCGCCAGCCAGACTCTAACCGAAAAAGCAAGTAAGACAACATATCAAAAAATTGACTGACCTAAAATTCTCGCTCGAAAACGTTAAAAAAGTTAAAAAAAAATTTCAACTTCAATATTTCAAAACCATTTGTTTAGGTTAGGTTAGGTTATAAGGGGTGTGCACAGCATGAAGCTGTTGCGTACACGGGGGCCTGCTGGTCCATTGTGATCCCCTGTAAAAGTAAAAGTAAGCATCGATGCTCCTCAATCATTGCCGATTAGCGTAGACTGGCTCGTTAACGAACCAGCCTGTGCTATCTATAAATTTCCTCATGTTTGCCATAGAGACCTGTGCTAGATCATCCAGTTCTTCAACAAACCTGTTTCCGAAATGACGGAGTCGGCTGGTTTGGAGGTTCGGACAGTCACAGAGCAGGTGTTTAATGGTTTCTATTTCCTCCTCATCCTGACAGCTCCTACAGAAATCGGGTGCAAATGCCCCTATCCTATTAGCCATTACGCCAATGGCGCAATGACCTGTTAGTACACCTATCAAGATTTTAATGTTCTTTTTACTCAGCGATAGAATGTACCGAGTTTCCTTTTCATTTATGTTAGGCCATAAACTTCTAGAGATTACGCAATCGTCTCTGGATTTCCAGGAGTTATTGATTTTCTCTTTTAGTTTAAGGTCTATCTTCCTTTTGAGTACCCCAATCGGGACGAGTGGTCCCCTACCCGAATGGTCGCTACTAATTATATCTGCTTCTGACCCTTTCTGGCTAGTTCATCTGCTTTATCATTACCTTCTATATCGCTATGTCCAGGAACCCAACACAGCTTTACCTGGTTAGTGTGGCAACCATTTGTTTATAAATATGTTTTTTTTTTTAAATAATTTGTTGCTCTTATTAATTATTAATCAAAAACTGAAAACTAGATGATTTTATGTCTTTTAGTTTTTGAGAAAATTGAAAAATTAATTTAGCCTAGGTATATCCTAATCCATATTCGATTTTTAGTAATCTTCAATTTTCTAGAGAACTAGTAGACATAAAATCATCTAGTTTTCAGTTTTTGATCACAAACAAATAAGAACAATGAATTCTAGAAAAAAAAATAATAAATAATCTTAAGGTTTTGAAAAATTACACTTTAAACCATATTTTTAACTTTTTTTTTACCAAATTTTGAGTTTAAAACAATTTTTTTCAAAAACTATGCATAGTTTTGACTTGATTTAAAAACAGGCTAATAGACAAAAGTGTTGGCTTTAAAAAAAGGTATAATACTTAATTGTAAGTATTACCGTTATTTTTTAACTATTTTTTCCCCATTTTAAGTAATAATTTTTTTAAATTGCCCCTCCCCCCTAAACGCAACCACTACCGCCAGCCAGACTGCCCAGACTCTAACCGTAAAACCAAGTAAGACAACATATCAAAAAATTGGCCGACCTAAAATTCTTGTTTTCCAAACGTTGCTAGCTCCCGGACTAAAAAATGCTAGTACATTTTGTTATATCATTTTTTTTAGTTCCCCGTTAGTTAGTTAGTAATCTAAGATTGTCCATCCATCTCTTATTTGGACTTCCTCTAGGTCTACATTCGTTTGGTTGGGTCCATTTGGGTTGAATTGGATCTGTTATGTTAATCCTTCTTCTGATTTCTTTGTTTCTTATTCTTTGAGCTGTCCTTATTTTTAGAAATGGTTTCTCCGTTTCTACTTGACACTTTCTAAGTTTGTCGAGTTAATTTGATGTGAGCCCATTGATTGTAATTTGTTTGTCATGACGGGAAGTATTGTGACCTTCGAGTCCAAAAACTGTTTTACATTCCAAAATTCCCTGTAACTCTTAGTTATACGTATGTAGGTGAAAAGGTAGCAAATCTATCGGTCCAGTTAAGCATGCGAAAAATAAACTAACTTTAACTAACTTTATAACTTGACAGGGTTTGCATTTCTGAATCTTGGCTTCATAAAGAAATAACTGCAGCTCAAATGGTTTTTAAAAGCCTTTACGGGTTTTTGTTGGAGGTTCTTCAATTTTCGTTCGTAATAATTTACAGTGTAACTTAATTCAAAAGGCTCCAATGGGCAGTAAAATTGAGTATGCTTTTGTTGAAATTTAATTAATAAAATTGTATCTACTGGGATCATTTTATAGAATTATATTATATACAATATATTTTAGATGAATTATCTTATTTATCTCCGATGATTGTGGTAAAGGCGGCTTTAACTGTAATATTCTTTATAATACCAGTTTGGTTGATTTTATGAAAATGTTAACCCTGTTAGCAATAAATACAACTCTACCCACTCACTTTACGATTTCTTTGCTTTAATTAGCTTTCAGCCCCATGATTTTCACATCCTGATCTTATACACCTATAACGCTTGAATGCGAACCTGCCAATCTAGACAATTCATACACTTTTCGAGATTTTAAAAATGGTAAACAAAACACTTTAGAGATAAATATTAGATATATCGATGACTTGGACAAAGGAGTATAGTATTGGAAATAAGATTGTTAAATTTAAAATAGATACAGGTGCTGATGTTAATTGCATACCAATCAATTTAATAAGAAAATATGAATATTAAATATCATAGTCACCATAATGATTTCTCTGTTTTCGATTATAATAACAACAAAGTGCCTATTTTTGGAGTTGTCGAACTTAAATACTTAGATGTAGGTAATAGAACTGTAAAAAGTGCCAAGTTTTTGGTTGTTGATGACAAATGTAAGCCTTTTCTTGGATTATATACTTGTGTAAGCAAGGACTTAAAAGATTTGTTCATGGATAGATATCGTAATGTTTTTCATGGAATTGGTAAGTTCCCAGGAACTTTTTCAATAAAACTTAAGGAAAATTCAAAACCAGTCCTTCATTATAAAAAAAGAATTCCAATTTCACTCATTGATAAATTAAAGTCAGAACTTGCGTCAATGATTAAAGATGGAATCATTTCACCCGTTGACTACCCAACTGACTGGGTTAATAACTTGCAAATAGTCAGTGTTGGGACCTCGCAGAAGCAAAAGAGTGGTAGAAATGATATCAAAAAGGTGGTAGAAAAGTGGTAGAAATTAAAACCCATTTTTATATTCAATAACTTATTAAAAAATACAAAATATTATATAAACAATAATTCAGTTCTTTCAGTTTCAAATATCACAATTCACAATAATTAAATTAGTTAGAAAAACTTAAAATTATTTTTTGCTATATAGACCGCAGGAAAATTTAAATTTTGAAGCATATTTCAGTAATGCTCCCGGAGGATTAAAATTCTGAAAATTTACTGAAATTTCCCTTGCAGCCAAAATGTTGTGAACGGTTGTAGTTTTTAATTTATTTCTTTTTTCATTTTTTATATTTTTTAAATCTGAAAATAGCACTGTTCCAACATATAAAAAGATATGTTTTCAAAAATTAAATTGTCCATTCCGTCTTTTAAGTTTTTTATCAAAAGCCATTGTGAAACAGTGTCATCAGTTTTAAAAATTTGGACTAATTGATTTTCTCCAATTAATTTTCTCCACTCATTATTAATTAACTCTAGTTCTGAGTTATTTATAGTTGGTGAAAAATGTTTCGTGAGACCTAAAAGTGATGGCATTGTTCCATCAATGACGTTTTTCGGGTTTAAATATTTGAAAAATTTTAGTTCATCGTTTGAAAGGTTAAACCTTTCTCCAATTTGAACACATAATTCAATATAATAGCTGCACATAACTTTTCGTAGTTGCATTACATCTTGTTCAACAATATCATTTTCAAGTAAGTACCTTTCAAAGTAAAGACCAAAATACATTTGAGAATATGGTAAATAGTATTCACTGTTTTTTATATTTGTGTTTACATTCATATTTTCTGGTTTTACAAAATTTTTCATAAAATTTAATTTCAATGTAGTCATTCTTTCGAATATCAAGTTTATTTTTGTGTTCTCAGATTGAAATGTTTTATTTAACTCGTTTATAATTTTAAGATTTATTGACAAAAAATTTAAATATACATACTATAAATATTAAAAGGTAGAGTTTAATGATAGGTGAACGGTGAGTTGCAAAAAGTGGTAGAATTTGCTTTTTAGGTGGTAGATTTTCATGAACACCAAAAAGTGGTAGAAATACCACTTAAGTGGTAGAAGTCCCAACACTTGAGAAGCCTAATGGTCGTCTTCGAATTTGCTTGGATCCGAAACCTCTTAATGAGTGCATTAGACGAGAGCATTTTTTAATTCCAACTATTGATGACTTAACATCTAAATTGGCTAACAAGTACTTGTGTTATTGACTTGACAAGCGATTTTTGGCATATGGAATTAGATATGGCGAGCTAAGAATAAACAATAATTATGACTCCTTTTGGTAGGTATAGATTTAATCGTGTGCCGTTTGGTTTGAACTGTGCACCGGAAATGTTTCAGCGAAAGATGGTTCAAATTTTTGGAGATATACCGGGATCCTTGTTTATTTTGATAACCTAGTTGTGTGTGGAGAAAATGAAGAAAATCATGATGAAGTTTTGAATTTGGTTATGGACAGAGCTAGAAAAAACAATATTAAACTTAATCCGGAAAAGATTCAATATCGTCAACGGGAAGTAAAATGTATGGGTAACATACTATTCGAAGGAAAAATCAAAGCAGATTTAAAATATAGGGATGCGATTTTAAAAAGAAAAAACCAGGAAGCAAAGGAGATATTTTGAGATTTATGGGTTTGCTCAAGTATTTAGCAAGGTTCATTCCAAACTTATCGAAAGAAACAGCGGAATTGCGAAATTTGACACGGAATGATGTTGATTTTAACTGGACAGAAAAACACGAAAACGAATTTAACAGGTTGTTAAAAATAGTTACATCGGAACCAGTTCTAGCAATTTATGATCCAAAACAGCCAGTAGTTATTCAAAATGATGCATCGAAGGATGGATTGGGGTGCGTTTTAGTTCAAAATGGACATCCTGTAGCTTTCGCTTCTCGAAAACTCAGTAAAAGTGAACAAAAATGGGCCCAAACTGAAAAGGAACAATTGTCAATTGTATTTGCACGTCAAAAGTTTCATTTATTTTTGTATGGCCGTGAGTTTTCAGTTGAAAGCAATCATAAGCCACTTGAAACATTGGTTAAGCGTGATATTGACGATGTTACAACCCGTCTTCAGCGAATGTTTATGTTTCTATTAAAATATCCGCAAATGACTATTATCTATAAACCGGGTAAGGAATTGCTAGTAGCTGATTGCTTATCACGTGCACAACAAAGTGAAATATCGGAAATTGAAGGGCTATTGGCAGTGGCGGACTAAGAGGCAGTGACACCCGGGGCAATAAAGCAAGCTTACACCCCTTAAAAATTTAAGAAAAAAACACGAACAAAGATTTTATTTAAAGGTGCTTACGAGCTTTTATTGTACTGAATGTTTCGATTATATCATTAAAATCTATATTTTTTGTGTGCTCCGTTTCGATTGAAAGTATAGCCAAATTAGTCAACCTATTTTGGCTCATCGTTGATCTTAGATAAGTCTTTATTAATTTTTATTTGAAAAAGCTTCGTTCACATGATGCCACTGAGACGCAAATTGTTAAATAAATTCTCATCGCCAATGACAGACTCGGTAAAGAGTCTGAAAAATCCCACTTAACAATGAAGCTTAAAAATTCAAAGACTGTCCAAATTTCTGCATATTTTAAATTTATCTTTGAAGCTACCATGTGACGCCGAATTCGCTGGATTTCCAATATGATACTGTTGTCTGTAAGTTCTGTAAATGTCGAGGTAAGCATTGGAACCACAGCCCGCAGTTCTTCTTCCGTTCCATACAGCAATATTTTCGGTTGAAGAGCTGAGAAAACTGACGCAATATCTTCCATGGCCTTAGATCGATGCACAAGTTCAGTATAAAATGTATCCTGACATTCTAACATGGCTCTTCGTGTTTCCTCTTCCAACGTCAAACCAGCATCTTGAGCCTTTTCGCCTGGCATAATTTTCTTCTTTTTTCTTCTTCCCCGCCTTTCAATTGAAATTTCTAGCTTGGTGCATTGTTCTCTTGCGTATATTACAGCCTTTTTCACGGATTCATCACGGTGTTCACGAAGAAAACTCGCTAGTGGCTTAAGTTTTATTACACTTTTTTCTAGAGTGAGCTCGGATTTTTGCAAGTATTTCTGTGCTGAATCAACTTCTTCCAAAATATCGAACCAGAATGAGTATTAGTGTGCAAAGTTATTTTTCTGTTACTGATGGCACCCCCTATTAGTCTGCCACCCGGCTCTTTGCTGCTGCAAAGATTGAAAACAAAACATCGAAACACATAATTGATGTTATTTATCATATCTTCGACAAAATTGGATACCCAGCAATTCTAAAATGCGTTAATAGTCCTTTCGGTTCGGCTGAATTTGAACGTTTTTCAATTGTATGCAATATTCAACTAAGATTTTCAAGCCCTAGATATCCACAAAGTAATGGATTAGCGGAGAAAGGTGTGGCCATTGCAAAGAATATTCTTAAAAGGTGTTTTGAAGTTAATGATGTAAACAATTTTCAATATCGAATATTAGAATACAACACTTCACCAATAGCAAGTATGCATCTTACGCCATCGGAATTATTCTTCGGTCGACTTGTTAAAACAAGGCTACCTGTTTTAGACTCAGTTCTTGTTAGAAACAACCTAAATGAATCGGAAATTCAAAACAAATTAAAGAATAAAAAAAAAGAAGCAAAAATGTTATTATGATCGGAACCCAAAATCACTTTCTTTATTAAATGTTGGTGATCTAGTTATATTTAAAAAAAACTGGAAAAGAATGGCACTATGGAAAAATAATTGGTATTGTTAACAACCGCTCATAATTAATAAAAGATAATTTTAATAATCATTTTAGGCGCAATAGGCGATTTATTGCTAAGACTTCCAATGAAGATTTTTGTTCTAGTGATTTACTTTATGAACAAAATGTAGAACCCTATACAAAATTTGATTGTACAAAAGAAATTCAAACAATTAATCCATCTTAAGAAGATAAAAACGAAAATAGTTCAAATGTAAACAATGATATTAATAATTGTAATGTGGACGAACCAATTTCTCTGGATATTACTGATAATGTCTTAAGTTCACAACCTATCAACCAACCAATTTCAGAGATATCTGGTTCAGAAGCAATTAATCATAATGCACCAGTTATTACATCTAAGGAACGAAGTGGTCGAGTTGTTAGACGACCACAGAGGCTTGGAATAGATTATTAAGTATTTTAAGACTAGGGCTAAGAGTTAGATTAAAAAAAAATAAAGCATGTAATAATATGAATAAGAATGTTTCAATATCTACTTGTTAACGCACATCACTCAGCTATGTATATATTTATATTTTAAATCTAAGAAATTATTACATTTAATGTTTGTTAAATAATTAGTTTGTCAATTAATTCTATATTGTTCTCTAGCTTCGTTCATATCATGATTTAATTCTCGTTATGTAATAAACGTAAATTTTATAATAAGTCGTTCTTGTTAATTATTACAACTTGAGCGTAACAATTTACTTAGTGGAAACCAGTCTGGTTTTCGCCTAAACACAGTTTCACAACTTCTCTTATAAATATCGTTGAAGACCTAACCTAAGACAATCAACAGATAAAGACAATATAAGCTTCCTTGTTTTATTAGTCTTCTCCAAAACATTTTACTAACCATAATACTCTATGTAAAAAACTTAATAGTCAGTTTAGTTTTTCAACGTCCTCTATTAATTCTATTTCTTCGTTCCTTTACCATTATAGGAATCAAGCAGTTGTCACAAATTATTGTAAGTCAGTGTTAAGAGACGAGCCGCAAGGCTAAATATTGTGCCCATTTTTCTTCACCATGTACATATATAAATGACCTTCTGTTTTTCCTAAGACCTAATAGAAAAAGCCGCAAATTAGATCAATAAAGGTTCATGAATGTTTAAGGATATTGTGGGGAAGTCAACCAATTGCACCTATTAAAACAAGATAATATTGTTATTTGGATGCAAAATTTTCAGTAAATGCTATTCTGTTCATAAAAGAAAATTGAACGTTGCTTATAACAGTATTGCGCGGTATGTATTTGAATTGAAAAAATGTGATACAAATAAATAGTATGCCAATAGAAAATCCCTTCAAGTTTAGAACAATAGTGTTGCTACATATTTTAGTATAATGCAAAAACATCAACCGGTAAACCTTTTAATAGGATTCGTATGCCGCATTTAACAAGAACTCTTGATCTTATACCAATTCATCGCAAATGCTTGGCATCGGGCCACAATTTAGTGTGTTCTCTATTCGTTTGTGTAACTCTCTTCCCCCTTTCCTTCAGATGATAAGTTTTGTGAAGCTGTTTAGGATAGCACTAAAGTAGTAGCTGGATGACCAGACCCAGACCAGTGATGGTGAAAGAATGAGTGTATCTGATCTCTTAATCTTTTGTTTACTACATAATGTTCTCTGTTATGAAAATTGTTTTTTAAAATATAAATTTGCCTAAAATAATTTTTGTAGGTATTTTCTCTTGATGTACAGTTACAGTAAAATATTAAATTAGTTTTAAAATATATTCCTATAACTTTCGCTATTTTATAAGATATTTTATCTTAAAGTGTTAAGTAACATCAAATAAAATAAATGAAATTTTGTTTATTTTCATAAACAATGTTCTAGCGAAATAGTCAGCTATATTATTTCTTTCAAACAATTCAACCGTAATACCCATACTTCTCTGTGGTGGAAAAAAATAGTGAAAAAAAGTACAGTGTCAGATGGGACTACAAGAACAAATTATTGAATTCTTGTGACTTGTCAAAAATTACAGTTATACAATTTCGATTTCACAAAACAAAACATTTAATTTTAGATTCTTCAAGTAAGTTTTTGTAAATTTATTTGTTACCTATGGATATTCAACAGAATTTAATTCTTTTCAGATCAAAAATCTTTAAAATGAAGATCAAGGTACAAGTGCATTTAATTGAATAGACAAAATTTGTATTTTACTTCCTTAACCTTTGTTGCTAAAAGTACTACTTTTAACTGAAGACTGGACCAAGAACATAATATGAATCGGATTTCCAGCCCTATTCGAGGAACAAAGCAAAAATTCATCAACTTTTGGACAGTGGATAATCGAGGGGGGGGTCATGTGAGCCATAAAGCTTATACAGTCAAGTTGTATAATTAAAGATTTCATTTAAAGATTTGATAGTAATTTAACGACATTCACCAAAAAGCAGTTTGCTGTCAAAAACAACTCAAATTTTTGTTTTCACTCAATATAGAATTTGAAAAAAAACTTTTAAATTATTTTCATAAAATTTGTTTCTAAGAAAAAGAGCAAATATTCAGGTTCGTAAGAAGAAACCTTGAAAAAGAAATCGTCAATTTAAAAATTTGTGATTTTTTTTAAACTTTCTCTAAATTTTGTTCTCTTAATTTGGCTTCTTTCTACAAGAAAAACATATTCTGGTATTGCTTCAGAAGGGTACCCCTCATAAAACCTTCATTTTTTTAAGGTTTGTAACGGATTTAGTGTCTTAGTTAGACGAAATATTAAATTTGCTGAAATAAAAGTGACCTAGAACCACAGGATACACTAAATCAATCGTGACAAGCTAACTAAGATGATCGGCCAGCTAGGCGCAGATCGGCATGCTTGCTTTTCCCTTACGCTAGCTCGACGGTGGGGTGGGAACTTGCACCTGCTGCCAATCGACCGTGTACGTCTTCCATGCCGAGAAAAAAAAATAATAAAAGACTTCAAAAAAAATTCCACGAAACAAAAATTCTGCTAGTCGTTGTTTTTTTTTTTTGTTTTTATCGATCCCTGGATGTTTCTCGGGACCTGGAGTGTAACCCTCCCCTATTCCTCCTTGGTACAAGGAAAAACCTTGGCTACTGTACCACTCACACATACTTCACAATAGCCCCTAATTCAACACCGACAAACTATTAAGTTCGAGTCCTAAAGTTGTCTGTTGCTTGCATCATCACTATTTTCTCTCCTTACCCTTGCACGAAATTAAATCATTCCATCTTTAAACTGTTTTCGGAATTATCAAAACCCATTGGTTAACAATTGTACATTCATTTGTATTTCAAAATTCAAACAATAATAGAATTAAAAAGGTCAAAGAGTAATCAAAAAAATCAAAATCTTAAAGTCATCCTGATCGATCCGATTTAGTAATAATAAAAATTTTAATTATTAAATCTCCAAAAATAAAAAGGAATTTAAGGAATAAAAAAAAATTATAACTAAACTATCATTAACTTTTTAGCACCAGTGTAGTCTAAATTTGTGAAAACAACAAAAACGACCATGACCATGAAATGCACTGTCAAAAAAAGAATTCAAGGCCATGCACTTGTTTCTAAGCAGAGGGCTTTAATTTAAGAGTATCAAATATTCGATTGCGTTCACTCTCTCTCTCGGTCTCTTGAATTTATTTCGCTGTGGTTGTTTTCACACTCAAAATACACTTGCAATTACGAAAGTTTCACTTAAATAATAGTTAATCCTTAAGATATCAGATATTTCTTACTTCTTAAAATTCACATAAGTAATGACGGAATTGGATATTTTGTATCATGTAAAAAAAAGAAACGATCGACTTACCAAAGCTCCGGAGATGATGTGCACAGCATCCAGGTTGTTGTTTTTTCTTTGGCGACGCGATGCGCTGACTGCTTAAGCCAACGATAAGCTATATTATGAACTAAGTTTGTGATTACTTATGTGAAGAACAAAAACAAAGTAAGTATAACACAGCAAATGATCGATGGTGGATATTGATTTGATGACAATGATATTGAATTGTTATTATAAAAAAAAAACTGATGAATTTGTTGGTGGGGTGCTCACTGATAGTGACACTGCACTGGGTCGATATTTTTTGGTACGTTTGTTGGTATGATGGGTATTTGCACGGTAAGCTTGATATAAGCTAGATTTTTGTTAATTTTGTGGGTTTTGGGATTTTTATACCCAATGTACGGATCAAACTTTTGTTGGTCGTTTGGGCGTAGTGATCGTGTCCGCCTTGTTTCGGCTCTAGTTCTGGACAATGAATTCGGCGTGGCGTTGTCTTTTTGGTTGATAAGACCGACACATGCAGGTAGTAGGTACACTGGACTCGTCACTTTTGGTTCTGTTGGTAATCGCCTATATGGGAATTTCACATATATGTATACACAGAAATTATAAATTTGAATATATGTTTTTGTTCCTACCTAAGACTTCGAATAACAAGTTTATAGCTGATCTTTTGGTTAGTCACGTGGGTCTTAGCCCTGATACAATATCGAGGGACTTTAAGGCTCACTAGAACGAGTTTTTTTTTATGGATCGCCCCGAGCAATATTCGGCCAGGTTGCTCTAGTTATTTATTATAAACGTAAATTCTTATCAATCTTTTACATTTTAAAACAGAAAATGATATACCTCGTGAGAGGAAGATTATTGGCTTCCAACTGGTAGATTATACCTATTTAATCACTTGATTTAGGAACGAGTTGGGGACGTCTGCTCTGATCGAAGAATGATATGGAAAAGAAAGTTTCGCGGAAATGCAATATGCATAAAGATTGACAGGAGGATGTTCGAAAATTTGAACGAATTTTCTGGCAGAGGTCTCTGCTTATCAACCTGTCGTGTGTGGATTTCAGTACTTGCTTTCTTTCGAAAAGTTAAACCCGGTTTATACTTTTTAAGTCGTGAGATAAACTTCATACAAAAATGTTTGGAGCTTGAAGATTTTTCAGGTACCTATAATAACGATTTTGTTTTATGACAAATTTTCTCTCATGAGATTTTGTAAATCTTGATATTTGTAGAACATTCTTAATTTTATTTTTTTGTTTGTTTTTGTTTTTGAATTCACTATCGGCCTATACACCACATTTCAATTTCTTGTCTGTCAAAAATAGAAAATGAAATGGAAAAGGGTCGATGTATATGAACATTTTTTCTTTGTACTATAGCCATGTAGTGTACACTTGGGAAAATTATTGGACTAGATCCGAATATCCTTGGCATGAAATGTGCCAAGTGGATTTCCTTTCAGATCTTCAAGTTCATATAGATTGTTACTTACAATTTTCACTATTTTGGCTTGTATAAATTTTGGGCAAAATTTTGCATTGCGTTTTTTTAATTTGTTACTTAAGATGAAGTTTCGCTTTAAAACTGTTTGTCCAACTTTGAACTTATTTGCCTTGCTTCTTGTATTATATGTCTTTTCATATACCTTATGTGCGTGCGCTAGTGACTCTTTTACCCGATTGTGAACAAAGTTCATTTTTACGGGCTTTGGCAAGATTTCAAATTCTGAGTTGTTAAGCCCATGCAACTTCCTTAACAAGGTATAGTCTGAGCCGTGTTGGATCTTGCATTGGCCGAACAAAGCTTCGTGCGGAGACATCCCCAAAGCTGAATGGACACTTGTTCTCAAAGAACTCATGATTAATGTCAAATGCTTATCCCAATTGGCCTGGTCAGAACCAACATATGATCTAATCGCGGCTAAAATGGATCGATTGGCTCTTTCACTAGCATTAGCTTGGGGTGAATATGAC
The DNA here is from genome assembly GCA_951509635.1 of Eupeodes luniger. Classification (NCBI taxonomy): domain Eukaryota; kingdom Metazoa; phylum Arthropoda; class Insecta; order Diptera; family Syrphidae; genus Eupeodes; species Eupeodes luniger. Next base: position 217,630,920 of record OX608073.1, read on the forward strand.
GCTGTTCGGATATGTTTGGTCCCGTTGGACTCGAGATATTTTGTAAATTCTTTCGCTATAAATTGTTTACCATTGTCTGAAAGAAGTGACTCCGGCACGCCAAATAGAGAGAAAACATTTTCTTCTAAGAATGTTATGGCTGTCTCAGATGTTGCTTTTCTTAAAGCTTTGGCGAGAACGAACTTGGTGAGTTGGTCTAAACAAACAATGATATAAGAGTTCCCGTTTCTTGATCTTGGATAAGGGCCAAGAAAATCAATGAATATATGTTGGAATGGTCGGTCTACAATGAAAGATTGTCCCATTGGTGGCCTTAAAACTTGGTTTGGAGCTTTCGTTGATTTACACACAATGCATCCTCCGATGAACGATTTTACTTCGGCTGCCATATTGGGCCAGTAAAATCGCTGTCGAAGACGATACAATGTCTTTGCAACCCCACCATGCGAAGCTTGAGGTGGATCATGAGCCAGTCGGATTAAGCGTTTGGCCAGAGCAGAGGGAATCCAGAGTTTCCAGATGAGATCGTCTTCTCTGGGATCTCCTGTGCAATGCTTGACCTTCTTGTAAACGAAATTTTCCGAAACTTGAAGGTCAGGTAGCTGGGCTTTGTTTTCCTCTATAGTCTTGATTAATCCCATGTACTCATCTGACTTAAACGCCGGATCAGCGAGATCAACCTGCAGGACATCGGAAGGGTTTGTGGAGCTTGGGTCAGCTGTTGCAATCTCATCTGCTGCATATACTCTAGAGAGTGCATCAGGTGCCACGTTTTGAGAACCCTTCCGATGCTCTATGACAAAAGAGAATCTTTGGAGTCTCAAACTCCACCGCGCTAGCCTCCCACTTAAATCCTTTTGACTCATGAGCCATCTGAGGCTCGAATGGTCGGTAACAATGGTGAAATTATGACCTTCAACGTAAGGTCGAAACTTTTCTACACCTAATACGGCCGCTAAGCATTCCAGTTCGGTGACGCTATAATTGCGTTGGGCCTTGTTCAATTTATAGGAGAAATAATAAATCGGTTTCTCTATGCCATCGTTGTCGCGCTGAGCCAAAACGCAACCCACGCCTGTCGTCGATGCGTCGCACATAATAATAAAAGGTTTGTCAAAATTGGGATTCTCCAAAACGGGTGCTGTTGTTAAGGCAGTTTTTAGTGCTTCAAAAGCTTCTAAAGCTTCGGAAGAAAACGAGAAAGTCTTACTCTTTTTTAAGGTATCTGTTATTGGGGCGGCAAGAGTGGAGTAGTTAGGTACAAACCGTCGGTACCATCCAGTTAGGCCCAAGAATCTTCTCACTTGTCGGGGCGTTTTAGGTACAGGAAATTCGTTTATTGCACTCACTTTGTCAGGGTCGGTTTTAATGCATCCCTTACCAATAATAAAGCCTAAATAGCGAAGCTCTTTGAAGCAAAAACGCGATTTTTCAAGGTTTATCGTCAGATTCGCCTTGCGTAATAGTGAAGCCAGAGTTCGGAGTATTTCCATATGCTCCTCGAATGTTTTTGACACAATCAACAAATCGTCTAGATAAACAAACACGTTTTGTTTCAATTCGTTAGGCACCACTTTGTCCATCAATCTGCACAAGCGTTGAGCTGCATTGCAGAGGCCAAAGGGCATAACCTTGAATTGATACAAGGGTCTACCGGGCACACTAAACGCTGTCTTTTCCCGTGCATCAACAGCTAGAGGAATCTGCCAAAAGGCATCTTTCAGATCTACACTACTAATGTAGTGCGTCTCTGATTGACGACTCAGCAGACTCTCCACATGAGGAAAAGGATAAGCGTCGTTTTTCGTAACTTTATTAAGCTTCCTGGAGTCCAGACACAAGCGGTTTTTCCCAGGCTTGCGAACAAGAACCACCGGTGAACTCCAGGCGCTTTCGCTTTGTTCGATAACATCCAATGCCAACATCCTATCCAGTTCCTCATACATCAACTTCTGGATCGCAGGAGACACGGGATAGTTTCGTTGTTTTATTGGCTCAGTATCACCTGTATTTATTGTGTGTTCTTCAATCGTTGTTCTTCCAAGCCCTTCTTTGGCATAGGATGGGAACAAACGTATAACACTTTCAATTTCTAATGACTGATTTGTTGACAAGTCGTGTGCATTTGAGTCGCATATGCGAAGTGAAGACGGACAAATTTCTGAAACTAGGTGGGGTGCTACTTCAAAAAGTTTCCAGAAATTTATGCCTAAATATAAGGGTTGTTCTAATGATGGAACTAAATAGACTTTTATCTCCTTTGACATATTTTTATACTCTACTTTTGCGTTTATTTCACCTACAATTTGTTGGGATTCGCCACCAGCAGTTTTGACACTTGATTTAAAGTTTTTATAAGGAAGTTTAAGTTCATCTAACATCTCCAGACAACCAGATCCTAGACAAGTGATGCTAGCACCACTGTCCAACAGTCCTAGCATTTTTCTTCCAAATATGGTCACACTAGCGTATGGCCTCGGGTCGTCTGAATTGCATAGAGTTGTAGCACAAATTTCAAGGTACGCCTTTTTCTTCTTCTTAAATCTATCTCTTAGTTTCTGTATTCGCTCGGGTATTTGAGAGAAAATTCTCTCTCGAACACTATAATATTTCTGTAATCGTTCGTGAAGAGAAATGGGACTATGTCTCGGCTCTGAATGTGTGTGATCTTTACTTATATCACGCTTTAGTATTTGGATACGTTCTGGGTTATGCGAAGATTCGCAGCTATCTGAGGATACATTAGGGGTTTGTTTTATGCAATTTTTTTTGTTCTGGGACACGAAATTGACGTGTTCCACAGAATAAGGTAAATTTGTTTTTATATTTGATCCGGGTTCGCTTTCGGTTGACAAAACTCCCCGGTGGTCGAATTGCCCCGTTTTCGGTTTCCCGAACATTTGGTACAATTAGGTGTGGTTGTGTTTTCAAGGCCACACTTGTAGCAAAACAAGTTTCGCTGAGGATTCGGGCATTGAACGAATGAATGTCCTTTGGCTTTACAATTCCAGCAATTATAGTTTGACTGGTTTTGTGAAAAGTTTAAGGCATTTACGTCAAGGAACTCTTCTTCCGATTGCGAAGGATCTATCTCATTGACTTGTTTTTTAAAATTGGTTGTTTGAAATTGTTTCGGTCTAAACGCTTCATTTTGGTGTGCATGCTTCTCAATTGATCGGCATACGTACACCACCTCAGCTAAACTCTGAGTGCTGAATGTAATTAAAAGCTCACCAGTTCTCCTTCTTACATTTTGTTTTATCAGATCAATTAATTCTAATCGAGACTTTGGAGAACGGAGTCTAGCGTTCATAACGAGAATGTCATTATAGAAGCTATCAAAACTTTCGCTTTGACCTTGACGCCTATCGTACATTTTCCTTGAAAGTTCAGAATCTGTTTCGATACTCCTATATTGTTCGACTAACGCAAACTCCAAACTTTGCCAGTTCGCATTTGGGTTGGTTTTCAGATAAGTCCAAAACCAACTTTCTACTGTGCCCGTTACAAAAAGGTGAAAATGTAGGAAGATATCATCCCAAGAAGCGTTGTAACTAGTCTTAAGCTTTTTAAGTCGTAAAATAAAGTCATCGACTGTCATTTTTATGTTGTCGAATTTCAACCCCCATTTGTGAAACTCTAGCACTCTACCTGAGCTAGCATGGGATATATTTCTACTTGAAGGAGGGGTTGGGGCATTTAAATCAAGTGCACCCAATTGGTTTAGAAAGCTTTGAGCATTCTGACTTAATTGATTCGGATCGTTCAACTCCGATGACCTTGGATGTGTATGGGTAGGTCTAGCCGTGCTGTTTTCTTGTGGACAGTTTATTGTTGGAGGAGGTTGGATATCGCCAGTGGGAGTTGGCGCTTGCAGAGTCTCACGAATCGTGTCAGCCACCTCTTGCCTAATTCTTTTTCTTTCTTCTTCATACTCAGTTTGTCTTATTCGTAGATCCTCGGTTCTACTTAGACCTATTGAAGCAGTTACAATATTTGCGATGTATCTCTGCAAACTATCATTCAGAGCAACTGTAGCTGGAATTTGTTCTCTATGGGAACCGTTTATTTCGTCGATTGGATCGTCCAAGCGATCGGTCTGATCTTGAATATGATTTTCATCATCTTGAGGTTCGTTAACAGACGAACTCGACGCTGCTGCGTCAGCAACATTCGGACGAGTGTTGCGTAGGAAAGATTTTGATTTGTCTTTCGACTTATCAATTTTTGGTGCCATTTTAATGACTATGGTTTTATTTGATTTCAGTTAATGGGAAAATTGGTATATATTTTGATATGTATTTATAGAATTAACGCAAACAATAACTAGCCAAAAGTATGGTAAGAAGCAGAGTTTATAAGCCAAATGTGTGCAAATATATTCATACGTTAAATTAAATATTCATTTTGTCAGATCTAAGGGCCTTCGTAGGCAAATTTTATTGGAACTGGTAAAAAAAATTAATTATCATTAATATGCTGGGTAAGTTGATTAATAGTGATGTGCAAAGTAAAATTCATAAAACAAAAAAAAAACGACATAGCAGAACTTCTGAAGAAAATTTGATTTCGATTTTAACGCTACTATAAGCTTGATAACTTTAAATCTTTTCACTCAAGGACGTTACAATCAAATCAAATAATTTATTGCTTATTTATGGAAGCATCTAAAATCTAACTTGGTGGGACTTTAAGTTTTCCAATTCAAATGTAAAGTTGTTTACTTGATATGTCATGGACGCAGACGAAGACTTATCTTTGAGATTTGAGAATTCCGGACATCCATTACCTTAACTAACTTGAGCCAATCTTAAACTGTAATCTGATAGGGATAATGCAACTGACAGAGAATATGTATCCAGTACATGGTAACTCCCGGTCATTAATGCCTTATAGATTTAGCTTGACTTAAACACTGCAGTAAACGCTTCACAAAAACTTCATCACACGACCTAAGCAAAAGGGTCGTTCACTTTGGTGTTATAACATGGTGAAATTTTGTTTTGACTCAACCACTTTATGAATTGAACGTTGTTTCTAGATGAAATTTGAAACTATATTTTTATGAATTCAAAGCCCCACGTTGGGCGCCACCTGTGTAACGGATTTAGTGAATATTAATTAGACGAAATATTAAATTTGCTGAAATAAAAGTGACCTAGAACCACAGGATACACTAAATCAATCGTGACAAGCTAACTAAGATGATCGGCCAGCTAGGCGCAGATCGGCATGCTTGCTTTTCCCTTACGCTAGCTCGACGGTGGGGTGGGAACTTGCACCTGCTGCCAATCGACCGTGTACGTCTTCCATGCCGAGAAAAAAAAATAATAAAAGACTTCAAAAAAAATTCCACGAAACAAAAATTCTGCTAGTCGTTGTTTTTTTTTTTTGTTTTTATCGATCCCTGGATGTTTCTCGGGACCTGGAGTGTAACCCTCCCCTATTCCTCCTTGGTACAAGGAAAAACCTTGGCTACTGTACCACTCACACATACTTCACAATAGCCCCTAATTCAACACCGACAAACTATTAAGTTCGAGTCCTAAAGTTGTCTGTTGCTTGCATCATCACTATTTTCTCTCCTTACCCTTGCACGAAATTAAATCATTCCATCTTTAAACTGTTTTCGGAATTATCAAAACCCATTGGTTAACAATTGTACATTCATTTGTATTTCAAAATTCAAACAATAATAGAATTAAAAAGGTCAAAGAGTAATCAAAAAAATCAAAATCTTAAAGTCATCCTGATCGATCCGATTTAGTAATAATAAAAATTTTAATTATTAAATCTCCAAAAATAAAAAGGAATTTAAGGAATAAAAAAAAATTATAACTAAACTATCATTAACTTTTTAGCACCAGTGTAGTCTAAATTTGTGAAAACAACAAAAACGACCATGACCATGAAATGCACTGTCAAAAAAAGAATTCAAGGCCATGCACTTGTTTCTAAGCAGAGGGCTTTAATTTAAGAGTATCAAATATTCGATTGCGTTCACTCTCTCTCTCGGTCTCTTGAATTTATTTCGCTGTGGTTGTTTTCACACTCAAAATACACTTGCAATTACGAAAGTTTCACTTAAATAATAGTTAATCCTTAAGATATCAGATATTTCTTACTTCTTAAAATTCACATAAGTAATGACGGAATTGGATATTTTGTATCATGTAAAAAAAAGAAACGATCGACTTACCAAAGCTCCGGAGATGATGTGCACAGCATCCAGGTTGTTGTTTTTTCTTTGGCGACGCGATGCGCTGACTGCTTAAGCCAACGATAAGCTATATTATGAACTAAGTTTGTGATTACTTATGTGAAGAACAAAAACAAAGTAAGTATAACACAGCAAATGATCGATGGTGGATATTGATTTGATGACAATGATATTGAATTGTTATTATAAAAAAAAAACTGATGAATTTGTTGGTGGGGTGCTCACTGATAGTGACACTGCACTGGGTCGATATTTTTTGGTACGTTTGTTGGTATGATGGGTATTTGCACGGTAAGCTTGATATAAGCTAGATTTTTGTTAATTTTGTGGGTTTTGGGATTTTTATACCCAATGTACGGATCAAACTTTTGTTGGTCGTTTGGGCGTAGTGATCGTGTCCGCCTTGTTTCGGCTCTAGTTCTGGACAATGAATTCGGCGTGGCGTTGTCTTTTTGGTTGATAAGACCGACACATGCAGGTAGTAGGTACACTGGACTCGTCACTTTTGGTTCTGTTGGTAATCGCCTATATGGGAATTTCACATATATGTATACACAGAAATTATAAATTTGAATATATGTTTTTGTTCCTACCTAAGACTTCGAATAACAAGTTTATAGCTGATCTTTTGGTTAGTCACGTGGGTCTTAGCCCTGATACAATATCGAGGGACTTTAAGGCTCACTAGAACGAGTTTTTTTTTATGGATCGCCCCGAGCAATATTCGGCCAGGTTGCTCTAGTTATTTATTATAAACGTAAATTCTTATCAATCTTTTACATTTTAAAACAGAAAATGATATACCTCGTGAGAGGAAGATTATTGGCTTCCAACTGGTAGATTATACCTATTTAATCACTTGATTTAGGAACGAGTTGGGGACGTCTGCTCTGATCGAAGAATGATATGGAAAAGAAAGTTTCGCGGAAATGCAATATGCATAAAGATTGACAGGAGGATGTTCGAAAATTTGAACGAATTTTCTGGCAGAGGTCTCTGCTTATCAACCTGTCGTGTGTGGATTTCAGTACTTGCTTTCTTTCGAAAAGTTAAACCCGGTTTATACTTTTTAAGTCGTGAGATAAACTTCATACAAAAATGTTTGGAGCTTGAAGATTTTTCAGGTACCTATAATAACGATTTTGTTTTATGACAAATTTTCTCTCATGAGATTTTGTAAATCTTGATATTTGTAGAACATTCTTAATTTTATTTTTTTGTTTGTTTTTGTTTTTGAATTCACTATCGGCCTATACAGGTTTCTCAAGAACTAATGAACCGATTTCAATAAAATTCTTTTTCTGTGCAAGCTCTTGTCGATGATCAAATGGTGAAATTGATGAAAATTGAAAAATCATTTTGTTGATCAAAAATGTCCTTTTTTTATTTAAAAAAAAATATAAATTTTGTTTACAAAACTCAATAACGAAATTTATATGTAAAATGTATATCTATAAGCGCTTTATTTAGTGCTTACCAAAAATATTTTTAAGACAAAATTTAAAATTTAAAATGATTTTCGAAAAAAAAAATAAGTTACATTTTCAAATCTTAAAATATAGGAAATATTTTTAAACAGACTTTTTGGAAGACATTAGCAAGTTCTAGCGACCCAGTCGTGCTTTCTATTTCTTTCAAAATTGATTTTCTGTTGAATACAGAAGATCTTAAAAAATTAAATAAATCTACTTTTGAAGTGAATTTGCTTGGATGCTCTAGAACTGAGATTTAAACACGAATTTCAATAATATAAATCTCCCAAAAACAGCAAAAGTGACACTTTTGTTAAACTAATGGCTAATTGAAAAACATAATAAATGTTTTAAATTTATTGATATAAAAGCTTTGAATCTCTTGAGATTTGAAGTGAAAAGAGATTCTGAAAAGTGTAATTTGTGAGTGCCACACAAACGTTTCTTCCTAACTTATTTGTTTACCGTAATTTGTTTTAATTTAATTTTTTAGAGAAATTCTGTACTTAAATGGACCTATATCCTCAAATTCAAGAACCAAGCATTTTTCTCTCTACAATTTTTAGGTTTTGTTGACTCCTTTAAGGTCAAAATACGAGTATGCAGCCTGATAGCGATAGTAATAATAGACTCCCGAAAATTGAGTCCGAAAAAACTACGTCAAAAAAAGCCCGACAGTTCTTCATATCAGATTGTCTCTCTTAAATTTTTGTAGCATTAAAAGAAATGGAAACAAGAAAAGTATGTTTTATTTTTCGAAAAAAAGCTTTGTTTCGAAACAATTTCTTACATTTCTGCGTGAAATGCGCCAAAAACCCTCTAAACTATTATGATCTTAAATATGGCAAATTTAGAAAACTGTTGGAATCTTAGAATTCTTTCATATGTTAGACACTGTTCTAAAATAATTTGATAACTAAAGTTGCCACTTAAGCAATTGAAATCTGTAAATGCAAGGTTAAGATACACGTTATGTTGTTTAAATTTTGTTAGCCTCCTTTACAAAAAATCAAATAACATTTTTAAGCGGTGAGTAAAAACTCATCTAAGTGTGTAAAAAAGTAGATTGAATTTTTTGAGGCATATGTTCAATTCATTAAAATTGAAAACTTAATATTTTTAATATTTGTTCTTCTCATAACGTTCGTATGTATTACTTTGCGATTTCATAATGTTTAACAACATTAGCCAAAAATTCATTAGTCTTTATTTGACTCTACCTGAAGTTTCGAAAAATAGATTTTAAATAGATTGTTTAATTTTTGGTGACGAATCTGAACTCCGGTTTCAGCTAGATGTCAAATTGAGAAATACCCGCCTTCAGAATTGTTTTTTCAATATATTACAAGAACTTGATGTTATAATCTTAAGACTACAAATTCGTAATAAAATTTAAGCGGAATATTGAAGAATGTTATTGTAGATTTGGAAAATCATTGCACATTTTTTTGAGAAAAAACACTACTTCATGAACTTAGATAGCCTCAAAAAGCCTTATATACATAAACTCGCATATGTGTGTTTTTGAATTAAGAAAAAGTATTATCTCAAAAAAATAAAGTGCTAGATTTATTTTGGAGTCAGGTTTGAATTGAATTCAAGATATTGATGGCATCGAAAGCAATACAATCATTATTGAATTGGCCTGGCATTCCAATTATATTCAATTTATTTTATTATTTATACAAATATTCTAACCAGCTACATCACAGAATTCACCAAAAGATATAAAAGGAAGATATTCATCTATGAATGTCTGAAATGATTGTATCGTTAGCCATCACCTCATCATGCTTCCGAATATAGTCAAGCAGAGCTGGCCAATCCTCTGCGGTAGGTACTGTCTTGAACAACTGACTTGCCTACATCATGAGGAAGGGCTTATATACATTGTTATCCTTTGGCTGTCGGTCGCTGGCTGAATGAAGTGCTTTTTAAGGGCACAGATGGGACCACATGTGACATGATGTGCCTGTGCTACTGCTATCAAACGCTTCAAGTCATTCAACTTGCAGGTATACTTCCTCGTCGAGCGCGTCAAGGGGTAAGCCCTTGACTTAGGCGAGGCGAAACATACTTTCTTTGCGATTTTAATCATTATGCTCAGGAATCCGTTACTCTGGATGACGACGAATCGATTTTTGGTCCTCGCTGATCTCGACAAGACCTTCGTTTGACTTATGCAGAGGATCGAAGATGATACTAATATGGGTGGTGAGGAATAACCGTCTTCGTCCGTGGATATCTACTATGGTAGGAATTTGTCACGATGCAATTTTACATTACAGAAGTAATACTCCACTTGGCGGATGTCTGTTCGCCTCCCGAACCTCGCCTCGATAGATTCCACTTCTTCTTTTTCAACATCCTCCTTGGTTTCTTCTTTTTCTGAGGAATTAAATGTATTAATATTAATTTGTATTTTCGATTAAAAAATGTTTACTTCCATTAGCATCACTGGGATTGAATTTTGTTTTTATTTTCATTGAGTTGTCAGAATACTTACCTCAAATCATAATATTTGAATTCCAAAAGCAGTCAAATATTATTTTTAGCACAGTTTTCACTGAAAAAGAGTTACACAATTAATTTGCCTAAAATATAGCATTCGCTTTTAAATTTTTGAATTCAACGGATCTCTTTTTTGCGCGGCTGAGTTCACCTCATATTCATTATGCTAATGGCCTTAATGGTCGAAACACAAACACGCTTTAAATTCGGCTTTGCCTAACGTTTACGAGTTCAGCCATAGGAATTCAATGCATGCTATCACAATGAAGCAAAAGTAAAAATGTAAGTTATTGAAATATACATACAATAACTATAAAATTTTTTCTTGAAAACGTTTTATTTTTGTAGAACAGAAAATGAATTTGAACTCCTCGTAGATTGAAGAACTCCGTAGATTGATCTCCCGGACCCACCAACGTGTCTCAGTCTGCGCTTTTTCTTGCTCTATGAGCTGAACATACCCACGATAGGCTGTGTAGGCTACTTCCGCGATAAATTCAATTTTTTCGATTTCTCAAAAATCTTGAATAATTAAAAAAAATTTGGTCGGCATCCAAATTTGTAGTTTTTTAAGTGCTTTTAAGTTACATACAATTCCGCCAAAAAAAGACATACACAGAAGTAAGCAGACGAACATACCAAAATAATTATTTTTTTATTTCAGAAAAATGCTTTATAAATACTAATTATTTAAGGAAAACACCCTATCCTTCTTTAAAGAAAAAGAAAGAACGTTTGTTCAAAACAAAAACGATTTCCAAAACATAAATAGTTTCGATTTCCAAAAATAAAGCAAACAATTATATGAAGATATGAATTTTTAATAAGAAACGATGATTCAAATACAAAAGTTTTTTAAATGTGACTTAGTAGTTTTCTACCAGAGAGTTAAAACGCTTAAGGTCTTACGTATGTCAAGTGCCACCATTTTTATCTTTAAAGGCAATCATCTTAAGGGACAAGCATTTTCGGATATTAAATGGCCTGAAATACTTTGGTGCCAGCATAGCTGCGTAGTAGTTTACGGCACTCGACAAGTCGAAGTTTCCACGCCAGACAACATCATTTGGAAGATATTGAATATATCTCCTCTTGAGGTTTTATGTTTCCGCCTACTTCTTTGACGTTGTTCGAAGTTTGAAAGCTTTGTCCACCCTAAGTCTCCTGAACCTTTCCCCTATGTTTTGTGATGTTATGCTATTATTCTTCTTTATACCCTGATTGATAAGTGTTAATTCTTCTCTACCACTGGTTGAAATTGCATTGCCAATATTAGCATAATACGATGAAACTCCTAACAATTCATGTTAAGAAGTGCGTATAGCACAAGCTACCTTAGCTAATTGAAAATCCCAAACTCTGTGATTTTCTGAAATATAAGCTCTCAACGTATCCTCTTATTTCTTGCATACTTCCTTAGCAGTTGGAATTTTTGTAATGTTATTTTTGAGGGTAAGTAAATACGTATATCCCCAATTTGATTTGGGTAATGGATCCATCAAATCCACACTAATCAAATCATCTATCACGGAGAAGAAACTCATTTTCGTTCCGTCATTATACCAGCTGCCTTATCTTTAATTGGTTCCACTTGCAGAAAAATTTAACAATTTCTAACATAATTCGTTGTATCTTTCTCATATATTTACTTCCTATTCTTGCTAAAGTTTTTCTTAAACCCATATGTACTGGTAATGGATAATCATCACGTTCCTTCAAAAAATATATCCTATCCTTTTTCCTACTAACAACTTCCATTCGTTGCTTTCGTTACCGTTAAATGTTTTGATCTGATAAACGTATTATATAATCTTCCACTCTCTACTCTCTAAGCTAGATAACGAATTCACCTCAGATTCCGAGCTCATCTTTACTAACCAAGGGTCCAAATCCTAATCCGAGATACCAGTTACTACTGGTACTGGAACTCCTCGGGCAAGTGTAAATGGCAGCCGTGATTAAATATTCTTTCGCTTTCCTTAATAAGTTTTAACATTCTTGAGTCCACTCGAATATTTTGCTAATCAGCAAATCGGTTAAATTCCTAACTAAGGTTCCAACGTTTGGTACGAAGAGCCTGTACCGCGAAAGAGTAACTACAAAGCTCCTTACATCTTTATCATTTATAGGTACAGGTGTCTTAACCATATTTTCTTTAAGACGATCCAAAACTGTCCTAATTATGTGTATGACCGTATTTGTAACTCAAAGTCCTTCTGACATATCTCTCAATGAATTATTAATAAACCATTTCGATTCCACAGCCTCTTCCTAAGAGAACGGATAATGTGGGCTGTTGGATGGAATCGAGCCTCAGCGTTCCATAGTTCTCTTTTGACAACCTATTGATATCCATTATTGCTCGAAAATTCCAAATAAATATAACGACATAACAAAAAAACTTCCAACGAGAACAACTATTTAAAACAATAGATAAGAAAAAAACAAATCTATTACGCCTTTCGGACACTATTTGTGAAAATAAAGAATCCAAATCGAAAACTGGAAAAATAATTCGACACCAAGTTGATTGCTTCATTAAAAAACAATTATAGTTCCTAAAGACACCCGCACTTAATATGGCACTTAAAAACGAACTACACAATTTTAATTGATAAAATAACAAAAATAAAATATGGTCACACCGCTTAGTTTGAATAATTGAATTAAACAATTGAAAAAAGATAAAAGAGAAGTGATGAAAAATTAAGCAAATATAACAAACCAATGAAATTTTTTTGTAACACCTGCTTTAAATTTTTTTGGGATCCAACACTACTTTAAAAATTCCACGACCGGTAGGTATTCCTTAGGACACATCACTCCCCAAATAAAAGAACACTCCAAAAGAAAATGGAACAACAGTATCAAGCACAATACAAACTAAACAATCAAGAACTCTCCCTTACACAGAATTAAGAATACGCTTTTGTACAATTACTGCTTTTTATACAAAGTCCAACGTTGGGCGCCAAAGTGTTGCAATTACGCCGAAATGTAACAATCAAAAACACGGAAGACATTTTTGAAAAAACGAATTTAAGATTACCACGCGAGAAAGAACTAATCAATTAATGCCGAACTGTAAAACAACAGCGGCTAAAAAGGCGACGCCGTAATTGACGTCATTTGTTTTATTGTGCGAAATTGAAAAATTTAAAAGTGGATAAAATGTGTAAATTAGTTTATATTGTGATTGAGTGAGTGTGAGTGTTGATTAAGTTGTAAATTCATTAAATAAAAACGATAATAATATAATATAATATTTTTGTTGTTTGCAATGATGACAATTTGATTGAAAATTTTAATTTACCGCGACCTATTATTTAAATATATATTATATATATATATTATCCCTTAAATCGTAAACGGGTTAGATGCGTTACTTATTATGGTTATTTGACTTTGAATGAATTTCGTATTATATGAAAAGTAAATTAGTGCCCGTGTCGTGATGGTAAGTGCGTAGTACTGGGTACTGCCTCTTGTGAGGAATTGACAAATCCCTTAATAGTAATTCTTGTCATGAAAAGTTTTTTCTCAAATAAGCCGTTCGGATTCGGCATATAAATTGTAGCTCCATTCCATTTTTGAAATGATTTGCACACAGAAATTGTTGACAGTTGTAAAGCGAACTATAAAATATGTATGTGTTTGAAATTGCGAGTAACATTGATGGCTTTGCACATTGATATGATATCATATTACTACTTACTTACTTAGGTCCGTTGGGAACCCCTTAAGGTGCGTAAGGCTTCTACTACGCCTACGCGCCATCGTGTACGGTTTCTGGAGATGCGCCATGTGCTTCTCGGTCGTCCAGTGGTCTATTTCACCAAATTACAATTACAATCACAAATTTTTAATTGTAAACTACAATTGTAAGTATATTTGATTTGGTGGAACACAAACTTACAAAAATAAATGTATTTTACAAATTTGTATTTGTAAACTACAAACAAACAAACGTTTTGGTAAAACGCAAATAATGAAATTTCTACAAATTTCTCTTTGTAATCTACAACTACAATTTTGTAAAACAATTATCTCGTGAAACAGAAAAAATCAATTTTTCTACAAATTTGTTAAAAAAGCACTTGTAATTTACAATTTGTAAGTTGGTGAAACAGACCACAGCTCTTCTTCCTTCTTGTGTGAGCGGATTCCACTGCAATGCTGCAATGCAGTCGTTAGCTTTTCGAAGCGTATGTCCAATACATTGCCACTTACGTCTTCGTATAATAGATTCTATAGGTTCCTGACTTGTCCTATGAAGGACCTCATTTGATAAACGGTTTGGCCAGAAAATCCTTAGGATGTTACGAAGACATCTATTCACAAAGGTTTACAGCTTTCTTGTTATGGCTGCAGTAAACTTCCATGTGTTGCATCCAAAAAAGAAGCACAGATTCGACATTTGTGCGAGACAGTCGTAGCTTTGTTCTTAAGCTGATAGAGTTATTCCTCCAAATTTTTGACAGCATAACGAACGCCGCTTTTGCTTTGCCGATGCGGCATGTGACGTCTTGTTCGGTTCCGCCTTCGATGGAAACGATCCTTCCAAGGTATTGAAAGCTCTCCACTTTTTCCACCGGTTGCGAGAAAATATTTATTTGAGAGGATGGTCGGGTTCCGAGGCTGATCATTTTTGTTTTGCCGGAATTAATTTTATGATATGATATGTTATGGTGTCGTGTATGTGTGTTTGTGTGTATGTATATATGTATGTGTGTGCAGTGCATGTGTGTGTGTGTTAATTTTGAATTGTTATTGTTAAAATACTTTGGAAAGTAAAACAGCACCGCAAATTTCTAACCGAAGAAAACTTATTAGTTGTACGGGAGCTACTTTCGATTAAGCGATGAAAAGATGCATTTTCGCTTGGCCATTGTCATTCCCGACCCGTAAATAGGCTGCTGTCTCATATGCTTTCCCGATGAATAGCTGAAACCATGAAGCTCTACTTGAGACGTATCACAACTTGTCTGCATGCACCAACTTTGAAAATTGAATTTTGTTGATGGCTTGCAAATCCTGGTAGAAAACGTTCCACTGCTTCAACAGTGACTGTTCGATAGGCTCATTTCAAGCATTTTCTTAATCCATAGTTGCTGCATGAACCTCTTTACCTTGACGGTGCATTGAGAAATCCAACCCATCGGATCAATCAAACGGGCTATAGTTGATTAAATGAATAGTTTTTTCGGCTGTAGAATGGAAATTGAAGTGTAAAACAAAGAAAATTTGTCGACGGAAGGAAGCCAGTGGACACCAAACATCTTAACTAGTTACGAATCTTCTGACGGAATTGAAAATGTGGATAACAGTTCTCTAGTTGGAATGCCTGAAAATTTTAGAATATAACGTCCATTTACGTGAGTTAAATTCTGCTGGGTCTAATGTCGATTTAATTTATTTTACCTTTCCTCCAGCATTTTAGCTATACTGTTTCCCCCGGATGTAAAGTCGTCGACGTAAATTTCATTATGGATGATGGTGGGAACAAGTTGATTTTTACGGTTATCCTCCGCCACCTTCTGCAACGTTGGTATCAAGTCTGTAAACTTTAGAATCTTTACATGTATTCCTATATAAAACCAACTGATAATTCCTGACCTGTTCTGCAACCCAGATCTGGCGATGTTATGAACGAGGCGTCAAACAACACCCTTAATATTGCGGTTGAACTGCTTTCTTTGATAATGCTGATTTTCCGGCGACAGACTCTTGTAGAATTCAGTAATATGGCCAAGTTGAATGTATTCCTTGATGCATGCCGTATACTGGTTTCGAAGATGTTGATTTTCTGCAAGACGTCGCTCTTAACCTTGGAATCGACGCAGAGCACCCTGATGAGAATCACCAAAAATTCGAGGTCCGTTTTCTTTCCATGGCAAAAATACTTCATAGCGTCCATCAATTGTACGTTCAGTGTTTTTGACAAAATGATTTTCACATTCAAGTCTCTCCAAATCCCAGAATTTCCGAAGTTGTTTTTAGACATCTACAGTTTGCATGAAACATCACTGGTTGACTTGATTTGCATACGATTGTTGTTTCCCGTAAGACTGGCATCGACTTGGATCTGGCACTGAAATTTCGGATAAAGCGTCACTGCCGAGTAAAAGATCAATTTGGATGACTTGAAGAATTTCGGATCGGTGAGTATAAAATGAGATGAGTCGAAATATCAACGTTAAGGGTCCAGGCTGGCAAATGCCTAGAGAGTGTCTTGAAGATGAAAGCTTGCGTTGTTGTCGCAAAAGTGGAATGCGAAGCCACTCTTAAACATGTGCCACTGCTGACCAAACTCAATCCGGTTTCGATTTGAGATGAAGCAACTGGCAGGGAAATTCCGTGAGGAACTACGCTTCAGAATCAGAATCCAACAACTCTCGCAGCGTCAATCACTTTTCTCTTACAACGGCGGCGGTTGCCAGTAAAACTTGTGAGTTTTTGTCTTATAAGGTGTAATGCGAATGTTGAGAAACTACATTGTTCGATAAAGACTGTAGTCTATTGGCATTCTGGAATGAAGGTAGAGTGCATTAAAAGTCGCGCTTTGTGAATTTTGGTGGCTACTCTATTGTTGTATTAATTTGTTTTGCTGACTAAAATCTGTTGGTCCGCTAAAAAGTAGTACAGTTTTTTTTGTCAGCGTGAAGGTTGTTGGTTTGGATGAAAATGAATACTAGTTGCATGTAATAAAGTGTGATTTGGTTGTTGGCAAATAACAACATCTACGACCACTTAGGCAATTAGCTGTTGCATGATTATACCCTAGACATTTTTGCAGAGATCCAAAATAACCGTTGACCTTTATTTTCAATCGGTTTCTCACTGAGATTTATTTAATTCGCCAATTTCATTTTGGTCTTGGTCTGTGATTTATTTTTAAAAATTAATTTTTTAGGTCTTTGTGTGAGATTTATCATTTAAGTTCGCAAATATCTCTTATCTGTTGACTTATTAAACTAAAAATAAATGGAAATGGTTAACCTTAAATCTTTTCTGTAGAAAATAAATCAAAAATGGTTAAAATGATAAATTATATGATTTTCTTTATTTTGCAAGTAAAAAAAGTTAATTCTTAATTCTTAAGCCTAACTAAAAGTAAACTCTCAAGAATTTTTGGATTTAAATTATATCTTCTTTCACTAAGTATAAAACTTAGAGAAGAAAACACCCTTTCCACTGATACTTGCGTTGCTGGAACGCCCAGTGCAACCAGAGCGATCTCAAAAATGTTAGGAGATTTTAATTTGAGATTTTGAAAAAATGAAAGAATGTTAGTGTCCAACGGGGGGAGAGTACGATAACTTTGGCGACAAAGTTTAATGACGGATTTGTATAGAACAGTTAAAAACAAGCATTTTTTACTATGGGAGGGGGGTCTATCTCCCCCCGTTTAGGCTGTAGGGGCAATTTAAAAAATATGTACATTAAATGGGAAAAAAATAATTAAAAAATAACGGTAATACTTACAATTAAGTATTATACCTTTTTTTAAAGCCAACATTTTTGTTTATTAGCTTGTTCTTAAATCAAGTCAAAACTATGCGTAGTTTTTGAAAAAAATTGTTTTAAACTAAAAATGAATGCAAAAAAAAAATCAAAAAAAAGGTTTAAAGTGTAGTTTTTTAAAACTTTAAAATTATCTACTGTTTTTTTTTTAGAATTCATTGCTCTTATTTGTTTTTGATCAAAAACTGAAAACTAGATGACTTTATGTCTTCTAGTTCTTGAGAAAATTGAAAATTACCAAAAAAAATGCTTGTGCTAAGCCCCTCTACAAAAACCGTAATTATATCTTATCTCCAAAGTTATCGTACTCGTGCCTCCAACGGCAAACGAGGGTAGACCGAATCAAAATTTTCGATATCCACGTATAATTTTGAAAGTGTTTCGTTATTACTGACGTCACTCCAAATGAGATTTATTTTTTTCTCTCAGCAATAAGTGGTCACCGGTTGACCAAAACCTAAAAAAAGTCAAAATAAAAGTTTCTCTCTCAGAAACCGAAAAAAAAAATTGAGTAAATTGGTTATTAAGTGATCATTTTTGCAAATCTCAACAAGTGAGAGTAATTTAAGAGACCTTTCAAAAGGTTGAGATTTACTTTTGATCTCTGCATTTTTGACACATTTTTATATAACCTGACAATGCTCGTTAACACTCATTTTGAAAAATGTGTTACACGTCAGCTTCACTTTTTCAGCCTGTGCATGAGCAACAAATGTCTGATTGTGTGAAGTGGTTAGTGACGAGCGATGCACCATGGGTATGATGTTGACCGACCGCTTCTAGAATCCGGAACCGTGTCTCCAAGAAGGATGTGAACTCCGTAAATTTCGGCAACTTCTTCGGGTCTTCTCGGTTATTCAGCTTTTATTCTCACATCCTCTGCGTTTTGCTAGGTAACTTTCGAACAAGAAGACAAATTAACACTGGATCTAAATATTTTACTTCTATTTTCAGATTCTCAAGACTGTGAATTACTTATGTTGAAGTACCTATATAGCAGATCCTTAATAATTTTCCAACGATGGGAATTTAAATAGTGAATTCAACTGGTAACTGGATGTTGACGGGGACAGACGCGAAGGTGATCATAACAATCTTCCCTGAAAATGAAATAGCATTTTAAGTACAGAAGCAATTCAACAAATATAAATAAATAAATATGAGTTAAATACATAAATACTTTTTATGTTAGTTCTAGAAAACGGATCATTATCTTTACTTGTAACATGTTAACTACAACATTTCGATATAATACTGTGTTGTTGTTTTTAACATGGACTTTTTTTCCGTATTTAAAGACAAAAATCCACGAACAATAATAATAAACAAGATTTTATGCAAATTTATTTCATTTTAAACTCCTTTAAAAGTTATCTAAAATTTCGGAATTCAACATATTCTGTTTATGCTCAACATTTTGATTGAAAACAACACATATGTACATATTTTTGGTGATTCCCTAGAAAAATGGTATATATTTTATCAACAATCTTTGAAAACAGTTCAACATTTTTCTTCATTCAGTGATTTCGCTTGAAAAGTACAAAATATTTGTTTCTGGTTGACATATTGATTGTCTTTTTTTGAAAAATAGAAACTTTAGAAATTTATTAAACATTCTTTAAAAGTTATTCAACATTTCGGCATTCAATATTTCCTGTTTTATATACCAGTACTAGTACCGTATGTATATTTTAACTGATAAGCGTTAATTATAAGGAATTCTTTTAAAGTACTGACTACCATTTATAATTGTTTTTCTATCATTTGCGGATAATTTTGGCCAGTTTTCATCCGTTTGATTTATAATTTTATGATTTTTTTTTAATTTTTACTTTTTCCTTTCAATTCAAAATAAAACACTGCATTTAAGTTAACTATCGCATTTAATCTTTCTTCCGTATGATAGCTTGAACGACTTAATTTGGATTTCGCTCAAACTGTAATGAAATTCAGCGGAAAAAGTTCTTCAAATTATGAATTGCATTTTTTTTTTCTTTAATGCTTAACATTTATTAAGAAACGAGATTCTGATGACAACGAAACCCGTATTAAAAATTAAGAATTCATAGATATTTTAAGAGATACAATCAAATAATGGAATCTGATGCAAAAAAATGCTTATATTCAATTAAATGTAGCTATAGACTACTCAATATAAATCCTTTTTTAAATATAAAGGCTCAAAAAAGACGTGAAGATCAAATTTAATAAATAACATGAAGATTTAAATATCTATATGAAAAAAATGTCAATTTCCCACGATGTGTTACTAGAAAACAAGAGCACTTGTGTTCCAATTTTTTTTGTTTGTTTTTAACAAAGTTATCGAAAATTAAATTAATTGAATTTTAATTTTATTTTCCTGAATTTTTAAATGTTTGTTTTGCATTTAAACTTTTGAACTGAAAAATAGGGTAAAATTGTTGTGATAAAAAGTACGTTTTTCAAAACTTTGGTTGAATTCTAACCTTTTTAAGATAAATTTCCATCTCATGATGTTTGATATAAAGCTTTTTTGTTTAAAGTTCAAATAAAATAAAGAGAAAGTTACAGAGTTTTCAATATTTTTAAGTCATTGCACAGCACAGAGATATGATATCAAATTGTATCTTACTACTGAAAAATAATAATTAGTTTTTAAACAGCACGTGTTTATTTTAATATTATAAGTTTGAAGTTTCCTTCAATTTCACATTGCAAAGAAAAAACCTTCATTCGAATTTAGTTTATAATTATATCACAGATAGGTTATGCTTAAATTTAATAAAAAAAAATGTTCGATGATTTATTTTATCAGTGAAAAAATAAATATATAAATAAGTAAATGGGAAAACAAATAAATAAATAAATACACAAATGAATAAATAATAAACAAATAAATATAAATAAATCTTATATATAAAAATGAATCGCAAAATGTGTTGGTAAGCGCATAACTCAACAACGCCTGGACCAATTTGCCCAATTCTTTTTTTAAAATGTTCGTTGCAGTTCAAGGATGGTTTTTACGGCGAGAAAAATTCAAATAATTGCCGGAAAAACCATAAGAACATCCCTTTTCTTTTTCTCATACAAATGTTTTCTAACTAAAACGTAGTCGGCTTAAAGGATTTGACTTCAAGTCATGTCAAATTAAAAAAAAAAAAAAACAAAAAGTGTTGATGTCGATTTGCCGGTGTACAAGTATTGTTTTTCTTGGATTTTCTGTTACCCAATCTACTGAGTTTGCT
The DNA here is from genome assembly GCA_951509635.1 of Eupeodes luniger. Taxonomy (NCBI): domain Eukaryota; kingdom Metazoa; phylum Arthropoda; class Insecta; order Diptera; family Syrphidae; genus Eupeodes; species Eupeodes luniger. The sequence continues at coordinate 217,651,880 of OX608073.1, forward strand.
TTTGTCAACTGATAAACGACTGAAACAACTGCGTATATCGTGTTTTGTGCAGAGTGATTATTTAGTTAGTGTTTGTTTAGTTAGTGTTTAGTGACAAAATAATATATATTTGATATGCATCCTAAAGACAAAGCCATTTACATAGGTAGAAGAACCAGGAATGCTACAAACCAAGCTAATTACTGATCCAATCGTACTGCACAAAAACGTGACGACCAAATTGAACGTGAAAGAATTCAGATATCACAAACGCGTGAAGCGCGAGCGCGACATTCAACTAATAATCGCGCAAGTTTGAATCGCGCAACAATTGAATATTAGCAACAATTCGCTCACAAAATAAAATTGCACTTGCACTCGCTGCGTCGGGAATCGCAGCAACTTTGCTTAAAGGTGGTCGAACAGCCCATTCAGCACTAAAATTGCCATTAAATATGCAAAGCAATGAAACTCAACCTGCAACACTTCGAAGAACTCTGCAATGGCAAAGGTTTTGCAGCAATGTAAATTGATTGTTTAGGATGAATGTACGATGACACATAAAAAATCTTTGGAGGCTTTAGACCGAACCTTAAAAGATCTACGAAGAAATAATAACAGATTTGGTGGTGCAATGATTTTATTATAGCAGCGATTCCACGATCAACGCCAGCTGATGAAATCAATGCATGTCTAAAGTCCTCCAATTTGTGGAAATATGTCAAAGTACTTCATTTAAGCAAGAATATGCGTGTCGAGTTGCAACATGACCAATCTGGAAACATATTCTCTAAACAACTCATTGACATTGGTAATGGCAAATTTCCTATAGACATGTTGACTGGCTGCATTAACTTTTCTCAAAGTTTTTGTCAGTTAACGCAATCAAGAGATGAACTTATTCAGAAGGTGTTTCCAGATGTTTCTCAAAATTACAGAAACCATGATTGGTTGAGCGAACGAGCTATATTGGCTGCAAAAACATAGACGTATGTAAATGAATTAAATTTCAAAATTCAAGAACAAATTACCGGCGAATCGAGGATATATACATAAATCAGTTGATCCGGCTACTAACCAAGATGATGTAGTCAACTATCCACCGGAATTTTTAAACTCGCTGGATTTGCCAGGATTGCAAAAACTGCCATATTACTAATCTTTATGACAGGACGAAGTCTGTCGGGTCTGCTAGTAATAAATAAAAATAAATTAGTAAATGAGAAAAAATGTACAAATAAGTAAGTTGACAATAAAATGAATATTTTAATTAGATACATTAATTAATAAATAATCAAAAATTACATAATAAAGATGTCAAAATAAACAATATAAAAAATATAATAAATACACAAGATAATAAATAATACATAATGTACATAAAAAGATGTATGAGAATACAAGAAAAAAAATGTATTTGACAATTTGTTAAATCAGGACCCATGTTCTGTAACTCGGTCGAGTATTTTCGCAGTCGATTAGAGGTGGAACGAAAAATTTCATCGTTTCTCTATATTGGAAAATGAACTGTGTCTATAACATGATGCGAAAACTCCCCTGTGAGAAAACCATAGTTTCCAGTTTCCAATGGAAGAAATGTTTACATTTCCCTTAAACTGACAGCTTCAATTTATTTCACATTTAACTAAAAATTATTTTTTCTTTTATATATTGAAAAGGTTGAAGTGTTCAAGTTTTTTATTTTGCATTAATTAATTTTTTTTAAACGAGTAAAATGTATAGTGTGCTTGTAATTAGTGAACAAAGTGACAATAGAAATATGATGCGCATTCACAGACGTCATTTACGAGACACCACTAATGCGTTTGAAATGCCTGGAGAAAGATTTCGTGAACTTTACCGCCTCACAAAAGCCACAGCTAATGTTTTGTTAGAGGAACTAAGTCCCTATATGAAAACAGGGGTTCGAAACACCTTTATTCCTAAGCCGATCCGAATGTGTGCTGCTCTGCATTTTTTTGCAACTGGGTCCTTTCAAAGGGATATCGGACAAGATTTTTCAGTACCTCCCATGGAATTTAAAATTATCGACAAGGTTTCCCAATCATCTTTGTTTTTAATATTTGAATTTGGTCCACCGAATTGGCCTCTTGCGAACTCTAAATGTGTTGCCATATAATCTACTAATTTGTTTGTTTGATCTTTTGAGATCCTTTGAATTTTCTACGGATAAAAATAATAATTTTTTCAAACAACATGCAAAATAAGTTATTTACCTTTTGTTTATTTTCAGTCATATTTGATTTTTATTATTTTTTTTATTATTGCCTTGTTCTCACTTATATCAGAGTCGTCGAGTGATTTTGACAGAAAAATCGAAAGATTGTATCGACTTCAGACTTACAGATACAGTTTTTTTCACATTTTTCCAATACTTCCAATAATTTTTTCCATTTTGTTCGTGATCGAGTCAAAAAAAGTTACAGAAACAGTTGCGTGTGAGAAACAGAATTTTGTGTCATTCCGCAGTGTTTTTGTTCTGATTCGCACCGTTTATGCGAAAACTCACTCGATGTGAGAGTTACAGAACATGGGTCCAGGTTTCTAATTAGAGATTTTTCACTCGATACACATTTTCTAGAAAATTTTTATTGAGAATTTCAATTTTCTGGTCTAATTTTAACACGTTTGTTGTCTCAAGGCTGCAAGGCTTGGGTTGAGAAATGCCAGGGGAGTTTGAGCATCATTTTTAAAATTTTGTTTTAAAGAATTTGCAATTTTTTAATATTATAGCACAATTACCCCATACGGGCGATCCATATAACAGTATTGCTTGAAAAACTACTTTAAAAATACACAACAAGTTTGTTATGTTTGCTAAGTAATGACCTTCGGTTAATAAGCGGATATAACATTTTAATACCGACATTTACTTTATTTGTTGTCATTTGTGTGTGTTTCTTGAAGGTCAACTTCTTATCTAAGTAAATACCTAAATACTTGACAAAGCTGACATACGGTATATCACAGTTATTAAAGTTGATATTACGTCTGTGTAAAAAACAATCCTTTCTTTTACTGGTGAAAAAGATAGCTTGACTTTTCCCAGCATTAATTTTAATTTTCTAAGTCAGTTTGAATATTGTTTATAATATTATCAGGATCTTCATCGGAGAATCGGAGACAAAAATATTGAACAAAGTAGGAGATAACACTGGTTCTTGAGGAACGCCAGAATAGTTTTCGAGATTTAAGAAACTTAAGAAACTTTGTTAAAGTTTTATTAATAAGGTTATACATTCATTTATAATAAGTTTGTGTATGAGTGCATTGTGCCAAACAGTGCCAAAAGCTTTCTCAACATCTAGCAAAACTAATCCTGTTGATTTGTTTCCTCTAAATTTTTCTTTTATGTGTCTACAGATTCTTAAAACCTGGTATGACGTGTTATGTTCTTCTCGGAAACCAAATTGCTGTATTGGTATGATATTCTTTTCATTCAAAAAAGATTCTAGTTTGCAGCGAGTTAATTTTTCAAAAATCTTATTTATACTACTCAATAGGCTTATTGGCCTATAACTTAGTGGATGATTTCGGGGTTTTCCAGATTTCAATATTGGAACTACTTTTGCCATTTTCCATTTTAGAGGAAAATATTGACTTTTGAAACAGGCATTTATTAGAGAAGTTAAATAAACAAATCTAATCATGGGAAGTTCTTTAAGGAATTGATCTTGAATACCATCCATTCCAGGAGATTTTTTTATTTTTAAGATCATAAGTAAATACCTATTCAATGTCTTCAACAGAAATAAGTTCCTCTGCAGATATCTATTGAGTTAAATAACAGACGTATCTACAAGGTTTGTTAAAACAGGATTGTTGTAGAGGTTAATAGTAGTATCATGATTGCTAGCAAAGTATTTGATTTATCTTCTTTAGAAGTATGAACTGTCCCGGATGATTCAAGTGGTGGTATTTGAGTATTCTTCTTTTTAATTATTTTATGTATGTTGCAAAACGGTTTAGAACTAGGATGTATGGACCTAAGTTTTTTGTTGCATTCGATGTTCCTGAATTTTTGAAAATCGTGTTGTTGTCGGTATCTTTGCCAATTTCGTCTAAACATATTTTTGTTTTAATTAGACCCAAAATGGTACGAGGAAGAATAACAGCTCGTTTATTGATTGTTTTCTTAGGAACTGATACACTAATACTATCTAAAATACTTTTTTCAAAACAATCAACATAGACGTCAATATCTTCACAACATTCAACACATTCAATACTATTTAAAGTTTGACGCAATTTTGAATTTAAATGAGAACGATATAAGTTCCAATTGGCGTTCTTAAAATCTAAATATTGCACATTTAATAAATTTGAACTAAGGGAAGTATCACAGCAGACATGAAGATGATCCAAACCAGAGAGAAAAAACTAAATGAGAGAGCAAAATTTCCTCGTCTCCGTCTCTTCGAAACCTCTTATTCTCATTTTTTATAGCGTTTTGAATTCGTATCGGTGTATACATGTTTTCACCTCGGAGAAGAGTACACAAAAAAACATCAGTTCCGGGAAATGCGACATTTCTCATTTTTGTTTATTGATAGCCAAGTAGGCTATGTTTTTTAAAGTCTCATTATAATACAGTGCCGCTCACTTGAATAGCACCCCCCCTTATTCGAGTTTAAGGCTCAATATCTTTAAAACAAGTAATGAAAATGACTCTTTTTTTTCTTTAAAATCAAGTTTATTAAGTTCTGTAAAAAAAGGGAAAGAGTGGAATGTATATTTACAGTGGTTATTTTTATATACAATTTAAAGAGATGTGACTCAAAAAATTTGAATCAAATTTTAGCTCACTTGAATAGCACCTCTTCATTTAAAATTAATTTATTAATATTTTCAAACTTTTAAACAATTTTAAATTATAAGGAACACAATTATTAAAATTCATTTTATGAATAAAAACAAAAATTAGTAATGGGTGGTCCGGCCTTGATTATAAATAACCTCATACATCCTGTTCGGTAGGGAATCATGCAAGTTTTTGATATAGGACAGTGAAATCGAGGCCCAGCTACACTTAATGGCTTCTATTAGCTCATCTTTACTACCATATTGTTTCCCAGATTCATATACTTTTCGAGTAAGCCACCCCCAAACATTTTCGATAATGTTTAGGTCTGGCGAATATGGTGGCCAATCTAACAATGAGATATTTTGACGCTCTAGAAATAGTTTTACTACTCTGGCATTGTGGATGGGTGCGTTATCCTGCTGCAATTTCCATGACAAGTCACCAAACAATTCCTTAATCGAAAGGAAAAACCTTCTCGAGTAATGTATGATTGCGCATTCATACGAGGAGTCAGAAACTGCAACTCCAAAGTTCCATAGTAAGTAATGGCTCCCCAAACCATAACACCGCCCACTCGGCTGTGTAAACGATCCAAATGATGTTCCTCTTTCCGCAAATCATGGAAGTAATAGTTAAATCCATCAGGCCCCTCTAAATTAATTTTTTTTTCGTCAGAGAAAACAACACGGTACCATTCCTTACTCCATGTCATGTTAGCACGACAGAAACTGAGGCGTTGCTCTTTACGGGACGGGTTGAACGGCGGTTTTTTCTTAAGCTTTAATCTTTTTAAGTGTGTAGCAGTAGATATTATCCGCTTTACGGTAGATACACTGGCTTTGACACCACTTTTTTCTTTTATTTTGGAGGCAGAATCATGCAAATTTGACGCGAGTCGCAGGATTGCTCTTTTGTCAGCAGCGCTAACGACTCTAGACGTTCGCCCTTTCATATTTTTACCATAGTTTAACTCGTTCCGTAAAAATGTGGATATAACTTTGCGGCTTCGTTGCGTTTTTTTAGCTATTTGGTGAATAGATAAGCCACACTCGCGGTAAGCTTTAATTTTAGATTTCTCGTTCTCTGCCAATGAATTACCACGACCCATTTTGACTGAAATTATCTTAAAATGACTAAAAGAAATCGAAAAATATTTTTTAATAACTGCCTGGCTTGTAATCCACACGAAAACTGATAATATAGGGGGTGGTGCTATTCAAGTGAACCTAAATAAAACCACGTTTTTCACAGCAGTTCCAATAAAGTTAACAAAAACTATATTTAACGGAACATTTCCAATTTATGAATTCGCTCACAGAGAGAGCAATTTAAGAGATAATTAAAATATAAAAATATTGCAACGGTATACTTACTCAAAAGACCCGAATTCTATGCAGTTACATATTGCATAATGGGGGCGCTATTCAAGTGAGCGGCACTGTATTTGTAATTCTCATAAATTTCTTTCTTTAATTTTACTAACATCTTGTCGTTTTTATATCTACAAAAATACTAAATATAATTCAAATTAATTCTAGCAAAACATTTTTGTTTGTCAATAAATAACGGGAGAAGTTATACCGGAAGTTGGTGGTGAATTTGTTTTTCTCTTTTATTTCTCTAAGTTACAGATAGATGGCATTAACAAAACAACCAAAACAAGAAAGGATGTGTGCAGAAAGATTGTAACAAGGTTAAGGTTTTTAGATTAGACTTTATTTGTATATACTCGTATGAACGAGTACATGTTTTTTTATAAATGTATGTTATGTTTATTTCAATAGTAATACTTCAACTAATAACTTAACTACTGTATTATCTAAAATATACTGCATTAAATTATTTTTCATTGAATTATAAAAGGCGGAAATAATAAAGTTCTACAGTTTATACCGGGAATATTTATACAAAATATCCATATCTTCTGCAATTGCGGTATCAATCGATATTTTCTGGAACTTAGTGTTAACGTAACATTTATTTGTCATGAATTACTTTTTCAGCTTTTTTATCCACCAAAAAAATCAATTATGAAATTTGGCTGCGATAATAATTACAAATATTTTTACTTTAGTACAAAAGTACTTTTCGGCTTATGTAGTTAAGCCTTTAAAAGCAACACACTACCTTAGTTGAAAGCAGCAAGAATAGCTTATCACCTATTCACAAATCTTATGCAATGAAAATTGGCAACAGAAGTAACAAGTTGACGGTCCTTTTATTTAATCTCTACTTAAATCACTTATTTTCAGCATTTTGGAAATGTCGTGAGTAATGTAAAGAAAATAAACAACAAGTACACACAAATAAAATAGGAATGGAAAAAAGAGATGAGTATATACATTCTGTAACTCTCGTTTTCAATGTTCCTGAAACTCTCGCATCGAAAGAATTAAGTCGATAAACTCTGAAAATTGAAACAAATCTGAGTTTTTTTTTTGCATTTTTCAACAGTCTGAGCGAAAATTAAACGCATAAACAAAGCTAATAATAAAAATAATAGTTGTAGTGCTTTCAGAGTCTTATGTTTCTAGGTCCTAATTCTCATTGGACTGTTGCGCCACCTGGCTTCAAATAACTAACTAAGATTTCTCTAAATGCGTAATTTAGAATTGTTTCTAACTCTTCATTGTTCTGGCACCTAACAAGAGTAATTAATTTCACTTCATATTCGAATGATATTACTCTCAAACGAACACAATGAAAGTACCAAAAACTTGTTCATTCACAATTTTGAATTTTCTTTGAACACCTCTGAACAGCTGACTACATCCGCCATTTTTCAAATGTGGTCGCCATTTTTCAAAGGTGGTGAGCAGAGAGAAAAGAGAGAAAAGTTTATTCTCTCTCGTGGTGAGTATGCACATAAACTTGCATAAGTATTTGTTCCCCACATTATTTTTATATGGAGTTAATACATATGCAAGTTGGTGGCCAAATCACAGCTTGTAGGCAAAAAGAGAGCAACCGTCGAAGTTGGTTCTCTCTATTAGTTCTTTTCTCTCTGATCCAAACTAAGTGCATTTGCAGTAGTAGGAGTCGTAAAGCAATGCGGAATATTTGAAATATAAAAATCTATCGCAGATGGTGAAGCTCTACTACGGGCAGCGTCTTTTAATACTTGTATTATTGGATCTGCCGACGGGGAAATATATTGAATCCAATTCTACTCCAATTGCTTCAATAACATTAGTATTAATTTTTGGTAATAAAACATGTTTAATTTCTTTTTTGAGAAGGATGGCAACACGCCAACACCGCCACCTAAACTCTCTCTATCTAATCTATGACATATAAAGTTACTATTTGAAAAACTGATACCAACATCAAGCCAAGTTTCACACACAAGGCAAATGTCAATATTAGCATTTATGAGAAAAATAAAGAACTCAGTATATTTATTAGGAATGCCACGGGCATTCCAACATACGATTTTCATATTTTGTAAATTACTTGTCATTATGAGAGTATAAATATTCTGTTGCTAGCTGTGCAATGACATGAAATTGTTCTAACTTGGACTTATATTGACCAAGCTTAGTAATCATATCCATTGTAAGAGAAACAATCTCTTCTTGAGAAAAGAGATCGTTCTCTTGTTAATTGGTGTTGCTCATCAAAACAGGGTCGTCAATATCGTTTACTAATATTGTTGTTGTTGAGGTAGCTGAGGCTGCAGACTTTGTTGAGTAGAACGTGATGTCATCTTCCAATAGTTTCTTGGTGGTGGGAGCGAGGGAAAATCATGCATACACGCAATCCCAAGATTAACTTGCCTGTTTGTGTTATGTGCTTGCAGCCGTGGAGCATGTAAATTGCGTTTTGTTGTTCTAGGAGTTCTCTCTTTCATTTGAATGTACATTATTCGGCTATCACACAGCGTTGCCAAAATGTGCCCGATCGGGCCATTTGGCACTAAGTTTTTTATTTTGGCCCGTGGCCCGGGGCCAACATGCAATGGCCCGCATATCATATATTTTCTTTTTTCTAAAAGAACAAATCCAATCTTTTTATTCCATCAACAAAATTATCAATGTGTTTCCTCCATATACAACTTCCCATATTGAAAATGACACTGAACTCATTCATTCAGACTGACATGACGTTTGCTTTTCATTTGTTTTCGCCAATCGCCACTTAATTTTTTTTAACCTACCTATTACGTATCTCGTCTGTTTGTTTTGTCATATTTACAATTTCTTAAAACACAGCCCAAAAAGGCAAGAAGAACTTAAAGTTTGTCAAGAGTATCTTGATTTGAATAACACCAAAATAAAAAAAGTTTTTGCAACGCAAACAAAAATTTTATGTTATTTTAAAAAATTTTGTTAAAGCTGAGTACTTAGAAAGCCTAGACAATATATTTGAAGTTGAATTCGAACAGTTCTCTTTGAAACCCTTAAATTGAATATATTTTGGCTACGGATTTGATGACTTATTCGAAAATTTAATTTAATTAATTTAATTCAATTAATTTAATTCGAAATATTATAAGTTTATTTAGAAAAGATAAATTGTTACCTATTATTTTCTTAAACAAATTTTTTCTAGGGTAGTGGGCTAGTGGCCCGCACATTTTGGAAATGGCCCTCAAAATGGCCCTTAAAATTTTTGTCTTCGCGGCAACGCTGATCACATGTTTGGTCAGTTGAGCGATGGTTCTGCTGGCAATTTGCATACTTGGATACTTGTGGATGATCAATTTTTGTGGTACTCTCATTGTGTTCGTTTGGGAGTAATATCATTCGAATATGGAGTGAAATTAATTACTCTTGTTAGGTGCGAGAGATGAAGATTTAGAAACAATTCTAAAATACGCATTTAGAGAAATATTAGTTAGTTATTTGAAGCCAGGTGCCGCAACAGTCCAATGAAAACATTGACAACTAGGACCTAGAAACATACAACTCTGAAAGCACTACTACTATTATTTTTTAATTATTAGCTCCGTTGAAAAATGCAAAAAACGATTTGTTTCAATTTTCAGAGTTTATCGACTTAATTTTGTCGATGCGAGAGTTGCAGGAACATTGAAAACGAGAGTTACCGAATCTTAACATGGATCATGAAAATAAAACAACGCAGGAACATTGAAAACATTTGTATGTACCTACCCATCTTTTTTTTCCATTCCTGTTTTATTTGTGTGTACTCGTTGCCTTTTTTCTTTACATTACCCAGTACATTTCCAAAACGATGAAACTAAGTGACTAAAGTAGAGACTAAATAAATATACCGTAAACTCGCTACTTCTGTTGCCAATTTAATTTTTATTGCATAAGATTTGTGAATAGGTGATAAGCTTTTCTTACCTTTTTACACCTAGCTAAATAGCTGTAGTGTGTTGCTTTTAAAGGCTTAACTATATAAGCCAAAAAGTACTTTTGTACAAAAGAAAAATATTTGTATTTTCGCTAGCTCAATGGCTTTGTGAAAAAGAACCAAAACCAAAATTTACCTAAGTCTAATGCATCATTTTCATACGTTGTCCAGTCAGAAACACTGTTCTAATTATATATCTTATCTTATAGTGAAATGCAAAAGTCTGTCAGGGAAAATTTTAACTACAGTTTTTCTGAAAATGCATTGGGGCTTATTCATAGATGTTTGCTAAACTCTTTACGCTATTCAAAAATAAATTCGAACCTAAATATAGGGCTAAACCTGAAGTTATTAGCCAAATTTCATATTTGATTTTTTTGTGGTGAAATAAACAGCAGAAAAAGTAATTCATAACAAATAAATGTTAAGTTTACATTATCATCCAAAAAACGTCGATTGACACCGCAATTGGAAAAATATGGATATTTTATATAAATATTCCCGGTAAATTGTAGAACTTTATTAATTTGGCTTTTTATAGTAACACATATCTATAAATAATTCGAAGCAGCATATTTTAGATAATACATTAGTTAAGTTATTAGTTAAGATATTACTGTTGAAATAAATATAACATAAATATATGAAAAATATTTACTCGCTCGTATATGCAAATAAAGTCTAATCTAAGAAACTTTAACCTTGTTACAATCTTTCTGTACGCATCCTTTCTTGTTTTGGTTGTTCCTGCCATCTATCTGCAAGTTAGAGAAAAAGAAGAGAATAACAAATTCACCACGATCTACCGTTATAACTTCTCCCGTTTTTTATTGACAAACAAAAATGTTTTGCTAGAATTAATTTGAATTTTATTAGTATTTTTCTAGACATAAAACGACAAGATGTTACTAAAATTAAAGAAAGAAATTTATGAGAATTACAGATACTATAATGGGACTTTAAAAAACATAGCCTTCTTGGCTAGCAATAAAAACAAATGAGAAATGTCGCAATCCCAGACAGAACTGATGTTTTTTTTGTGTACTCTTCTCCGAGTTAAAACAAGTATACACGGAGTCGATATTTTCTTATTAACAAGTAAACATTAAATTATATTATATAAAATAATATTTGGTGACTATTCGACTGTAATGTTGATTTTTTCAACAACTTTGAAGTGAATTGTATGCTATGTATGTTATTAATTTACTTAATATTAATTACAAAGATCAACATACTACATTAAAGATACACGATATAAATTTTACTATCAAATGTACCTATACTTTTTATTGATGAAAATTCAAATTTGATCTTTATACCAAATGGACCGGTTGCATAAAATTACTGTAGTAATTTTGAACAGAAATTTTTTAGAGTGTATTTACGTATACCAATGCACATACGGATACCTTAACCTATATACGTGCTTCGGTCATATCTTACGGATTAACAGAGATATCGACATCAAATATATTAAGTTTTACAGATAATAACATCAAAATATGCAGAAATTAAATTTAAAAAAAGTAAATAATTTGGTTTATCCCAACAAATTATCAACCAAAAACGCGTTCTACGACACGTTCGACCAGGGGCGTCTTTACACTTTTGGGGACCCTGGGCCCAATATGATTTGGGGGCCAAAAAAAGTAGGTATGATATATTTTTTTAAAATTCTTTAGGTTAAAAAAATCGTTTTAAAATAAATTTTTGTGTTTTTTTAAATATTTTTACTTTAAAAAAAAAACATAAAACAGATATCAGTGCATTGGCATTTGTCGATAGAGCTGCACGCGTTTTTAAGTGACAAGCAAAAATTAGCTTAAAACGACCAAGTAGTGAAATGGAGGATGATGATTTCATCCTCCCAAAAACTCAAGTTCCATACAAATCTGTAAAACGTTCCAAAATGGAAAAATCCATTAATAATGAAAATTATTATCAACCACTCCAAACATTATGCGATGACCGCATGGATAGTGGAATTAGTGAGCAAGGTGAAATTGTGAAACCTAAAGTATCGGTTCCACCAATCATTGTTTTAAAAACGAAAAGTGAAGACCTCAGAAATTTAATTGATAAACTTCATATTACTGATTACCTCTTAAAAAATATTTCTATGGGGCTAAAAGTTATGTGTTCAAGCATTGAGTCTTATAATATTATTGTAAAAACATTAAAAGATGAGTCACGTGAGTTTTATTCCCATGAAAAAAAAGCAAGTAGACCATTTAAGGTGGTACTCTCGGGCTTAGACCTCTACGATCATACACTATTAAAGAATGAACTTGTTTCACTCGGAATTAAATGTCTTGAAGTTAAACCCATCACAATAAATTCATCTAATTCGCATTACGTGCATTACAAATACATTATTATAATTGAACGTGGTTCTATTAAAATGAACGAACTTCGATCGAACTATAAATCTGTTCTTAAAACTCTAGTGAGGTGGGATTATAAAAAACACCAGCCTAACAAAATTACACAATGCTACAATTGCCAGATGTATGGCCACGGTGCTATGCATTGTCATGTCAAAAGCTTTTGTTCTTCATGTTCCGGTCCTCACAAAACCTCTGAGTGCACTGAATCACCATCGGCAACTAAATGTGCTAATTGCAATGGTGCACACAAATCAACCGACCCATCTTGCATAAGTCGAAAGCACTATATCGAAATTCGGCAAAAAATATCCTCCCGAACGCGAAACAATAACAACAATTATCTCTCAAAATCGGTTTCAATAAATCAACCGAGAGCCAAGACCAATCATGTCAAATTCACCATGGAAGAAGTTCCCCAACTTCCGCAAGTTTCTAACAAAAATCGAACTCACCATCAACAAGCGTCTACGTCAAGTACTGGTCCATGTCCATCTTACAAAAACAACACACGCTCAGAGAGTCCAAAAGCAAACAACTCGAATATATTTGATCAAAACAGCAATAACTCTTTATTCTCTTTAGAAGAAATCTCAAGTCTTCTTAATGATGTTATGTCTAAACTAAGCTCATGTCGTACTAAAGCTGAGCAATTTAATGTTATTACCACTCTTGCAGTGAAGTATGTTTATTCAATATGATGAACAAAAACCCAAAAATTATTACTTGGAATGCAACAAGCATTCAAAACAAACAAACAGAATTTTTTGGTTTTATGATTAAAAACAAAATTGATATTGCTCTTTTGACAGAGACGTGGCTTACAAATAAAAATAACTTTTCTAATGGAAATTATGTATGCTATAGGCTAGATAGGCATCACGCAAAGGGAGGAGGGGTTGCTATTGTAATTAATAAGGCTATCAGACATTCGGTGATCCCAGCTGTTAGTCTCGAGGTAGCTGAATCTATTGGTGTTGAGATAGACTTACAGAATACATCCAAATTAAGTATTTTCTCTTTTTATTTCCCAGGTGGAAATAGTAATAATGAGAAAAAGACTAAATTTAAAAGGGACCTATTAAAATTGATTAGGTCAAATTCAAATTATTTGATAGGTGGTGACTTTAATTCAAGACACCAACTTTGGGGATGTCTGAGAGCAAACTGTTGGGGCAATATTCTACACGATATTGTCGCCGTGAATAGGTCTGTCTCAGTATTGTATCCTTTGAACCTACTTACTTTCCTAGTACCTCCTCGGGACAACCTTCGACTCTTGATATGTTTTTAACAAATAATGCAGTACACTTCTCTCAACCTTTCACTATCAATGCATTGAGTTCAAATCATTTGCCGGTTTGTACAGAACTACAAACTTATTGCTCTTTTAATAATCCTAGTGGCCATTTTAATTATTCCTCTGCAAATTGGGAAAGATATCGGTCCTACATTTGTGATAACTTATACGAAGGAAGTCTATCGTTAAACAATGTTCAGTCGTTTGAACAGATAGACACGGTGACGGATACATTCGAAAAAGTAATACTGCGAGCTGCTGAGGTATCTATTCCTAGGATTCAATGTGCTAATTTTAACTCAAATTCCCCACCCCTGCCGGATAATATTTTACATTTGATTCGTTTGCGAAATTCTGAGAGAAGAAAGTGGATTCGGTATAGGTTGGACACATTTAAAACTAATCTTAAAATCCTAAATTTCCGAATTAAAGACGAGATCTTAATGTTCCGTAATCAAAACTGGAACAACTTGTTATCTGGTTTTGATAAAGGGTCCAAGCCGTTTTGGAAAGTCACAAAAATAATTTAAAAAAAAGGTTCAAATATTCCCCCCCTTCGAGTTCAAAATGAGGTTTTTGTAACTCCTGAACAAAAAGCAAACATTTTGGCTGAAACATTTAGCCAAAATCATAATATATCAGCTCACTTGAGCGACGTTCAAACCGAAGTTCTCGTAAGGGATAAACTTAGGGAAATGGAGAGTGCTTCTGTTAACCAAACTAGTACACTTATCAACAACAACCGCTTAGTAAAAAACTTAGTAAAAGAATTGAAAATAAAAAAATCACCTGGTCTTGATGGTATTAGTAACCGTTTATTAAAAGAGTTACCTAAAAAAGGTATAACATACATAACATTTATGTTTAACGCTTGTATTAAACTCTATTATTTCCCCGAAAAGTGGAAAATAGCAAAAGTGGTTCCTATTGGCAAGCCTGGCAAACCAAAAGAAAACCCGACTAGCTATAGGCCTATAAGCTTACTAAGCACACTAAGTAAAATGTTTGAAAAAGTTTTAAAGGATCGCCTTTTAATACATGTGGAGGAAGCTAATATATATCCTATAGAGCAATTCGGCTTCCGAGCTGGGCACTCTACTAATCATCAAATATTACGAATAAAACAGTATGTTAAAAACAGCCTTAACTTAAAACATTCCACTGGTCTAGTACTACTAGATATTGAAAAAGCCTTCGACACAGTATGGCATGAAGGACTTATCTATAAACTTATAATATTTAATTTCCCTGATTACCTCATTAAAATTATAACGAACTTTGTCAGAAATAGAAAATTTTTTGTATCCACTGGAATTGCTAAGTCTACCATGTATGATATTTCCTTTGGAGTTCCACAAGGATCTGTACTTGGGCCCATCCTTTTTAACATTTTTATGTCAGACTTACCACATTTTGGAAACAATACTGAAGTAGCCATGTTTGCAGATGATACTGCGCTTTTTGCGTCAAGTCTTCTCCCTCAAGAAGCTCTTTCTAGTTTACAGAATTCACTAGACACTCTTCTTAACTTCTTCACTAAGTGGAAAATAAAAGTTAATGCTGAAAAATGTCAAGCTATGTGGTTCACTAGACGCAGAAAACAAAGTTTCCTTCCTCAAACTATGCTTAAAATAAACTCTACTGATATTCAATGGTCTGAACATTGTAAATACTTAGGAGTCACACTCGATAAAAAACTGACTTTTGAAAAACACATATCAATCACAATCCACAAAATCAATCTTTTAATTAAAATATTATATCCATTTATAAATAGAAAGTCTAGACTTAGCATACATAATAAAATATTAATTTTTAAAACCGTTTTCCAACCGGTTCTAACGTATGGTGCTCCAGTATGGTTTGACTGTGCTGAGACGCACATAAAAAAGCTTCAAATAAGCCAAAATAAAATCCTGAAACTTATGCTAAATTTGCCATGGTTTTATTCAACTACTCGTCTACACAAAAGAGCAAATGTCAACCCAATTAAATTTGTCCTATACAAACTACAAGAAAACTTTTTTGAAAGGTGTTCTTACTCAGATAATGAACTCATACTTAATCTTTAACTTATACTGCCTGGGTAAAATTTGGGTTTTTGTGCAATTTTAGTTTTTAAGTATTATGTAAGGGTTTTTTTCTTGTAGTGTTTTCCCTTAATAATTTATTATAACCATAGTAAAATTAAAATATTGTCGTAAATTTATTGTATTGTAGATGTAAAGAACAAGGTTCTGTATCTCTTAAATAATTTAATTCATTATAAAATAGTCTAAGCCTTAAACTGCAAATAAATATGAACTTGAACTAAAACAGATATTTTTTTACACTTTTGTAATTTTTTTAATTTACCTTCAATAGTTGAACATTTTTCTTAATAGTTGATTTTTGATAATTTGTATTGTTTTTTTGGTTGATTTCTAATGTTTTTATATGTTTTTTTTTTTATTTTATGTAAGTTTATTTCTTTATATTTGTTTTGATTTGTTTTTTTTTTTAGATATATATGTAAGTTTAAGTATACAATAAAATATTATTGAAGGCATATTTTCCTGACTTTGTCAGTTGCAAAATCATGAATTAAGTCATCAAATTCAATTTCCTGCAGTAATTAATTTTCAATTGATAAAATTGACAAGCTGTTTAGTCTATCTTGTAGCATTGTGCTTCGAAGTTCATTTTTTATCCGGTTCAATTTCGAAAATGAACGCTCTCCACTGCAGTTTGAAACCATCAAAGATAAAAAAAATTCTACAGGCAGTTTCTACATTTGGAAATGTGTTCCCAATTTCATCCACTGTAATTAGACTGTACAATTTTAATATTGTAATAAGATCTTCATTTACCTACATCTTTATTGAATTCTTTTAAATACTGTACGAGGTGCAAGCATTCTACCTCAAGTTCTTCTGCATTAACATCTCTATGGTTTTTTGAAAACTGGTCGCAAGAATTTTGCAACTCCACTGAAGTCAAATATTGCAATCGACAAAAAAACCAAACAATGCATTAATTTCTTGATAGTGATTGGATCGTATTTTTAATTGCAAAGTAATAGTCTCAATAATTGGAAAAAAGTTGATATTTTAAACTTTTATTTCCCAATTAGCTGGACGGATGGTGCAGGACCATTAAAATATGTGGCACGCGAACTTCGTACTATTTTTCGTTGCGATAAGTCTTTATAATTAGCATCCGGATTCTGAATTTTGGCACACGCTTCAAATTTATCAAAATTCTCCCTTATATCATTTATGAAAGAACATAGTGAACAAAGCAAATTGGAAACAACGTCAATCGGTATTGTTTCTTTTTGAAGGCTCTTACTGGTTTTATGAATTCTTTCTAATATTGTGCTCCAAATTTCTGTTAAAATTACAAACTCCAGTTTTGACATTTTCTTAGACAGGCTTAGCGCTTCGATTTTTGTGTCTGGAGCTTGCTCTGGATCTATAGAGATAGATGTCAAGGGTTCAGTAATTTGTTTATAACCATGATGGAGCGCGTTAACTGCATCAGCTCGTGCAGACCATCTTGTTTCAGAAAGGTTTTTAAGAACTCTATGTGAATCTAAACATTCATTCAATTTATTCCAGCGATGGGTAGAAAAAAAGTTGTATATTTTTTGAACCACTTGAAAGAAACTTGTTGCCTCCTGCACACAACCAGCCGCATGAAGGCCTACTAAGTTAAGAGATTGTGCTGCACAAGGTACAAAGGTAGCAAATTCATAACCTTATTTCGTTTTCTATATAATTCTTGCAGAGATTCATTCATTTTGAGTTGGTGGATTTTAGGGCTAAATAATTGCGGGGCCCTGGGCCCTGGCCCACCGGGCACATGCCTAAAGACGCCATGCCACTGCGTTCTACGTCTTTCCGAATTGGTATAAAAAAACAGACAGTTCCTTTATAAATCTGTTTAAATCTTTAGATAAATGCATTGTACAGTTTTGTTTAAAAAAAAAAAGCAGTTGGTTGGTTTCTGCTCAAATATTCTGAGAACAAATACGTACAAATATCTGTGCACAATTTTAAAGAATTTGTTAAAATATCAAATGCCTAACCTTATTTTAAACAAATCTGTCATCTTACTATCTTTTAACATTTTTCTAAAGTTTCGGCACACATTATTTTGTGTACGTATGTATATATTTTTTACTTGCGACATATAGGAACTTGTATATGGCAAGTTTTGCATTCGTGCAAAATTTCGAACTCGAGATTTTAATCAAACATGATATTACGATGGTAGAGAAGTCGAAAAAAGTGGGTCCCGCGATTCCGTCCGGTCAATTTTGTCTGTCTGTCCACGCTCCTACAGCCTAAACCGATTGAGTTCAAACTTGGAAGTTAAGGTTTTGAGCAGATTTGCGTTAGGCGTTTTTTTCATTTTTTTTTTAAGATCAAAACTAACAGTGGCCCCCATACAATTTTTTTGGTCAAAAAACGAAAATTCGAATTTTCTCAAAAACAAACCGATAGATTTTTTTTAAATTTTCTCTAAAATTTTATTTTTTAACTTGGTTTCTTTTGATAAGAAAAACATATTTTCGTATTGCTCAGGAAAGGTACCGCTCATAGAACCGTTTTTTTGTTTTTTAATTTTCTCAGCAACTTTTGAACCGATTTCAATAATTTTTTTTCTGAACGAGCTCTTATATTGCTTTAACAATATTTGATTATCAAAAGTGCAATTTTTTATTGTTTGGATTTTTAAAAAAATATTGAAATTTTTTTTTTCAAAATTCTATATCTCAAAAACGGGTGAACATTTTTTTACGAAATTGAAATATAGACCGTATATTTACAATCACTAAACAACTGCATACCAAAAATATTTTTAGAACAAAATTGAAAAATTTTATATATAAAAAATTAATTTAAAAAAAAACCGCTCTAACGATTTTCAAAAAAAAAATTTCGAAAAATCAAGGGTTTTTTGATTTATAAAATGGCATTTAAATTTTTGAAGACAAACTTATTTTTCAGGTAAAATTTTGAATCTTAAATTAGTTTTTTTTTAAATTATTTTAACTGTATTAAATGTAACCCCCTCCCAAAAAATTGAAAATGGAGGTTTTTTCAACAAATCAAATGGCATATATATCTTTGAAGACAAACTTATTTTACAGGTATATTTTTAAATATTATATAGATACTTTTTTAAACAGACTCTTTGCATACAGGAGCAAGTTCGTGCGACCCAGTCGTGCACTTTATTTAAATTACTGGTTTGATTTAAAATAGTAAAATTAATGTTTGTGGATGTGGTTTCTCTTCTGCTGCATGTAAGTAAAAATGTACGTATACATGTCAGAATAAGGTTAATTGTCCTTATTTCTATTCCAAGTTATTTATTATCAGATGCCCACTTATATAACTGATATCCTGATATGTTGTTTCTGTTGCTCATCTCATGATTGATCTGTGGCTATATTTCGGTCAGAGTAATTTTATTGGTGTATACGTGTATAAACCTTTATTATTTTTGGGTTATTCGGTGATCTTATATGTGTACCTACTTGCGTATTGCGGTCTGGTAATATAGTTTATTTGTATTTTTATTGTCTTTTCTTTGCAAATGAGTTAACTTATACAATTATTTGCTTGATCTATACGCATTCGTCTTTTATCATGAGAATTTAAGTAAGTTGCTGAATTCGAAACTTAAATTTATTCATTTTGTAGGTTGGTAGATTTAAATCCCACCTAGGTATCAAGTCATAAAATATAATATAATTGTTGTACAAACATTGAACATTTGGATTAGTAAGGAGTATGATAAGATAAGGTGATATGTTTTCTTAAGATATCTAGAAAATGTATGCGCGCATACAAATAACGATAACAAAAGCAATCAATTACCTGAATTTGGGTCGGGAATTTGTGTGTACGTTTGTTATTTGGGATTGTGATCGCTTACCAGTATCAGCATGAAAGAAAAATTGTATATTTACGTAGGTTAAGAACATATTATTTTAGTTAAAATAAAGAAATGAAAGTGTATACAACTCTGTTTTTATTTAAATCGTTACTTAATAAATTTCTACAAACCAGCAGCAAGGGATTTTTGAATATTTGGTTTTTCGAAACGGATTCTTTTTTAATTTTCTCAATTTCGGTGAGCCGAAGAAAATTCAAATACGATAATAATATCAAATTTTGACTTGTGAAATTTTCTAAAAGCTATTTAGCAAAGAAAATTTAGTCAATTAACTTTAAATATTGATATTTTGAAGCTGAGAGTGAAATTGGTGTTTTCGGGACTTAGACCCCTATTCTAAAGTGCAGTACAGTGTTTTAAGTTAAAAAAGTACAGTCCAAAAATTAATTAAATATACAACAAAGAAAAATTGTACAAATCCCAAAAACAAAAAGGAAATAAAGTTTTGCTTATTCATGCTAAGCTGAAAAATAAAACCACTTGAAAATTAAGAAAAAGATTGAGTTCTATATGGAGTCAATTTCTGCTAAACTATCCAAAAATTGTGGCATCAGCCCTAAGAAATATTTTGGAATGAATTATTTTCAGTGAATTAATCAAAATAAATGCTTTATGAAAAAAATCTATTCGAACCAATACGAAAAATTAAGCTCAAGAAGTCAATGCAATAATTATTGGACTGTATTATAAATTTGAAAAGACTTTACACAGTCCAATAGTTAGTTAGGTCTTCTACTTGTTTGTATGTGTATTAAATTTTTTTATAAACACGAGGAAAAATAACAACAATAGTGACGACGGAAAACACTTCAAGGGTAATCGTGCTGGCAACGGGTCACAGCCAAATTTCTCGATATGGACAAGAAATTTAAAGCTGACACAATTCTTAGAGAAGAATATTTAAAGTTTATAAATAGATACATATATAGTACTTGGCCAAATGAAAGAAGCTAACTTGGGAAAACATTATTTAACTCATCCAACAATAATGAGAGCAAACAGTTCAATTACAAAGCTGTGGGTGGTCTTCGAAGCTACTGTCGTCTAGTTACGACCTAGACTCGGCTTTAAAGGAGCATCTTGCTACTGTAACTTATGGTACAGCAGCTGCTCCATTCTTGATGGACGATACTAAAAAAAATGTAGGAACATTTCTGATGACAGTTGCAGATAATTTGGAAAAGTGCAAATTCAAATTTAACATAATGCATCTAGAATAACTAACATAACTATCAAGAATCAACTGATTGGAATTAAATATAACGAATCAGTTAAGATACTAGGAATTAATTAAGATCCGACTTAAGACCAATTCAAGTTTAATTTAAATTTACCGGTTGAAGTTGCAAAGCTTTCTATGCAGAACAAAATCAATGAGATAGTGAATTTGAAGATAACCTGGAAACAGAGTGGATTAACTTCATAGAATGAAATTACAACGACAGAAAGTTGCTGAAAATGATCTTTCCGAAAGTCAATAAAATATACTCAATGTACGAAAACATGATTAAGCCAATTGAAAATGACAATTATAAAAATTAAAGTGAGTATACACACTCATGCACTTTAGTAAAGCAAATTATTAGATACTTAAAAAATACTGATATAATAGAAAATTATAACAAATATAACACTAAAAGACCAGTGAGTTGGATAAAAATAAAGATCAACTCATTAACTACATATCTGTGTTAAATTCTTTTCACAAAACGTTATGATGAGTAAGAGATCAGGTGTTAAGAAACTCAATTCTTCAATATTTATTTCTGGTGCTGATAGTAAAATTTATATAAATACTTGTTTCACTAGTTATACAAAAGCTCTGTTGTCAAATTTAAATGCGAAAAGTAAATAAAGGAAAAGTTGTTGCTGTCATATCGTTCAATGATTTAAATTCATTTAATAATTTTCATCTTTAATTTTTTTTTCAGATATTTGGATTTATGACTTGAAAGCAATTTATATTCTATTCCAGGTTATAATTTTTATTCTTTCACTAATAAATCGTATACCGTAGTAGGTGTAGGTGTTTTTATCGGTGATTCAATAAAGTTTGATCACAGTGAGAAACTATACAGATGTCTTAGCCCTACCACTGCTGCTTGACGGTTAACCGACGAAAAGCTCTTTGTCGGTTGATAGCCAAGGAGCAGTGGAAAAATATGGGACACTTTCTTCTATAGGGCTGAGACATCTGTATAGTTTCTCAATGTGATCAAACTTTATTGAATCACAAAAAGCTGTTTCTGATTTCACTTACTGGCTTGCCAAGAAGAACAGAAACTGTTTTCGTTTCGATGATCTTTTGGTCCCGATGTTACCATATTTCAGTTATTATTGTTCAAGCGATGTAGGTATTTTATGCTATTTATTATTGAATATAAAAATAAAAACCAAAGTTATTAATTTGTCTATGTTATATTTTACTATGTCAAATAAACAATTGAAAATACATTTAAGAAAGTACGAAAAGATAAGTTAGTTGCAAGACATAAAAAAATAATTTGTATGAATTCCTATGGTAACTCTGATGCACATGTATGTACGTGCGCGTATGAGGCTTACTTTTGGTTGCCTTCCTTTATTTTGATTTTTTTTGACACATAAATATATAGAGCGCATGTGTGTATGTAGGTACATGTATACATAGATATATATGACAAAAGGGTGAGTTTCAATTTCGGAATTTTTGTTGATTGTTAATTGTTTTTTTGTTGTCCTATGCAAAACGTATGTTGCGCATTTTGAGTACTTAAACAGGTGTAGGTACTCATGTATAAATAATTTTGATACGATACAAAAAAGAGGCTCGGATGTGACCCACACTGATAACTTATTATTGATGCCCGCTTAAATATTTTAAAATTAATTTTTTTTTATCTAGAAAAATTGTAAGCTGTTTTTTGTGGAAATAGATGTATCGAGAAGTTAAATTAATAGGCATATTTCCAAAGAAGTTTGGTTTCTGTAAAATAAACATTGTCTCAAAATGTAATAAAACATTAACAAAAATATTTCTATGGGATGAAGCAACTTTGAAGTCAATATCTTTCTTTATTCAATTCAATTTATAAATTCAATTTTTAATAATTTTTTTTTTTGCTTAAGGTTTTTAATTTTCTGTAAAATAAAGGTTTAACAAAATGTTTAACAACAATTTGTACGAGATCAAAACAATTCTTTCTTTCTTTTTTCTTTCTTCTTAAAGCCTAGTACGCTGCTGATGCGAAACGAAATTTCCCATACAAAAATGACATGACGAAATCATAAACGAAAAATTTCGCTGTGCTTTTCGTTTTTCAGTACGCTGTTGAACGACGAAATGTGTCATTTTAGTGGATAGCTGTACTAGATTTCTTAGTACAATTCTCCACTCTTTTCGTTCTCAATTTAATTGCCCGGTATATTAATTGCTTGCAAAATTTTTACGTATAATTTATTTATTGAAAAATTTTTCGTTTATGATTTCATCATGTCATTTTTGTATGGGAATTTTCGTTTCGCATCAGCAGCGTACTAGGTTTAAAATTGAAAAAAATGTGAACTTCAACTTCCAGACAGAACTCTCCATAAATATTTTTCCGCTGTGGTTTTCGTTTTCATTTCGCTCTGCACTTGTAGACCACCGGAAAATTTCGTTTCGCATCAGCAGCGTACTAGGCTTTACCCGATATTTAAGTTTAAGAATCAATTTCACGAATTTTTAGTACTTTTTTTTAGGTTTAAATTAAAGGAAAAAACTATCGGTTGATTAACTTTATATTTTAAACTATATTTTCAACAGTTTTTGTACTAAATTAAATAAGTTTGAAGTCAATATCTTTCTCTGTTTTCAAGATGTTTTAGTAGAACCTATTTTTACCAGTTTCTAGTAGTTTTCTGTAGGTTTTTTTCTAAAAAAAATAGTTAATTGGGATGTTTTGTTAAGAAGTTTTTTATGTTTAATATATCACTGCTCTTAGCCTATTTAAGCAAAAGTGGTTTTATAAAAAGTTTAAGAGACAATTTTTGGCCTTGACAAATAAAAATAAAATATTGTAAGTATTTATAATTATTTATTTTATTATTGTTGTATATTTGATTTTGGGAATAATTCAGAACAATATTAAGTTGTGTTTATCTTTTTATTCAACAAAAACATGAGAAATTAATACTATCTATGTTTTTCAAAAATAAGAAATACATTTTGAATTCATGGTATTAAATAAACAAATGAAACAAATAATCTATCATAGTACATAACATGACATACATTTTAAAAATTAATTTGTTTCAAATTTTGACCACCTTGTTTTTTATTTTTAACTTCTTGTATGTTTTCACGCTCGATTTTTCCAACTGACGTTTTTCACCGCTGCTTATTTTCTCAATTGTGGTAACAACATCTATCATTTCCGATTGTAGGACAAAATTCCCAATCCGTGTGTCCCAATGTCCATTTTTCCAAAAATATAATGTCCCAATTTTTGTCATTCCCAAGGAAATGGTTTCCAATTATTATTTATCCCAATGCCAAGTTTTTCCAATAATAATGTTTTGAATTGATAGTACGGCGCGCGCGGCGCGGACTAACAGCTAGGTATGCAAGTGGGGCATTGCCCCTGCTTGGAAACATTATAGGATTTGGGGTGGGTGCGAGTTTGGGTATATGCAAAGTACTTTTTGCATTAGAGCACTAAAATCAAAGAAATCCAAAACACAAAAAATCAAGTATCGCAACACTGAACAAAAGACAGGGAAGAAATGTCAAATTCAACCATTTTTGCGTGTGTTGTATGTGAAAAAGTGAACTTTGAAAATTAATTTTAAATAGAAATAAATGTTTCCTCGCTCTAAAATTGCTATAATTATTATTTATTTGCGGGTTGGTGATAATTTCCCCCAAGATATAATCCCCAAAGGAAAATCCCCAAATCCATAATCCCCAAAACGAAATCCCCAGCAGCAAAATTCCCAAAGAGAGAATACCCAGGGCGAAAATCCCCAAGTGAATATCCCCAAAACAATTATTTTCAAGTATTGAATCATGCGATTAAATCGCGCGCGCGATTTAATCTCATGATTCACTACTTTAACATAATTGTTTTGAATATATTAAATTTCATTTATATTGCATGAAATGCAATCCAAAGATTTGGAAACAATAACATCATCCATTTCAATTTTTATTCCAAAACAAAAGAAATACTCGGCACTAAAAAACAACTCTTAGACAGCACTAAGCAAGCACTATGAATACAATGATTCTCTATGAATATAAAAGTCGGACTGAGAAGTGCATGCCTTCATAGTGAGTTTTTGTTTGGAAACTGTTTATCATTATCATTTATTAATATCACAATAAGAGAATTTCATGAGAAGTTTTCTAAAAACTGCATGCGTAAATGAAGATATGCACGGATACTGGGGATTTGGAGATTTCGTGGGGATTTTGGCAAAATAAATTATTTAGTTGGGGATTTTGTCCATTTGTCTTACGTCTCTGGGGATATTATCAAAATGGATTAAATTTTTTTGGGGATATTATCCCGTGGGGATTCTATTTTTTGGGGATTCAATACGAAACCCTTTATTTGCGTGTTGAAATTCGTGCTGCGCCAGTGGAAAGTTGAGCCAAAAATTGTATTGGAACACCAATTTTTTGGGAACAAAATTGGGAAAATTATCTTGTTTGGAGCCATGGATTTTGGGAAAAATGGATTGGGAAAAATAATTTGGGAAATTTGACCCCCTACGATCATTTCCTTTGATAAATCTGTTATTAGTGCATATAAATCTGAGTTTTTTTATCCCTACATCGCGGCGACGATGCCAAGCTTCTAATACATTTTGGAAAATTATTTTTTGGACAATCGGCAACTGACTTTGACTCGGGTTCATGTTTTCTTTTTGACGCATCCAGAAAATTGGTTTTGAACCAGAAGTAAAGTTTTGAAATGTCGTAATCTTCTAAACTTTTACTTAGCTCCGAAAAGTACACTCAAATGATGAAAACCAACATGCATTGACGGAGTTTGAAAAAATTAGATTTGGGGATTTCGTTTGTGGATTATGGGCATTCGGATTTAGATCCTGGGGATTTTATTTTTGCAGATTTTGTACTTGGGGATAATGATTTTGTGGATTTTTAAAAGTGTGGGGATTTTGTATTTGGAGATTTTGCACTTGGGCATTATGTCGGTGTCCCATGTAACAGAGATAATATTGTTTGTATACAATGTTGCATAGATAATATTATATCTTCTTATTTATCAAGTAAGATGATTGTATGCTTTGGTAGAAAGAAAAGGATGGATATAAACACGACCGTATGATGAGTGGATCGGCAGTATTATACTATATACTATACAGAGGCCTTAAGCTCCTTTTAAGATTAAAGTAAAATATTAGAAAATAAAGGACATAGTTCAAAAAAATATTCTTTAAATTTTAAAAGTACAAAACAAATGTTTTAATTCGCGCTCTTCTTTGGGTAATTGAAGCGTGTCGGGTGTTTTTGTTTGGGTATGAGTGATGAGATGGTGGTTGGTATATCTTGATTATATAGCCGTTGAGTAGGGCTCCCCAGCTTGCCTCTTGAAATATTCCTGAAGTTTAGTATGCCCAGATGGTAGTCGGTGTTGTCATACTTGCATTTCTTTAATATGCTTTTTGCTGTTTGCTCTGCTCTTTCAGCTAATCTATTTCCCTGTGGGTGATATGGACAACTTTTTTGATAATTAAATTTCCAATCTGTTGAAAATTTCTTACAACTGGAAAAGACGCTTTTATTTCAAATGGATGCTTTGGTATTTCTTTGGTTCCAATTTCAGTTTTGTTTTTTTCGTGTTGATGAACTTGACAAGCGGCACACTTTTTTATATAACTAGCTATGTCAGAGCCCTTGTTTGGACAGAAATCCGCGGCCCTGGCTTTCCGAAAACACTTTTCGTAACTGAAGTGTCTTTATAATTAGCAAACACTAAAAGGGGTTTTTATACCTTTAATATGCCAAAGACACAGTATGAGCATTAGGAAAAGAGGGAAGGGTTGGAAAGGAGGTGTCGGTGTACATTTATTTTGAATTCCTGAACATTGCAATGATAGGGAAAGATAGAGCGTGGCAAGGCGTTCCACATTCGCGTAGTACGGCTAAAAAATGAATCTCTGTACTTCATAGTACGGCCGAAGATGGGCATTCCTAGAAGCGCGGGTATTACGGTTAAATTGTTTAAGGGGAGGAATGCAACTGGCTATTTCACTAGAGCATAGTCCGTTAAAATAACGGTAAAAAAGGGAGAGACAAGAAACCTTGCGTCGATGTTCGAGGACTTCATCTCTCATTTCTGTTGGGATCACTGCTTTTTGGGCTTTAAATATAATTCCATCATATATTGAAAGCTTTTCTCTGAAATGCCAGTAGGGCTTTGCACTATTCGCAAGGCAATGTATTTTTTCAGGCCAACCGATCATGATGTACTGTTTAAACTGTTTTAATGTCTCGTCACGTTGGTGACATTAGTCAGATAATCAAGCTCTTTGTCTGAAATCGGTCATTAACGTCGTGATCTTTTTCGTTTTTGTTTTTGCCGGCTAGGTGCATATGAATGAATTGGCTTTCGGAATATTACCTCTAATGACCTGTGGTCGGATTTAATCAAAATTGTTTTTCCTTAAATTTGATTGCGAGAACTTCTATTTCAAGTTGTGAATAGCGGGCCTGCTTATCGTTGATTTAAACCATTTGAATGCAGTGGCTTGTTCAGTTATCCAAATGCAAGGTGTGGACTATTCTAGCAGTGATCGGAGTGGTTGAGTGATAGATAAAAAGCTTTTTATGTATTTGCTGAGAAATGTAAATTTTCCCAAAACTCTTATTAGTTCTTTTCGGTTTGTTGGCCCTTTCAGTTGTTTGATCGCCTTGTGTACTGATGATATGACCTAAGAATTTTATAGTGATCTGTGGTACCTACGTCTTAAGCCATCGATTGATTTTGCATGGGTAAGGATATCATCCATAGAAATTTTAACATTGGTTAAATGACCAAACAAAGTTTGCATAAAACGTGCAATACGTCCCACAGTGTGGAAAAAGTTAAACACATTTTCTTGTGCTCTGATACACGTACTTGCCAAAAACCACGCATGCAATCCAAAAGCGTGAACACTTTTGAGCCACGGATTTGGGCTGTGATTTCCTCGATAGTTTGTATCGGGTGATGACGGCGCATTATGTTGCGAATAACTTTGGTTGGGCCCATACAA
This sequence comes from Eupeodes luniger, assembly GCA_951509635.1. Classification (NCBI taxonomy): domain Eukaryota; kingdom Metazoa; phylum Arthropoda; class Insecta; order Diptera; family Syrphidae; genus Eupeodes; species Eupeodes luniger. Next base: position 217,679,886 of record OX608073.1, read on the forward strand.
ATTCGCAGATTTTGTTTTTTTCTTACTACGATCATAGACGATACTGATTCTGTAGCTACTTTTTGGGCTCTATTACATCTAATTTAACCATGTTGTCGAGCTCATTTTTTACTTGGTCTCGAATCTTATATGGAATGCGCCGGGGTGCGGTGTTATATCAAACTTTGGATTGTATATTAAAGCGATGTCATATTAGTAGTATACACCCTTACCCTTCGAATATGCTATCGTCTATGTTGATATAATGTATACGACTTATGAGGCCAAGTTTCTTGCATGTGTTTGCGCCTATAATTGGTTGTATGTGTTCGGCCACGGTCTTAAAGGTGATTTTGCACTTGGGTGTGACCAAGTACTGTACCTTGAGGAATTCCGTATGGAATATTATGGAAAGTAGACGTACCGCTTTAGACTTTAACTAAAAATGTTCTTTTAAAAACTTTTGAATAATTTTGACTGTCGCCATAGGAAAGCTAAATTGAACAAGCATGTGGATTAATGCATCGTGCCAGACCGTGTCAATAGCTTTTTCAATATCCAAATGTACTAAGGCAGTCGACTCTTTGGAATTAAATTTAACAGGATTTACTAGATTTAATCCTGTTTGTTCGACATTTGATTGCGAAACTAAGATTATTGTTTTTGATACTGTGGTAGTATTACTATCACTAAAATGGGCTGTTAACTCATGATTCTTTGAAAAATAAACTTTGCTAAAGGTATTACTTGATTTTGAAGGAAGATAAAATATTATTTCAACGAGAGTTTCTGAACTTATCAATTTCATTTGCTATTAATGTATTCAAAAGTTTCGTATTTTTAAGGAAACTGTCATAACGGTAGCGAAGCCATTTTCTTCTTTCCTATTTTCTTAGTGTTATTAATAGTAAAATATTACTAGGAAGTTGAGCCTAATGATCATCTTTTACTGAACACTTAGGTATTGCAAAGCCTGCATCCCTTTTCAATAAAGAAACACAATTATTGCACATGGAATCAATTTGTGATGTGCTGTTTACGTGGGAAGTAGAAATGTGATTACAGATTCTGTTAAAAAAGTAAGTAAATTAATTCCAATTTGCTGCAGAAAATTTATAAAATAATCTGGTTTGTTGATTGAATGTTCACAGGTATATGGCCAGACCCTTATTTATTTAAAGTTAATGTCATGTCACAATTAGTTACTATATTTGTAACAAAAAAGTCTAAAGTAGAAGGACTTTAAGATTTAGATGTGGAAACATATGTATAATTTGTAGGGTATAATAAAAAGAAATTTGGATGTGTTTCGAGTATAGAAAGAAATTTCCATTTATTTTAACAGGACTGTCATTGAAAGATTGCTGAAAGTTGTAAGCAAACGCTTTTAAAATGTTTGGAGTTCTAACTAAGTTATCTTTATTTTAAGTAAAATTTACTAGAAAGCGATCAGATTTCATATTTGTATTGACAAATTTTCAAAAGCTTTTAAAGTCAAGCTTAAGAGAACTTTTCATATCATTAAGACTTTATGCATATAAATAGCTGGAGAAAGATTTAAACTCTTTAAAGAGGGTGACACATACTTCTGGTTCTCAATCTTCATGAGACATGTTTTTTATGAGATTTTTTTTCTTGTTTCGAAGTATTTTAAGCTCTTTCGTATACCATAGAGGACATATGAGAAACGATGTATTTTATGCAGCGTCATTTTAAATTGTTACATTCAAAGTACCACAAGCAGATAGGTGTTCAGAAAGCTGCTGAAAATTAGTTTTCTGAAAATCAATAGAATATAAACAGTACATGGCCGTCCAAGTTAAGAAAAACATCAATTGGGGGTGGTATTTATCTATATTCGATATAGGACAGTTTAATTCAACTACTGCTGTGCATAAAGCGTCAGATGAACAAACTTAATGGAGTTGTAAGTCCTTGGAGGAGCTCCTGTTGAGACGAACTCAATGATGTTTCTTAATAAGACTAGTCTTCTGATGTAACCCAATTAATTTATCGAAGGTTGAAGTCACCTTAAGAAGAATATTGCTATACACCGATGTCCGTTATATGATGAAGAGCAAGATAAAGTTCAACAAAAGGTGCAACCGGGATCCTTGGAGGAACGACCCGTTAAAAACAAAACAAATATTTTGACTGTAGCGATTTTTGTACGTGCACTATTTATTAATATCCTTTTAATGATTAGGCACAGTAAGAACACTTAGAAAAGGTGGATAGGATTAGAATGGAGAAGCCGATGCACATTGGTTTTGAATGTCTGCACATTGTAGTGAGTGGGAAATATTGAGCCTGGTAAAGTATTCCACATTCGTATAGTGCGGCTAAAGAAAAAATAACTGTACTTAATAGTACGTCCGAAATTGTGCTTAAGGGTAAACTCATAGAAAAATATACTTACTAAGAGAACCGACCGGTACCCGTCTTGCCTGAAACACCCTCAAATTTTATTTGAGGTGAACTCTCAAATTCGAGGTGAACTCTCTCAAATTCGCTATCGGTGAATACATGTGAGTGGTGCAAAAAAAAAGCAAAATGGTGGACTGGGCTAAAAAGAAACTTATGGAATTTTTGTGACCTGTCAAAAATGGCAGTTCCACAATTTCGATTTCAAAAACAAAACATTCAATTTGAGATTCTACAAGCAAGTTTTTGCAAATTATTTTGTTTTGTCTAAATATTTAATAGAATCTATTTGTTTTCAGATCAAAAACCTTAATAATCAAGAGGTACAAGTTTATTTAATTGGAAAAACAATAGACCAGAAACTGGAAGAAAACAATGAGACTTATTCTACTCGGAGTTCAAGTAGGTACGTTTAAAAAAAAATCTCGTAAACAAAAGAATATTTTAGTTATTTTTTTTAGCTATGGATTATTCAAATAATATACTTGACTAGCGCCAAACTGGTAATTCAACAGTTTTGGAACGACTCAACAGCAGCAACAGCAACGGCAGAGTATTCAGGCAAACCAGGTAAATTAATTAATTTACTTACGAGCAATCTTAACATGGATTTTAAATTCTATGGTTCTTTAGGATTTCCAACGTCCTTCGCCCAGAAATATGACGGAAATGGAAAATCATTGGTAAGTCTTTTGAATAATGAAAATCTCGTCAGTTTCGTTTGTATTATTTTAAAATTTTCAGCAATTTTGGTAAACTTATTGACTGGAAAAATAGAAGTTGAATTCCTAAATACAAAATGCCTATTGAATCACCAAAACTAAGTGTATTCTGAACACAACTAATTGGACTCACATAGAAGAGCGTCGACACAGGAATGCCCCTACAAACTACTGAAATGATGTTCCAAGAATTAAGAACCCACAACCTTCACCTGCCGAAAATGTCAAAAAATAATATAATCGGAAATTGTGAATTAGTGAAATGGCCCGATTCGGATTTTGAAATTTTCCTCGCAAAAGCATGTAAGAAACGACTTGCCACAATTTCTTAATGAACAGATCGAATGGTATAATTCAAAACCAATCAATTTGCTACCATTTCATTCATTGACCAGAAGGCTCATTATGGAAGATAACTTTAAAGTAAGTTTAACATAAACAACAACCTTTGAAAGCACTCATTGTTTTTTTTTTCAGCAACAAATCAAAACGAAGGGGTATTACAAAAATCCTGCAACGAAGATGATTCGAAGTCGTTTTGACTCTGTCGGTCTGTTGATTCGTCGTCATGCTTTAAAATTGTATTTTTTTTTCAAAAATGTATGCAATTTAGTATAATTTTTTTTAATTCAATGCTGTTATGTATATTTATTTAAAAAGGAAAACTGAATGTTGAAATGTAAATACTTAACTTTTGAGTAATTAAAAAAAAATAATAAATGTACCTACTTTGCCAAGAAAAACACTTCTTTTTGGGGTTACGCACTTTGATCTTCTCAGGCCAATTATTAATTAATACGTCTTTTTATTTCTTATTGCAAGTAATAATTATTATTAAATATTATTAAATTAGGATAGGTACAAAGTTCAAAAGTTTTCAACTGGCAAATTTATTTTTTTTCTCGAATTATAGAATGCATTTTATGCAAATATAATGCAAAAGTTGGAGATGAAGTGCAAGATGATATATCAACTCACGACACTTGAAAAACTAAACAAAATTCACGTTGGTGAATCAAGATTTCTATCGATTAATTCCTGCGAAAATCCGGATCGTTTAAGGGCTATTGTTTTTTTTTTTATAATAAACGGGCACTCAAGGGGTTATTAATACCCTTAATATGTTTAAAGTTTAAACACAGTGCGAGCTTTAGGAAAATAGGAAAGGAGAGATACCGCTGCACATTGGTCTTAAAATTTTGAATATCAAAATGATAGGGAAAAACAGAGCTGGGTAAAGCATTCCACATTTTCGATGTGCGGTTAAAAAAAGAATCCCTATACTTGACAGTACGTCCGAAATTGATCTCAAGGTTAAACTGATGTGCATTTCTAGAAGTACGAGTATTACGGCTGAATTGTTTGAGGGGGGGAATGCAACTGGCTAATTCGACAGAACACTGTTTATAAAAATATCGGTAGAACAACGAAAGGCATGGAACATTGCGGCGGTGCTCAAGTGACGTAATTGTTTCAGTTATAGTTCTATCGCCTATCATTTTCAAAGCTCTTTTTTGGATCCTGTCCAAAATACTTAAACTTGTTTTAGGGGCACCTGCCAGAATATATGCGAGTTATATTCAAGTTTTGGACGAATGAAGGCTTTGTAAATTACAGCCAGATCAGAAGGGGTGAACAATTTCTTGCACCGTCGGAGGAATCTTAAGCACCTAGCAGCATTTTTGGCAATATCGAATATGTGATCATTCCATAAGAAGTGATCTGTGATACACATACCGAGTACTGAAAGTTAATTAGTTTCCTGGATGCATGCACGCTCATGGATAGCGGCATCGGTGGTGGGTTCACTTTAATGACAGGAGACAGCATTGAGTTTTCGAAGCATTAAATTCTACACGGTTTTTGATTCCCCATTGTACAATGCTGTCGAGATCAGAATTTAATGAGCTTATCATACGCTGCCGTTGAAGTTTCACATCCGAAGGACAAGGATGAGAATCTAAAAACGAATATGAAAAGCTGAGGGTACTGTCATCCGCGAAACAATTTAGTGGGTTAGAAGTTTCAGACAAAAGATCATTTATAAAAATAAGGAAGAGCGTCGGAGACAAAACGGAGCCCTGGGGCACACCAGCGTTTATTTAGTGGGTTAGAAGTTTCAGACAAAAGATCATTTATAAAAATAAAGAAGAGCGTCGGAGACAAAACGGAGCCCTGGGGCACACCAGCGTTTATTTTGTGAATATCAGATTTGAACCCGTCCAATACTACTTGAATTGAACGGTCCGAAAGGTAATTTCTAACCCAACGAAGGAGGGATTCATCAATACCAAATGCAAGCATTTTCGATTAGAGAGCTTGATGCCAAACTCTATCAAATGCCTTTGAAATATCAAGTGCAATAATCTTACTTTCTCCAAAACGATGTAAAGATTCGTTCCACTGTTCGGTGAGATAAACCATGATATCACCAGTGGACCTATTGCTACGAAAGCCATACTGCCGGTCATTAAGAAGCTTCCGTTCCTCAAGATATTTCTTAAGCTGAAAGATGGAAAAGCTTACGCAGTGGTTTTGCCAGCGTTGAAGAACACCTCTTCAGAACAATAGGGGGAATACAATCCGGGCCTGCAGATTTGTGTATGTCAAGGTCTTTCAGTACTCTTGCAACTGCACGAGTGCGAAAGAAGATTTGTCCCATAAAATCGTTTACGCTCTCAAGAACAGGAGGACTCAAGACACTCTCTGGTAGCGTCGAATTAACAGCAAACTGTGCTGCAAGCAAATTGGCTTTATCAATCGAGCTTACATAGGGAATGTCATTGTGGACGAGCGTTGGAACCGAGGAAGACGTGGTGTTTCGTACGTTTTTTACAAATGAACAGAAATTTTTACTACCTTTAGGACATTGTAGTATTTTTTGCCTTAATTTCTGGTCATGCAGAAATTTGGTTCGTCGAATATGGCCGTTACAAGTCTTTCTAGCTTGTTTGAACTTATTCCGGTTTTCCTTAGTGGGGTTGGCTTTATAAATCCGGAAACTTACATCTCTGATCCTAATTACCTCTTTACAGCTTGAATCAAACCATGAGTTCTCTTTAGGTTTGATAAATTTTACCCTATTCGGGATAAAATTTCTCATTCCACAAAGAATTAAATTTGTAACCATATCTGCGCTGGAATCTACGTCACTATCGAGGAAGCATAGTGACCAGTTAAAGTTCCTAAAGAATTCATTGAGACCGTCCCAGTTGGCTTTCTCATATTGCCAAACGGTTCTCATAGGAGTTTTTTCTTTAACTGGGTTTTTTACACATGAGAAATTTGTAGATACGATACAATGGTCTGATGTGCCTAGAGGCGGTAATACACTGATTGTGTATTTATTAGGATCAGAAGTAAGAAACAAGTCTAGGGTGTTGGCGGATTGACCTGCAACGTCATGGATTCGAGTTGGCTCATCGACAAGCTGAGTTAATTGATTTAACTCAGCAAAGACCTCAACATACCTTCCTTCGGGTGTTGACTGGCCAGAATAGCGAAGCCAAGAAGAATTGTGTACATTGAAATCGCCCGCAATGACGATTTCAGTGTGAGGATAATGGGCAACAATTCTTTGAATGGAGTCGGACAGAGCATCAAATTCGTTAAAAGTTGAATTTCTGTCCAGATTTGGACTCCGATATAAAAAACATGCGTGGATGATGTGCTTATGTACCGTAAATTTTAGCCACATGAAGTTAAAGTTTGTGTTAGAGCACAAACCATATTGTGGCTGAAGTTGGTACGCAACATCATTTCTTATATATACGGCTAATCCATGGTGGAAAAAGAATAATGGCACTAATCTATACCCATTTAGATTAAATTCCAAATGATCGGAATCTTCACCTATCTGAGTTTCGCTTAATGCCAAAACAGCTGGCCTGTTTGTTGCAGTGTGAACATATGCTGCACAGAAGTTCTTTCTAAGCCCACGAATGTTGCTGAAATCAACTCTCAATTCATCCAGCATTATAATATTCAAAGACTAATAAAAACACAATTCGGACAATTAACTATGATGAATAAGTTATTTCTAGTCTTTTAAAAAAAAATAAAAAAACACATAACGCGAATCGGCTTTAAACCTTAATTTCCAAATTTGAAGTCAGTCGACCCAATGGTTTGGGCTGTAGGGGCAGAGATAGACAGACGGACGGAATCGGGGGACTCAATTTTTTTCGAATTCTCTATCATCATAATGTCCTGTTTGATTAAAATCTGGAGTTCGAATTTTTTTATGAATTCAAAACTTGCCATAAAGTTCTTATATGACGCAAGTAAAAAGGCATTATACGAGTAAAAAAAACATCTTAATCCTTCAAAAGGACCAGTGTAACATATTTAGTCTAAACGGGAAAAGTTTTTGGCAAAAGGAAACTTCATTATTCACTCTACTTAAGGGAAGAATAGAGAATTTCGTTTAAGCGTCTTTGGGAGAACCAGCTTAACATACGTTTATTAAATGGAATGAAATGACAAGACTTCGATAATATAAAGCTAAACTACTACATCACTGTAACTTTGTAACCACTGAGAAAATATAACCAATCAAAGTTTTTTTTAAACATTCATCACTAACTGTGTATTAAATTGTTAAAATTAATTTAAATTTAATTTTAACAATTTAATACACAGTTAATTTAAATTTAATTTTAACAATTTACTACACAGTTAGTGATGAATGTTTAAAAAAAAAAAAACAAAAACGTTGGTTGGTTATATTTTCTCAGTGGTTATAAAGTTACAGTGATGTAGTAGCTACTACTACTTCACAGATAAGCTTTGTCACTGTGTCGTTAGTTTTGTATTTTAAACATAATAATTGAATTCAAAATTAAATTTAAGAAATTGTAAACTTTTCGTTATTATGTTGGAAATAAAAACATTTAACTACTAATAAATTAACGTTCGAAAATTTCCAAGAACTCGAATTCTTCATAAACGAAGGCAACAATACATTAACTCTTTGAAGAAGCGGAGGGTCTCTTATAGTATATGATCCAGAGCTAGCTGACTGATGCAGCTTTTATCTGTGTAGTTTCTATTTTTTAAACTTTAATCGCGTTCACAATAACCAACGAAGTTTTGACGAATCACAAAACAACCTTGTGTAATATTGCGAATTTTTCGTTTTCAAACATACCTATAGGTCAAACGTAAAAATTGATTTTGTAGGTTCTTAAACAAATTATGGGTGTTTTATCTTTAAACAGGCGTTAGAATGTATCCAGTTTGGAAAAATATAATGTATAGGTACTCTTAAATAAGTATTAAATATGCATATAAAGTTTCTTCATTAAATATTTTATAGTTTTCTGTATACAAATTAATGGAAATTACCTAATTCATTAAGTTGTTTAATTTCAAATTATCGGTGGAAAATAACAGTCATCACCCGGAAAGCCATTGCAAAAACAGTGAGTTTTCGATTATGTGTGAGGTTAAATGAGATGTTTTTTTTTCCGTATTTATTTGCTTATTGAAATGCCGTTTTTTTATTTAATCATAATTTGAGCCTACATGTTATAAAATGATGATTAACTTCTACTACTTCTACATATATATTTTCTCTAAAAATTACATCGCAAAAATTTACATTTGCTTTGTCCGATTAGTCGCGGGAGCTACTGTTCATACATTAAAATAAATCACTTTTAAAAACCTCATCATCAGTTCACTCATAAAAATCTGGAATCTACAACCTATTGCCTCATAAGCCAACAAAACTTCCACTTACTTTAATCATAGTAGTTTCCCTAAGTAAATTGAAAACAAATTATTAATTTATTTTATTTACTTTTTTTATTGTTCCTTAAAAAAAAGACATGCTACGCAAAGGAATCTTCAATCAAACAGAAGTTCCTGAGACCCAGCTCTGAACTAGATTAACTTAAGTGATGAAATTAAAATTAGAAAAAAAGTCTAACAGAAGAAAAATTCTACTTAAATGCTTTTTTCTTCTTTTCGTGCTCCGGAGGCTGCACCTTCCTTCTTTGAATTACTTTTGTAGTTTTGTATGACATTAATTCAACTGTAACTCATGAACAGCTTTTGTTTGTTTGTTTGTTTTTTTTCTTTAAAGAACTCTTAGGACTCATCAACTGCACAACAATCGTGATGAAGGGTTTTTTTTTAATTTGTTTGTATTTAGTTGGAATTATAATTTATAGAAAATCTTATTGTGGAATGAGCAAACGAATTGGCTGGAACATATCCAATCTCATCCAGAACAGACCGAATAGGCCAAGAATGGCTCCGATACCGAGATGGAATCCAATCGTGCTCAGGCTGAAGGTGAAGTTCGACAAATTGATGCCAAATTTTGCCCATAAAATGAACAGCAACACCAATGGAGTCAGTCAGAGGCCGGTGAAGATGTCGGACACCAGGAGCGGTGGACGCTTCTCAGGCACACGCAACTGATGTATGATTTCTGGCCTTGGGCATGAATTGTCTTATCTGAAAGATGAGAAAGATAAAATTGAAGAGAGAAACATTATCATCAAATTTTAAAGACTTACCCTTTCGAGCGTCTTGGGAGAATTTCAGTTGCACATTGGCCACAGGCCATTTGAAAGAGTTCTAAAGCGATGCATCAACCACAATCAACTCCAACTTATAGACTCCCGATTTGTATCCAAAGTCTTCTCCTCGAGCACCAACATCCATGTCAAATTTGTATGCCTTCGAGGAGTCCCGCTCAGCGACATAGATGATCTCTTCGTCGGTGTTCTGGTTGGACAGACGCACAAATGCCTGATGGACGGTCATCATCTTTGCTGTGCCGTCATCGACGAGAGCGGCTTTCATCATCAACTTTTGAGTGTGATCGGCGGAGAGGGTCTCTGTGAGAGTGCTTGGGAATGCGACAGTTTGCTTTTTGATCGAAGATGAGGCATCCGAGTCGCCGAACGCCGACTTCCAACGAATGAACCTTTACTTTGCCTAAACTCCCTTGGGGGTCTGCACAGAGCGACGACTTAGGAAATATGTGGCCAATTTGAAAATGTTATGTTAAGATATATTTAAAAACCAACTTACCTGTAAAGAGAGAAAAAACGCTTCAAAAAGATTATTAAAAAGTATTTTTAAAAAATTGAATTCTGATTAATTTGAATTTATATTTATTGTTTGCCTCTGCACTTCTGCAGTCTAGACTTCTTGTTGATCGCAATTAAAAACATTATATTTTTTTTTTCATTTTCGTAGAATTGTCAAAATACTCACCTCGCTGTTAATCTGTCAAAACTGGGTTAAACTCAAATTAGGCCACGTTCGCATTGCAGTTCTATGGTGCGCCTATACTTTCTGCATGATTTTTTTTGTTTTTGGCGAAACTTTTCATAAAAATCACAGAATATGTATGCCAAAAGCAGGCAAATATTATTTTAAACACAGTTTTCAGTAAAAAGAAGTTGCAAAATTTATTTTTCTTAAAATATTGCAACAATTTTTCAATTTTTGAATTCAACGGATCTCTTTTTTGAACGGCTGAGTTCACCTCACATTGTTTTCCCCCTAACTGTGCATACTGAGCACCAAAAGCCCATAACAACTACATAGAATCTGGATTTTCCCATAAGAAATGCACGGGACAACTAACATATGCTTATGCTAATGGGCAAAATGTGCTCAATTTAGTTTGTAGGTCGAAAGAGAGCGAACCCCATAAGTCGGTTCTCTTGGTAGATATATTTCTCTATGGGTAAACTGATGAACATTTCCAGAAGTACGGGTATTACGGTTAAATTGCTTGAGGGGAGCATTATTTATAAAAACAACGATAAAACAATGATGCCGTGAGACCTTGCGACGTTGTTCAACACAAGAAAATGTCTCGGTAAGAAAACGATCTTCTATCATTTTAAGAGCTCTCTTTTCAATTGTATCCATAAGACTCAAGTACGTTATTGTCAAAAGTCAAATATGAGATCACTCCACAACAAGTGGTTTGTGATGCACTTTCTAAAACTGAAATTTGTTCAGTCTCCTCGATGCAAGTACCACCAAGTAGACAGCATTGAGTTTTTGAAGCACTAAATTCTACACTCTCTTGATTTCCCATTGGACAATGCTATCAAGATCAGAATTTAATGAGTTTATCATACGTTGCTATTGATAGCCTACATCCGAAAAACAAGGAAGATAATCTGAAAACGATTATGAAAAGCTGATGATACTGTCATCAGCGGAAAACATTGGAGGGGTAGAAGTTTCAGAGGAAAGGTCTTAACCCGTCCAATACTACTTCAATTTCGACAGAGAGCTTGATGCCAAACTTAATCAAATGCAATAATCTTACTTTCTCCAAAATAATGAAAAGATTTGTTCCACTGTTCGGTGACATAAACCATGAGATCACCAGTGGACCCATTGCTAAAAAAGCCATACCCGGCGTTCATTAAGAAGCTTTCGTTCTTCAAGATATTTCTTAAGGTGAAAATTGAGCAGCGTTTTCATGACCTTGGAAAGAAGGGACGTAAGTGTAATTGGATTAGTTAGAGGGTGATGAGGATTCGCCTTCTAAGGACAGGCTGGACAAATGTTGTTTACCATCCACTCGGAAAGAGATATGTAGAATAGGACTAATAAAAAAGCTTACGCAGTGGTTCAGTTCAGAACAATATCGGAGATACTATCCGGGCCATCGGATTTATAAATGTCAATATCTTTAAGTCATGTCACTTATTGGCAGCATAGCAAACCGTGCTGGAAGCAAATTAGCATTATCAATCGAGCTAGGAAAAGGAGTGTCATGAATAACGAGGGTGGGAACCGGCGGTGACGGAGTGTTGCGCACATTTTTACAAATGACCAGAAATTTTGACTACCTTTGAGACATTGTAGTACTTTTTGCGTAAATTGAATGCGTAGTTACGTTTGAACTTATTCCGGTTTTCCTCAATGGGATTGGCTTTGTATATCCGAAATCTTACACCTTCGATCCTCTCTTAACAGCTCGAATCGAACCATGACTTTTCTTAGTGTTTGATAGATTTTACCCTAATAGTGATAAAATTTCCCATTCCACAAAGAATTATCTTTGTAATGATATCTGCGCTTGAATCCACGCCACAACCACAACGCTGGAATCCAGTCGGACAGCGCATCGAATTCGTTGGAAGTCGAATTGCTGTCTAAACTTTGGCTACGTTAAATAAAATATGTACGTATATATGATGCGCATTTGGACTGTGAATTTAAACCACATATAATTAAAATTTGGGTTGGTGCAATGACCATACTGTGGTAGAAGTTGATAGGAAACATCATTCCGTACATATACGGCTAGACCATGGTGAGAAAAGAATAGAGGAACTAAATTATAACCGTGAAGATTAAACTACGAGTGATCGGTGGTTTCACCAACCTCAGTCTCACTTAGTGTCAAACAGCTGGCCTGTTCAAAACAGTATGAACGAATGCAGTATTGAAATTTTTTCAAAGCAGAAGAATGTTGCTATACTGAACACAAAACATACAAGTCATCACAATAGACAAAAACACAAACAAAAAAAAAGCAGCAGATTTAATTTGGGCACTAAAACTTCTCAGTTGCAATTTAACCGCAATTTATCAAGTAATTATTTCAGGTAATTATTTGCACTGCACGTTATGTACATATATATATAACAAGCAGTCCTTGCAGTGGCTATGCGATGCACTTGTGAAACAGAGAGGGAGGGTTGCACAATGCAGAAGGGAGACTTTCTGTTTTGTTTTTTTTTTAATTAAATTATTCTGAAAAATAACACAACACGAAATAAATGTACTAAGCTCGCACTCGTACGCTCATATGTACTCGTAGATCGGCACTGACTTTAACGCACAAAATCTCAATTGTCAGGTTAAAAGAGAGAGTTTTAAAAGTTGTACAAAAAGTATTTCCTATATATGTATATGTATAACTAATAAGAATCCGCCACCTACTGAATTTGCATTAACCAATTAAGAACGCTTGATTAAAACGTTCCATGTCTATGATCGTATAGTTCAACCATTTTTAGTTAAAGTAAATAGATCGTATGGAAAATCTACTAGTTTTGCCTTGAAGCAGGCCCGTCGAGAGGGGGGGGAACCCCCCCCGGGCCAGGGATTTTCTAGGGGCCCGTAAAATTAAAAGCAATGAGGAGAGTGTTTTTTTTCAATATAGGTAGTCTAAATTCATCATCAACATACCTATTCCCACTTATTTTTAGGGGCCCGAAAATTTAAAATCATTCATGCTTTCGCAATCGGGCCCCTGTTTGCATGTTATCTACCAATCTTTCAGTCACAAACTTGCCGATATGGGCCCCTGATTATTATTGGCGTACATTTTTGTTTTTATTTTATGAAAAATTGGGCAATTTTGAACTATTGAAAGAAAGTTATAATAAATTGTTTCGCTTTTCTTACTTAATTTAACGTAAATTTCAAATTTGTTTTATTTTGAAAATTTTTAAAATCAAAATAAGGGGCCCGGCGACTTAAAACAAAACACAAATATTTATTTCGGTTTCTGTTTTATAAAGTTTCTTTTCTTCTATTTTTGTTTCTGCTGGGAACGAAATTTTTGATTCGGTTTCGGGGGACCGGAAAATCCCACGCAAACGTTTTTCAATTGTGGTTTCCGTAATATTATTTAATTAATATTTTGAATAAATTTTTTACTGAAGATTCGAAGGAAGTCAAGTCACTTCAAAGTGTGTATATTAAACCAGCCATACAAAAAGTCCATACTCAAGTTCTCTTTGTGACGTTGTGGGGTACACTCATATCGGGAGCTTTTTTTTCACTTAATAAGTCGAAGTATTTTTTTTTATCTTATTTATATTTCTACATTTTAAAAAACCGAAAATGTCGTGTGCATTTTGTAAAAAAAAGGTAGAAAGAAATGAACTTAAGGTCAGGTGTAGTGATTGTTCCAAATATTCACATGGAAAATGTGCAAAAATCACTGCAAATGAGCTTGATTTTATGAAAAATTCCAAAGCAACCTGGAGATGCCCTAGTTGTACTACAGAGAGGAGAGGATCTATATCTGGTACTACTCCAAATAAATTCTCTTCAGTTGCACACACGTCATCAATTGCAACACCACCTCCTAACGCATCTAACTCTTCATCATCAAACCTAGATGACATCTCTACCGTCACCACAACAGCCACCACAACCACCACCGCCACCTCTTCTGCCTACGCTGCCACCACCACAACTGCATCCATCACCACCTCAAACCCCTGCACCCAACCATCCAACATTGTTGCATCTAATGCAGCTTCCTCCGTCAACACCGAAAATAAATCATCCACCTCTACCACCGCCAATAGTTGTTCAACTCCCGCTTCAAATGCTACTGATCTGTCCATCAACACCGAGATGATGAAAAAGTTACCTCCAGTCGTTACGTTGGAGATGGTTTACGCTGAAATTATTCAACTCAAGAATTACCATAAAATTCAGATTGATGAAATGGTTGCCAAAAACAATGAAAATGAACAAAAAAATCTTGCTCTCGAACAAAGGGTAAATAGCCTAGAGCAAAAACACTCCATTACCAAGACCGGAATCTTTCGTACGTTTCACTCTCCAAAACCCGTTTGTTTACATTGTTGTATTTGTAATTTTGACAATTAGTCCATGAATAGATGTGAGCACAAACAAAAAAAAAACGATGCCGTGGGCTAGCGGCACTTTGCAAAGCAAAAACAAAATGGAGGGGTTAATAAGTTTTTTTCAGGTTTTTCTTTTTACTTTTTTCGATGAAAAAGTCAGTTTTAAGCTTTAATTTTGCAGGCATTTTGTGGATAGTGAACCAATGTACCTTTTTGTCTTGAAAAAAGCATGTTCAACATCAGTTTATTATAATTAATTCACTAATTTACAGTAATCACTACGAAATTCTTTAAATTTCATAATAAACCTCGGATTTTTGAATCAAAGATGCGTTCGAAGAACCATCAATTTAAGGGTGCGAGTGCAATTTTTGTATTGAATTCTAATAAATTTTCGTTAACGAACGGCCCAAATATTTTGTTTGCAAGTAATTAAAATCTGTATCAATTTAATTAATCCAAGTATATTTATAGTTTGTATATATAAAAAAAGAGTTATAATCGAAAAATATCTTATCCATAACATTCTTGATTGATGGAAGCATACATACATGTATTTGCTATCAAAAAAAAACTATGCATCAAAGGAACACAAATGTTTTAAAAAAGTAATCAGAACGATTATAGCGAACCTGTTGAATAAATGCAGAGCAAATAAAATGTAAATTTTGACATATATCACAAAATGAAAACGTCATGAATGTTTATTGTTGACGTACAGAAGTTTTTTTTAGTGAATTTCCACAGTTCAACGCAAAATATAATTTTCATTCATTCCTTAAAAATGTTTAGTTACCAAAGTTCAAGTTTACTTATTATTGTAATATACATAAACAATAGTTTTCAGATATAAAGCAGAGGTTAGCGTAGAAAAATATTTTTGAGAAAGCCAATAATATTTTAAATACGTTCATTAAAGAAATTTCCGCTTCGGCTAACCTTCATCAACTTTTTAGAAAAAAAAATTAACATTAATAGTAGCCAATTATTTCATAGCATAATTAATTTTTCAGATTGTAAAATGTCTAGAAATTTTCATACGCTACAAAATTCGTAATTTTATGCGTAAACATAGAAGATAACATTATTTAGTCAAGAAGTATGGATTTTGGCGCGTATACCGGTTTTTTTCTATTGGGTGTTCGGTTTCCCCATACTGGAATAAAAAAAAGTTACTTAAATCTATTTATTGCACTCATTTAGTTGGTATTGTGTGGAAACATATTGCCTATTTCTATTCCTTAAAGATGCTTTACACAAAGCAACTTATTTTTAAAACATGGTTCCCTCAAATTTGTATTCGAAAATCTAACTACAAACAAAATTCTAACTCTAACATAGTCCCTTAAAAGGAAATTTTCAGGAATATTTCTGCAACAAACAAAACTAAAATTTGGTCTTGCAACTACCGAACTGCTTAAATGATGAAAGTACTAATCTAATTGAGGAATCTGAACTAGCTAAAGTTGGCAATGGAACTTCACAAGTATGCTTCTCGTAGCATTGTCTGTACAAAAAATACGGAGGCACCCGCCTATTGTTTTTACCTGAACTTCTAACGTCGCCAAGAAAATGCTCTAAGCAAACTACAGCTGAAAAAATTGTCTGTTTTGTTGTTTTACAAAGTATTGAGTTACACTTTTGTCCATTTCTAATTATACTTAACCATTTGAAGCGCATATTGCGTTCGCAAGTAATTTAAGTAAACAAAATACAGCACTAATAAATCATTTACTATGTATTTGGTCAATTTTATTTTATTTAATATACATTAACAACATTTATTTGTATTGAAATTAAAAAGCTATACAAATCTTCCAATTTAAGACCATGTCAGCACTTCAGATTCTGTTGGTTAGGATTGTTTAGTTTTTGAACGAGGCCATGAAACATTCAAAATGAAGCATTTACATGGGGCTGATTACTATAATGAAGCGTTTTGATGGGCCGAAGCACTAAATGTGAGAATGTGTTTGGTTTTTTGCATCATTTCACGCACACTTTCTCACATTTAGTGCTTTCTAGCTTGTAGGCAAACCGAAATGTCAGTCTGAGAT
Source organism: Eupeodes luniger (assembly GCA_951509635.1). NCBI lineage: Eukaryota > Metazoa > Arthropoda > Insecta > Diptera > Syrphidae > Eupeodes > Eupeodes luniger. Next base: position 217,696,671 of record OX608073.1, read on the forward strand.
TCCGGTCTTGGTAATGGAGTGTTTTTGGCCTAGAGCAACAACTTCTCTCGAACAGTATAGAAGTGTATAATGTTCCTTTCATCAAAGACACTCCACACATCGATCTTGCACTTGGTATCTTTCGTGAAGCATTACATGTTAACGTAAATGAGAATGATATTGACCAATGTTTTGTTAAAAAAGTTAAAAAAGGAAAACCTCTTGCTAATGGTAATTCAATTACTACCAACATTCTGCACGTTAAATTTGTCTCTCACCGTATGAAAGAGAAAATTATGCAAAGCAAAAGAGAAATGAAAGAACAATTAACAACAACATTTTTTGGAGTACGAGGTAAAAAGGAGAATGTTTACATCAACGATTGTCTGACACATCAGAGGCGTCGACTACTTAAAACAGCGATGTCAATGAAAACTACGAAAGGAGTCAAGTACGTTTGGACTAGGAATGGGAATATATTTATGAGGAAGAGTGAGGGTGACAATTCAGTAAGAATAAATTGTAGTTTAGATTTTGATAAATTATGAATATTGTTAATCCTATTCTTTCTTCAGTCCCAAACATTTGTGAAATTCCAGTTTTTCGTAGTTTTCCTGATAACTGTTTTTGTATTCAGCAAAACATCCGTAGTTTGAGAAAGAACTTTTCCATTTTTTTAGCTCACATTGAGTCACTTAAAAAATTACCAGTTATAATTGTGTTAACAGAGATTTGGGTTTTTGAAAGTGAAATAAGCCTTTATAATATACCGGGTTACACGCTTTTTAGTTGTTGCAACGAATCTTATTCGTCTGGAGGTGTTGCAATTTATATTGATGAGAGTTTGACTCACCAATGTTCAAAAATAGAAATTTGTAGTGCGGATGTGGTAAAGTTGTCATTTTGCTATCAAAATGAAAACTATACAATGTTGTGTATATATAGATTGCACGCGTTTAGTAAAAGTGTCTTCTCGGATGAACTCAGTCAAATTCTTAGTAAATATAAAACTTGTAATTTAATTTTGATCGGTGACATAAATATTGATATTTTAAATACATCTGATAAAGATGTTGAAAATTACCTATTTCTTATGGCTTCATATGGTCTCAAAGGTTATATTAAAGAGGCAACCCGCGTTACATCAACTTCTAGTACTTGCATTGACCACATTTTCTCGCGTTTTAGTAGGAATAATAAGTTTCATTTTTGTGGAAGTGTTCTAGATTATAAGATCACTGATCACAAAATGATCGTTTTAAAAATCAATGACATGGAAAATATTTCAAATTCAATTAATGATAATAAAGAGCACCTTATAATAGATTATACCTTATTACTTAGCATTTTGAAACATGAATTTTGGGATCAAGTTTATTCTGAAAAGGATCCATCTTCTTCGTTTAATGTTTTTAACTCAATCTTGCAAAAGCACATCAATACATGTTCTTCTTTTTCCATTAAGAATAATAAAAAGAAGTTTTTAAAGCCTTGGATGAGCCATTGCCTTCTTAAGCAGATAAAAAATAAAAACAAAGTTGGTACTAAGCTGAAAAAACACCCAAATAATGCAAAACTACACAAATATTATGATTAGTTATGTAAAGCTATTAAAACTAACATTGAATCAACTCGTGATAATTATTATTCTAATTTATTCAGAAGTTCGAAAGGCAACACAAAAAAGGAATGGAAAATTATCAACGATATTTTAGGAAAGAAAATGAACTCTAACGCAATAGGAACTATTGTTTTAGAAGATATTTCACTATGCGATTCAAAATGTATTTCAAACAAATTCAATGAATATTTTACGGAAATCTCTGAAAAATTGAGCCCGTCTTTTGATTTGTATGTTGATTGCAACTGTTCTGATCAACGCAGTTTAGATTCCGAATATTTACAACCTAACAGCTTTGCTTTCGATGCTATTTCCTCTTTTGAAACTTATAAAATTATTCTATCATTGGAAAACAAAAACTCTTCTACTTCAGATGGAATATCTAGTAACTTACTCAAAAAAATTGCTTTACATGTATCAGATGTGTTAAGTTATATATTTAACTTAAGTGTTGAACAAGGTTGTTTTCCTCAACAATTTAAATGTGCGGAGGTGATTCCTCTTTATAAAAAAGGAGATAGAACAAATATGTCAAACTATAGACCTATTTCTCTTCTTCCCACCTTTTCAAAAATTTTCGAAAAACTAATGAAAAAAAGAATTACTTCTTTCTTAGATAAAAATTGTTTTTTTAGCGAAAATCAATTTGGATTTCGGTCAGGAAAGTCAACCGAAGATGCAATTCTTCGACTTTGCAGTCAACTCTATGGCAGCTTGAATCATAATAAACCGACTATGGCTCTTTTTATAGATATGACTAAAGCCTTTGATATGGTTGATCATGATTTACTGCTAAGTAAATTATATAATGCAGGATTTAGAGGAGTTATCTTTCAATGGCTGAAGTCATATTTAAAAGGAAGAGTTCAAAAAGTAGTAGTTAATGGTGTTATGAGTGAAGCTCGATATCTTAAATCTGGAGTACCTCAGGGCTCCGTACTCGGCCCCTTGTTGTTTCTGGTTTATATTAACTCTCTCTTTAGGTTGCAGTTGAATGGCCTTCCTACGGCTTTTGCGGATGATATATTGTTTACCTACCAGTCAAACTCAGAACATTATTGTAACATCCAAATTGAAGAAGATCTCGAAATTCTAAGAACTTGGTTCTCTGTTCATAAGTTAATCCTTATATTTCATGGGTCGAATTGTAGACAATTCACCTTTCCTTTACATAGTTGTGGTAGACCTAATTTTCAAGCAGCTGGTTCTTGTTCCGATTCTTGTTTCAAAATTGACTCAGTGCACAGTTTTAAATATTTAGGAGTTACAATTGATTTTAATCTTAACTGGAAAGATCATATTTTCAATATAAAAAATTATTTGATGCTCATTACTAGAAAAATGTATCTGTTAAAACCATTCTGCTCAAAAAGAGTTTTAACTTCAATTTATTACGGGCTTGCACACTCCAAAATTCAATATGGTTTATCTAGCTGGGGTGGTTCATATGCTTCTACTTTAAGACCCTTGTTGATTGCTCAAAAACATCTAATTAGAATCATTTGCAACAAAAATCGATTAACCGAAAGTTGGCCCTTATTCAAGGATTTGGGAATTCTACCCTTGAGACACCTTTACATTTTTAAAGTACTGAAAGAATTTTTCAAGCAAAGTGGTAACATTCCTAGTAGGAACTCGCAGTTATACAATCTACGCATAAATAATATGCATCTTGTCAATATACCCACTGCTCATAAAACTCATTTCTCTAACTTTTATACTGTCGTAGCACCCAAATCATTTAATAACTTACCAATATCTATCAGAACTTCTCAAAATTTAAACTCTTTTCTGAAAAAAGTAAAAGACTGGCTTTTCACAATTGACTTAAATTGTATAGATAACATTTGTTAAAGCAACTTTGATGTATAAAAACTGAGTATCTACTTTTTATTTTATTTTATTTCTTTTTCTCTTAATTTATATGAATATGTTCCAATTCTAACTCATTTACTATTTTGTATGTAATATTTGAGATAAAAAAAAAAAAAAAACTTATTATTATTATTATTTAGTATTATTGCAGCACTGATTGTCACCCCACATCAGTTTTTAGTTTATGTAAATTTAAATTCGCTATGTATCATTCAACACTAGCTTTAAAGCTAAAGGATGATAACTATTATTTATTCTTTATTTATTTAAAAAAATTTTATTATCTAGTTGTAAAATGAAAATGAATGAATAAAATGTATTTCTAATTCTAATTCTAAAAAAAAAATAGCAAGGAATTCTATATAATATAATAATATTGGACACCATGGGGACTAGGACTACGAGGCGATAGCAATCTTATTGGAGAGCCAAATAATGGACATTTTTTGTTTAGCAGCAGTGCTCAACGTTGGGAAATTCTTAAGAAAAATGTGCCCGGATCCCTTCACAAACTTTCCAATACAAGATGGTCAGCTAGAATTGAGGCAGTGAAACCATTTGCAAATCATCTGAAAAACCTTAGAACATCATTAGAAGCCTTAAGTGATATTAATTTAACTGCTGAAGCTCGAAGAGATGTAAATGGCATTTTAAAATATATGCACAAATTTGAATGCGTCCTGATATCTTTGATTTGGTGCAAGGTTCTTAGCGCTATAAATAAAGGAAGTTTCCTTCTTCGAGCCAGAAACAGCACTATTGACGTTGAAATTCGAGATCTCGACAACTTGATCTTCATTTGAACATTATTCAAAACGGATGAGATCAATTTTTATCTGAATGCAAAGCAGTTGCTACTGGATTGGAGGATGTTCCAGAATCGTTTCCATCGAACCGAAAAAGGCAATTAAAGAGACATTTTGAAGAAAACCGAGGAGCTGGAAAGCAAATAGAAACAGACGAAAAAATAAATTTCAAGAGAAACACCTTTTACGTCATAGTTGATTCAGTTATATCTGGAATTTCTCGGCGGTTCGATACGATGAAAAATTTGAATGCTAAATTTTCATTTTTATGACAGTTTTCAACAATGGACGAACTTGAGATTAAAAACTCTGCTACAAGGTTCATCCAAAAGTAAAATTCGCATGTGTCTCAAGGGTTTAAAGAAGAAGTAATTCATCTGAAACACATTTATGAAGCCAATTTTGAAGCAGAACTTCCGCCAATGAGTTTGCTCAATGCTATATTTATTCCCAGAACTTGGAGACGATTTTCCCCAACATTTGTATTGTTCTCCGTGTGTTTTCCACCATACCTGTAACCGTAGCTAGTGCCGAACGTTCATTTAGCGTCTTTGCCAGAACAAAGAATTTTCATCATTCGTGCTCATCACAAGATCGTGTTTCTGGACTTGCTACACTATGCATCGAAGCACCTTTGGCAAGGGAACTGAATTTCGACGCAATTATAAGTTGTTTTGCTGCTCAGAAAGCTAGGAAAGCTCGTTTACCAAAAGAAAATATTTCATTGAATGCAAACTAACTCTAATAAAACATTGTAATAATATTTTAATATAAAGAAAAACAATAAAGAGTATTTTAATGTAAAACTTTTTTTTTAAAGACAAATTTCAAATACTTTTACTTCGCTCTATTTTATTTTCATAGTAGGTAATAGATCTTCATGCTATTTTTTTTAATAGTTAATCGACCGTATTATCAGTTACTAACATGTCGTTGGCAATATCGAATTGAATGTATGATTCTGTTCGGATTCTGATCTAATCGCATGTAGAATTATTTTCTATCCATCATCCCTTTCAACTAAACTGGATGATACCCGTAAGATTGATTTGATGATTAACACTTTTTTCGGTTAATTTTTCAAACAAAAAATTATTATTTCCGTTAATTCCAACCAATTTCATGCTATTCGTAATTGAAATTAGAACGTACCATATCAGTAGGCATGAACTTTAAAAAAAATGCTAAATATGGGGGGGCCGGGATTTGTCCGTCCCGGGCCCGGAATTCCTCTCGACGGCCCTGCCTTGAAGCTCTATTACATTTTGGTAGTGGAGAGGGAGCCAACAAAGGCTTTTTAATTTGTGAGGTTCTTAATTCATTTTACTGTATTCAGTATTCTGCCTACTAGTCAAAGTTACCAAAGTAAGAATGGCAGTTGCTTTTGAAAAATGTTTCGAATAAAGTATGAGTCATGCTTATCTTAAACGGAGTAACAGTACTGTTTGGTTAACCTACTTTGGTACATTTTACAAACGAAACATTGGGTATGGATTTTAAGCCAATGAGATGTCGCAACTTGTCATCAGCTACAATGTTTGGTTACCGATTCCAAAGGTCCTGGAACAAATTGATTATTCACGTTGACTAGAATAATACATTTCTAAACCTCAGTCTGAAACTAGAGGTGTAGGTTCTAATGAATTACTAGTGCCTTCGGTTGTATTATCTTTTAAATTAGCCTGAGTGATCTGAACTAGAGTTTCTTCTTGTCTTGCATTATGCATTTACATATATGCTAAAGTACGTATCATTATTATAAAAATAATATTTATATGTACGTTCTCAAAATCAAATACAAAGCCTTTATCGGTAAATAACATATCTTAAGATTCTAATTTGTAGAATCAATATTTGTCTTCTAGGCGAGCTAACCTAATGTTCAGCAGTGTTAAAGGCATTTAGTATTATAATGGAGCTACGGTTGACGTTTAAATTTATACTTTTTTCATGATTATAATTTGTAACTTACTGTTAGTGAATTACTTAATTAACTGGAGTTGAGAAAATGAGTAGTAATACAACGAGTGTATTGCAAGATGTTTTTTTACAAGTTAGTGTGTATGGGAAGACAATTCGCACAAAAAAAAATATTAGATATTAATCTAATATTGTCATGGCTACCATTCAAAAATATGCTTTTCAAATTAGTTCTTCCACACTGAAATCATAAAAGATTTTTTACATTCCCTATTGCCCGACATTCTTTGAAGCGTTTTGATTTACGTGGGTATTTTTATAAAGCTATATAACTTTTGGAAAAAAATGCAAAAAAACGTATTTAAAAAAATTGCACTGGCATCAGCGAACCGAAAGAGCATTTTTGAAAACTTAAAAACTAATATAAAAAAATATCCATGGGAGTTACAAAACAAAAATAGTATAGTGTTTGTGTAATGTTACTGGAAAAGAAAAAACTTGAAAATTGTCCTCTTTTGAAAATTTTGACCATTACATACGGGCCTTTGGTCTTATTTAAGTGGAATATTGAATAACAGAAAAACTAGATAAGCTATAAATTTTCACTTGGGGGTTCATCTAGTCCGAGATGATTACAAATACCTGAAAATATATTTTTTGTTTGTCATTTTTTTTGGATTTTGGTAGCCCACTTTTAAGCTTACATTCAAAAAAAAAACTTACATTATTCCAAGACCATTCCAGCTACAAAATATTGAGTGAATAAGCACGATCGCGAGAATCTCATCCGAGTTGCTCTCACTAAACCGATCTCCGATTGGTTGTTGATGATGTGATAGAGGACCGCCATTCCAGATTGTCTGTAAGCTTAAAATGTCTGGAGATAGCAAGAAAGAGAAAGGATAGATCGTCACTTTATTTCGAATTCGAAGTTTGAAAGTGCAGAGTTTAAGTTTGGAACACTTTTGTGGGAAACGAATATACACAGAAGGTCGAGGACAAATTACATAGTTCATTGATTGAAAAAAAAAGAAAAGAAAAGAAGAAAACTTAGAGACGCCCCTGTGGAATTATAATTTAATTAAAATTTTATATCCGAGTGATATAAAAATCGTGTCAGTAAATTTCATTTAATTGACCGATTAATTTAAGTAGCCAAATTTACCCCTCACTGAGCTCATCATGGTCTCAGCACTTTAATTGCTGCCTGTTGTAATTTTGTTTAATTTACCTCGTCGACGTCAGTTGTAGACATTTTCCATTCGCAGTCCAGGCAATTTGTTGTTGTTTGCTTCCTTCTTCAACCTTACTCGACGCTCCACAACTGAGCAATAATTCGAATTCCACCAATCCGCTTTCGCCACGGGAGAATGTTGCATCGTCAAGAAGTTACTGATGTCTTCGGAGGAAGATCGATGAAAACGGCGCATGTAAAACTGCATTTAATCTAATCTTATGTTGTGTGTAGTTTTCCTTTTTTTCTTAATTAAACTAAAGTAACTAAAAATAATAAATTGGGTTTATAGCCATAACAGTCAATAAAAGTTAGTTAATCAAATAGTTATAGACAATCACTTTTTTTGTGTGTAAAACACATAGTTTTACACTTGTCTATATTTAAAACTAAACCATTAATATTGTACCCTTCCCAGAAACTCTGAGGTACATTTGGTAAAACATAACAGTCTGCAACAGATTTAACTGCACGAAATTTGTTAATATTTGCATATACCTATAAGAGATATATCATTAACTAGGCGGAAGAAAGACCGTTATTAAATAGTTTAAATAGTAACAGACCAAGTAAACTATCCTGAGGCACACCAGAGTTAACAGTAAAACATTTAGAAAAGGACAATATATAACCTGTTTTTGAGATTTGAAGATATCCATAACACGAATCTGTCGTTAAGACCCATATCTTGTAGTTTTCTAAAAAGAATACGGTGGTTAAGTTTGTCAAATGGTTTGTTTAAGTCAATAAAAAATACAATCAACTTTTTCTTTTTTTTTTCAAACGTGTCAATACAGAATGTTGTAAACTGTAACAAATTTGTTATTGTGCACTTCTTTCAAACAAAGCCGTTGACAGATTTTTCGCACAACATTTTTACTAATTTTTTAAACCATGTAAACATCCAATTGTATACATATTATGTCAAAAGTGACGGCATAAAAATTGTCAAAAAAGGGTTGAAAAGGATTGGACGCATGACAAAAGTTTACAAGGAAGATAGTCCTTATTGCATGCTTCATTATTTTTTCACTTTTTTCTATTTTATATTTTTTAAATGTTTTTGCATGAGCTGCTGTTTTACTTCTACAATAAATTTTCATATTCTCTGTCATCTGTAGAGAAAATTGTTTTCAAATGAGTCTACAAATTTTATAATTTTTGGTGTAAACAGGCAATTGTTAATTGGAGGATAATTTTCACTTGATAGAAAATTGGCAGTTGTCACCTAATTGGATGCTTTTGGACGACTTTTAACAGTTCGGCTAATATAGAAGATCTACCAATCGTGTATACTTAGCTTAAGATAGTTGCCCCACAAATATTAAAGCCAATCGTATTAAGATGTTTAAACTCATTAACAGCTAAAGTATTATTTAAATCATAAGAAGATACTTCAAAGGCACATTGAAAGCATTGGGCAAACACATTTGCTATGTCATGTGGGTATTGGCTTTTTGAAATTTGATGAATGATATTAGTTTGGTATCCATAAGATTTTCCTTTACAGTTTACATATTTTCAGAAATCTATTCCACGAAGAATAGATTTAAGATCATATTCAGTATTAGATATAAAATTCGAATAAAGAAAATTAGAGTAGTTAATAATTTCATCTCTTAGTCTAGTATATTCAAATTGAGCTTCATTACTCCAGGATCGATTCAACTTCACCCAAGCTTTGTTTCTTTTATTTTTAAGAGTTTAAATATGCTGATCAAACCACGATGGAGTGTTATTGAAATGTCGTATTTTACGAAACGGAATGGTTTCTGAAAAACAAAATTTTATAAAAACGAAAGACCATCTCATCAATACTTAGTCGGAGCTCGGAAAAATTACACTTAAGTTGAATTCATGCATGTTCTTACAATCATAACGTATATTAATAATTTTTAAGCTTAATGAAATAGATAATGCAGGATGGTGTCTATCTTTCTTATCCTTAATGAAGTTTGTTTCAGCGAGCAATGCAGTTTCATCAGAATTATTGAAGTCAGAAAAGTACAAAAGATCCAAATGAAGTCATTACATCAAAAAAAGGACTTCGTTGTTGTTGGACGCAAATATAACGGCATGATAACATTCAAATTCCGGTGATTTTGCCCATTTAAGATTTGGCAGGTTAAAGTCACCGATGACAAAAAGTTCATCCGAAGTTCAATTTTAACATTTATGTATTCAATAAGTTTGTTGTAATATATATACGGAGTTGATATTTGTACACAAATTATTTTAAGGTTGGAGTCCAAAAAATCTTTGACAATATTACAAAACAGATGAATACGAACGGCTATCAACAAACTTCCTCCAACAGTTACTGTATTGATGTCATTATGGCAATCACGTCGACAAATTTTAAAGTTGGAATCTGTTTAACGTGAAACTAATGATTTTTAGTTTCTTGTTATTTTGAAATTAAGACTAATTTTAAATTCTTAAGATCTTAATGATTTCTTTTATTTATTAATATTAAGAATGTTAAGTTGAGTGAAGTTGTATGTATGTACTTAATTTAACTATGATTAGAAAAATAGTAATGTTTGTTTTGTTATTTTAAATAGAATTTTAAATAAAGGATTATTTATATTAATTAACATAGAAAAAATAGTATGCAAAGTTTACTAAACAGAATCAAATAACTCTTTGTTAGCAAAAGAAATATTCAGCCAGGTTTCTGTAAGTATGAGAATGGGGAATATTATTTACATTTTTATTGAGTCTAGTGTTCCAATCATAGATTTAATGTGACATTTCACATTTAAAGCGTTCGTTGACAGAACAAGTTTCGAAATAAATAGTGGTTTATGTCCTTCAACTATTTTTAAACCTGACCTTGAGTCAGGTGATATTAAATGTCCATCAATCAAAATAGAGGAAGTAGTTGTTGTTGATGTGATCTTTGAAGCTGCTAAGCAATGAAATGATGAAAAACTACTTCGATTAGATGTATGGTTATTCTCATCAATCGTTTTCAAATGTTGTTCAATTTTGTGTCTGTATTCATCGTCCATAGTTCCATATAACCATTAAACCTGTCCCTATTATATTGATTAGTCCTCTTTTATTTTTCTGTGGAATAATACATGTATAACTTTTATTTCAGTGATTTAAATTCGTTAGTCTTAATCTATTTGAATATTCAAGAGGTTTTCTTCGAAACAAGAAAATTTGTTTTTATATTTTTCGTTATTCGTTTCTTTATTGTCTATAATACTCGTAAGTGTTGCGTCAACTGTTGTCGCTGTTATTAGTAAAATTATTAGTATCCAATAATCTGAAAATGTATGTGGTAATTTTATATTTGATGGATGTACGTACATTGTACATAATATGTATTATGCTTTAACTAGTCCTTTATCTCTTTCGTCGTGATATTCTTCTCTGCTTTTGTTAAGTTTATTATTATTACCTTACCTTTTATATTTTGCATGTTTAATTTAACTTTTTGTTTGTCAATTCTACGTTCTAGCACAGGTATGACGAAGCAAAATACTTATTCATATTGAATCGTATGGGCTAGAACGTGCAGGTTTTGTATCACGCACAGTACCCTGTATGTGAGACTCACATGAGACATTGTGAGTTCTCATCTACAAAGAAAACAACAAAAAAATGTCTCTGAAAAAAGAGAGCAGGTAGGTTTCTGTATTCTGTGCTACCTTCTACTACAAATCAAAGACACAGCAAACAGCATATATTTTTTTTGTTGTTTTCTTTGTAGATGAGAACTCACAATGTCTCATTGAGTCTCACATACAGGGTACGGTGCGTGATACAAAACCTGCACGTTCTAGCCCATACGATTCAATATGAATAAGTATTTTGCTTCGTCATACTCTCTATTACCGCGTTTACAAGGAGAATTGAATCCGAATTGAATCAGGATTTAGCGCCGTATAGACCTGGATCGGATCGAAATAGGATTACTCGATCCAATCCCACTGAAAGAGGTGAATCGAATCGAAAATTTGTTTGTAAACCTGAATCGGGGAATCGAGTTATTGGTGTGTGAGGTTTTGGTTGTGTGCGTGCGATAAGTTTTTTCCCTCTTGTTTGTTCTAAAGCTGAATTTAATTTGGCGCGCGTCTTTGTGTTGAGAGCATTGTTACAAAATGTGAAATTGATTTGAAAGTTATTCACGTAGTAGTACGCACACAAATAAAACCCAAATGTCATTTCGATTCCATTTGAATTCGATTCCTCGATTCAGTGCCACCATATACCTGGATCGAAATCTCAATTCGATTCGATTCGATTCCTCGATCTCCTCTTGTAACCAGGGTATATGTTAATTTGGGACTCGGTGTGCATAAAATATATCTTGCACATATGAGGTAGCATGGAACTTTTTTGTGTTGAGATTTTTTCTCTTGTATGAACAGGGTGATATATTTGGAAATTAGGTAGGTAGGTGTCTTTGCTACAAATGGTGAATGGATGTGCAAGTTTTCTTTTTTGCACACTGAGTATCGAAACTAATATGGGAGATATTTAAAAAAAAAAACTTATTTATACGGAATCATATGGATCAGAGCGTGCAGGTTTTCTTATTGTACTTGCACACTGTGTAAGAGTTAAGTGCCTGATTACAGGAGATGAAATTTTTAATAGAATGGAAAAGAAGCATACATAGAGCTTAAAAATTAAAGAGGGATGATTCTATGTGGAGTGGAATTGTTCTTGCGCAGGCAGTTTGTTTTTTTTTTAAGCTAATGACTGTTGTAACGGCTACTTTTAATGTATATCTAGTCTGGTGCAGAATGCAGATTGTTTCAATTGTTTTTTCGCTTTGTTGGTTAATTAATATAAAATAAATAGCTATCAGTTTTTAATAGAAGTGACGTATTTTGTAACAAGACCGTAATGTGACTGACTCAGTTGATTTTAGACAAGCTTGAATTACATGAAATTTTAATAAGTAACTGTCAAAGCCAATGTTATGATAATGGTTCGAATATGAAAGGAAAAGAAGCGGGTGTTCAGAATCGAATTCGAGCCCTGGAAACAAGAGCATTTTTTGTTCCATTTTGCCCGCATTCCTTAAATTTAGTGGTTAATGATGCTGCTCGGTGCTCATTTTATGCAGTTAAATTTTTCGATACAATTCAATGTTTGTATAACTATTTTTCAAGTTCCACAACGAGGTGGGATATTTATAAGAAAAAAGTTCCAAGTCATACTTTGAAACCCCTTGCTGAGACTAGATGGGTGAGCAGGTTAGAAGCATTGAGGCCTTTAAAAACAAATTAAGAAGAAATATATGAAGCCCTTATAGAATTAAGAAATCTAGAGGCAAAAAACATTGCAGAATCGTTAGGAAATAAAATTTTTGATCTTACATTTATTTGCTGCCTGCTAATTTGGTTTGATATTTTAGGAAATATAAATTAAACTAGTAAATATTTGCAAAGTCCGTCCGTTAATCTGTCAACTGGCATAACAGTTTTAGAAAATACAAAAAACAGTTATTTTAATGCGTTCCGATGAAAAATTTAATGAGTAGGTATGTTCAATTAACCGAGCGTATTGCTAGTTCCCTAGAAATACCAAATATGTTTCCTGTAGCTTCATCATTGCGGTCTCAACGGAGAAAAATACTTTTTGCTGATGAATGTCCTGAAACTATATTGGACCCGAAACAAAGATTCAAAGTTGAATTTTTTTTTTAAATACTTGATACGTACCTATAGTATCAATTTTTCATTTTTAAGTAACATAAGCGAGCCTGCTGTTTCAAGAGTTAACCGTAATATCCCAGCTTGTTACACCACAAAGCTCAAGTTTAGAAGTGTTAAATTTTATTTTTAATTCAAACCTTGAAGATTTTGCTCCGAATTTAGTAATTGCTCTCCAAATCCTTAATACAATCCCGGTCACGGTAGCTTCAGGAGAACGTAGTTTTTCTAAACTTAAAATTATTAAAAATTATCTTAGGACAACCATGATTCAAGAGAGATTGGTAGGTTTATCTATAATGTCCATTGAAAAGAAATTATTATTAAATTCTTTAGACTTTGATGATCTCATTTCTGAATTTGCAAAATGTAAGGCCAGAAAAGTAAGTTTCCAAGTTTAAAAGTTTCCCCTCTGCTCATTTCTTCGCTGCGTTTTAGTTTAATGGTTTAGGCCTTCTGGGGATACCTCAATAAAAAAACGTATTGAAAGTCTACCTCCTTGGTAATGTGGGAAAGGCTTATGCTTGTGTATCAGTTTATGTGTAAGAGAAATATAAAAAAGGGGCACTTTCTACAAATCTTGCACAGGGCGCAAGTTTGGCTGGGACCGGCCCTGCCCACACTGCTCAGCGATGTGACGATAGAATTAGAGAAACAAAAAAATATTGTGTGTGTGTAGGTTAGTTGATGAACTATACAATATACAGAAAAATTGAATATGTAGCGTAGGTAGGTAGGTAAGAGAAAAAACGTAACTATTAAATGGAACACATGTTAAGAGAGAAAGAGCATGGGAAGAAAAGAAAATTAAAAATGTTAGAATGATAATAAAATGAAACAAAGCAGCGACCTCGCGATTGTGATGGAATCTAATTTCCTGGATAAAATAAATTCAAAAAGTTTATAATTTTATAATTTGTTTTTATTTATTTCTAAGGTTGTATGTTTAACTTAGAAGTGATTTTAGGCTTAAAATTTGCGCAACAATATTGACTTTATGAAGCAATGCTAATCTTTGTCGATTATTGTATAGGTTTTAAGATATGAGTGGTTGTATAAGTCAACTAATGAAAAAAAATGGACAAAAAATGTAAAATTAATAATATTTAAGTTTGACAAATAATTAATGAAAAAAAATTAAAGCCACAAACACTCTCATAACAATATAGAAAATAATAAAATATATTTCAAATAAATCGGTTGACTACTTTCTGAGATCATGCGTTACAAACTTTAAAATGGTTTCGCTTTTATATAATAGTATAGATATAGATATGACCCCCCCTGGATGTCAGTTGGTCAAAAGTTGATGAATTAGTGCTGCGTTTTTGGAAAAGGCTGAATTTCCGATTCATATTAATGTTCTTGGTCCAGTCCTCAGTTAAAAGTAATAATTTTAGCAACAAAGTTTAAGGAAGTAAAATACAAATTTTGTTTTCATATACAGAAAATAAATAATTACAAATATAATGGGGTTCATATCCATTAACGCAATACGATTAGTTTTGAATTGAAGGGAATTCCTACGAAAATGCAAACAAATTATCTCCCAAGGGGGGTCATGACCCCTACGACCACCCCCCCCCCCTGGATCCGCCATTGTTTGAGTCAAAATCAATGTCTTGCAAGCAATGTCTCTGCCACTTTGTTTACGAAATTGCGCGATGGACTTTAGAAACGGTATATGTAATTTCGGTCAAACGGTGTTTGGAATTTGATTAAGATCGGCGAGTCTTTCGATTCATTGCGGGCGCGTGTGCGGAAAATCGATTTAAGTGTTGGTGGTTTAATTGTTATGGCATTGCAAAGCAGGTTGAACGTAGATTTAAGATTTTCGTTACCCATATAAGGTACACCAAAAAGAAGTGAAACATTTGCTACGGTTCGGTTATCTTGAATGTTTTGATTTTTAGTTACGGTTATCATTTCGGCTTGTGTGATTGTGCATTGTTTATTTACTTCGGTGATGTTCTGCTTAAGAAGGCATATATCAGAATTAAGTGCATCAATGTTACTGTTGGCATTAGAAAGCGCTTACTCGAGCTCAGCCACTTTATTATTTGTTTCTTTGATACAATTTCGCAATTCTTTGATTTCATTGCTAATTCGATCAGAGATTCTATTTTCAGAGTCGATTATTTGTTTTGAAAGAAGACTAATAATATAGTTGCTGTATTCTTTAAATTGCCGGTCCATAATTTCACTCGCGTTACTAAATACAGTTTCTTTGGGTGTTACAGTGTTTCTCTTTGTGATTGGAATGGAGAGCGAGAATTAATCGGTGTAGTGGTGTTTTTGCTCCGAGTTGTTACGGTACGTTTCGCTGAGTCTCCCATGATCGCGCCGAAAAGGAATCGAAACACTTAACTTAAATTGAATAATTTAATTTGTTTAAATTTGGCGATTATGTATTAAACACATTAATGGCAACGATACCAATATATTCCACTGCCAATAAGCCACAATTTGGTATCAATATCAACACACGAGAATTTAAAACAAGAAGCCGAGCAAACGGGCCCAAGTCCCTTGTTAGTGACGAAGGTTGAGCTTCAGCTCATCTTCAATTCAATAAAAAATAAAAAGTCAGCAGGTGTCGATGGTATATCCAACGTTGTACTAAGACTTTTACCGATGGAGGCAATTGACATTTACACCACACTCTTCAATAATGCACTGAATAATGCATATTATCCAGTGCATTGGAAGACCGCTGTGGTTCATCCTCTCCCGAAAAAGGGAAAGGACAGCTCCAACCCGTCAAATCTTCGGTCGATAAGTCTTCTTCCGAGCATCAGCAAAGTTTTCGAAAAAATCATTAATAGAGCTCTGACTAAGTGCGCTGCGGACAACAAAATAATTCCGGATAAACAGTTCGGGTTCAAGGCGGGTCATGACACAATTCATGCTGCGTCTAAGCTCGTTTCTGATATCCAATGGAATAAATCAAAACAACAATGCACAGGTGCTGTTCTGGTTGATTTGGAAAAGGCCTTTGACACCGTATGGTTAGAGGGTCTTCACCTAAAACTGAGCAGGCTTGGCATAAGCAAGCCATTGTTGTATATACTTTATGATAATCTTAACGGTAGAAAGTTTGTTGTCTAAAGTGGCAATGTTACTTCTACCACAACATTCTTAATTAAAAATGGTCTTCAACAGGGAGCGGTGAATTCGCCGATTCTCTTCAGCATTTACACCAGCGATCTGATAGGTAGTCTTACAAAGGCAATTGCGTAAGCCGACGATCTAATTGCGTACAGAACGGCCCGAAAGGTTGAGGTTATTAGAATTCTCTTGCAGCGTGATTTCGACAAGATTCAGCGATATTGCGACGACTGGAAACTGAAAATAAATGCACAGAAGTCGGAGACAATTCTGTTCCGGACTCCGTTGGCTGTTGACGAAACGGCTGTTTTTTAGCAGTCGGCTTGACCCCAGAGTGAATGTAATTTGCTACATGGCCCTCATACAGCCGATGATCGTTTATGGTTGTCCTGTGTGGTTCAACGTTGCCCCTTTCCAAATAGAGAATCGGGTGTTCAAGCGGCAGTGTTTACGACGCTGTACCGGCTTATATCGAACAGCCGAATCTTCTTACGTGCACTATTATTCCAACGAGGTCCTATACAACGGGGCTCGAATCAACAGAATTGACAATTTCGTGATAAAACTCGTTCGAGGTCACATTGCAAGGGCTATGTCTTCGACCAACAATTTAATTTTCGGGGCGTTCTATCCGAACGACGAGTATTTTGAAAGTGCACGCTTGAGCGGCTTCATTCCACCAGAAGCATTCCTCTTCTTAGATAAATGCGGTCTGATACAGGATAGATTGGCAGTTCCGCTAATCTACCACGTCAGACGACGTACCGTGGATAGGCGACTCCTGTAGAGTACAATCGGGACGTCATGGCACAAGACGGAGCAGAGCTCCTTCGGTTCAGTAGGGCTGTGTCCGAACGGGACCGAACTGATAGGGTGAAGCAGGAGAACCAGTGTCGGTGGCTTCAATCGGCACTTGATAGTGGGTAGTCGGGATGGGGTTTTAAGCCTTAGCCGGCTAACATACTTGTTTTATAGTTTTAGGGTTTAGCTTTAAGTAGAATAGGCATGGTGGCACAACAAAAAAATACAAAATACAAAAAAAAAGACAAAATAAAAAATAAATAAATAAAAAAAAAATACATGGAATAAGAAAAAAAAGACCAAAATATGAAAAACAAAAAAATGTTAGATAGTTAGATTTGATGTTGTTGTTGTTCTAGTTTTAAGTAGATTATAGGTAGAATAGGTAGTTTTAGTTAGCTTTAAGTTTTATATTAAGGACCTTATTTTAAGTAGTTTTTAAGTAAAAATAAAAAAGGATATTGATAGTTTTTTTGAAATTTTCTAATGAATAAAAAAATAAATAAAATGGAATTGAAGTTAAATAGATCTTAGGGCCGAAAGGCATTAGCATTAAGTATTATTGTTTAACTTAAAGTGTCCGTATGGGACCAGTAAGTCAGTTGTAAGTTATGGTTAATTAGGCTAGTTTTATGAATTTTTGTCTAGCTTTAAAATAAGTTAAAGATTGAATTAATAAAAATGAATTTACAATAAAAAAAAAAAAAACAAAGAAGCCCGACTCAAATGAACGTCCTATCAGTAGCTAACATATGAATAAAATGTTTGACAAAGAAAATATGTACTACTGTTGCTCAAAACGCAATTCACCCACTTTTTCCGACTTCTCTACCATCGTATAATCGTTTGTACAAATGCAAAACTTGCCATATAGTTCCTATAGGTACAAGTAATAAGATGTAATTAATGACGAGGTAATTATACTAAGTCGTTATCCAAATAAACTTCCTCCAAATATTATTGAAATGATTAAAGTTAGGAAAGTAATTAAGAACAACAAACCGTTTATTTCCGATTTAAAAGTTCGTAATCCGATAATGGTTACATGTTTCAAAAAAACGCTTTAGCAGATACTTTTTAAGCGATCTTAATGCCAAGCTAGGAAGAGGAGACATCTTTGGTGGAATAATCGGGTAAAGCAGCCTGCTCGACAACACTTCCGACAACGAATTCAGGCTCATAGATTTTGCTGCGGGGCGAAACGTCATGGTAGCCAGAACGCGTTTTCCACACCTCAACATCCACAAAGGAATTTGTAGTTCTCCAGATCAATCTACCGTCAATCAGATTGACCATATTGCGATCGACGCTAGACACGCTTCCAGCATCATGGATGTCCGAACTTTCCGAGGAGCTAACATCGACTCGGACCACTACCTTGTTGTAGCCAAGGTAGCACTTCGGGTTTCCAGACCCAAGGCAAAACAGGGAGATGCTGGGAGGAGGTACAACGTCGAACGGCTACAATCGCAAGAAATCGCCAAATCCTTCTCCGACCGAGTTACAAGTAACCTCTCTCGAAGTTCTGTGCCGCCAACACAATGTATCGAAAACCAGTGGCAACATTGCCAAGATGCAATCAGAGAAGCCGCCTCTGACGAGCTGGGTTTCAAGCAGCCACCAACAAGGAACCCCTGGTTTGATGAGGAATGTCTGCAGGCAAATGCAGCCAAACAACATGCACGCAAAGCGGCGCTGCATAGAAGGACGAGAGCTGCTCAAGAGCTCTATGAGCAGAAGAGGCCAGAGGAACACTGACTTCTCAGAAGGAAAAGAAGAGAACATGAGAAGCGTGCTGATGACATTGACATAATCGGAAAAACTGAACGTGATGTCAATGGGGCTTTTGTGAGTATTGAGGCAGAGGCGGCAAAAATGGGTTTAACGGTTAATGAGGGCAAAACAAAGTACACGCTATCGTCAAGAAAGGACCTACAACACCGACGTCTCGGTCAAAACGTCACCATCGACAGACGTAACTTTGAGGTAGTCAAGGACTTCGTCTACCTAGGCTCCGCTGTAAACACAGAAAACAACACCAGCGCTGAGATCAAACGAAGAATAATTTTTTTCTAACCGCTGTTTCTTTGGGCTAAGAAAGCAATTCAGTAGCAAAGCCCTCTCTCGAGGGACCAAAGTGTCGCTATGTAAGACCCTCATCATCCCCGTCCTGCTATACGGTGCAGAAGCATGGCCTATGATAAAAACGGATGAAAGCACCTTGGGTCGTTTCGAGACATGTTAAGTCCTCTGGGAACTCCTTAAGGGGCATAGGGCCTCTACTACGCCTACGCGCCATCGTGTGCGGTTTCCGGAGATGTGTTTCAGCTCCCTCCAACTCTTGCCTAGTGACGCTGATTACTCCTCGACTGTCCTGCGCCATGTGCTTTTCGGTCGCGCAGCTCTTCTTCCGTCCTGTGTGAGCGGATTCCACTGCATTGCTTAGCCTGCAATTTAGTCGGTACCATTTCGAAGGGTATGTCCAATCAATTGCCACTTACGCCTAAGTATAATAGAGTCTAAAGGTTCCTGACCTGTCTTCTATGAAGGATCTCATTGAATATTTGGTTTGGCCAGAAGATCTTCAGGATGTTGCGTTCATAGCTTTGTTCTTAAGCTAATAGAGTTATTCCTCCAAATTTTCTACAGCATACCGAACTCCGCTTTTGTTTTGTCCATGCGGCAGTTCACGTTTTGTTCGGTTTCTCCTTCGACGGAGACGATACTTCAAAGGTATTGAAAGCCCTTCACTTTTTCCACCGGTTGCGAGGAAATATTTACTTGAGAGAAGGTTTCCGAGGCTGATCATTTTTGTTTTGCTGGAATTAATTTTCAGCCCCACGACTTCTGCTTCTCTCTCCACACTTGTTGTCATTTGATGGAGATCCATGATCCTATGAGCAAACATCGTCCGCGTAATCCAAGTGCTTTAAATAGGATGTCAAAGTACATTGGATCCCTTCGCTACCTGACAAAGCTGAGCGTAGTACATCGCTTATCACCAACAAAAACAATATTGGCGACAGAATACAGCCCTGTCTTACTCCGCTATGGATTTCAAAATCCTCTGACAATCTACCATCGTGCAGAACTTGACACTTGGATCCATCATATGTTGCCTTTATAATAGCAATTAGTTTTTGTGGAATGCCTTTCCTTCGCAAAGCTCACCAGATGTACTCTCTGTTGAAGCTTTCAAAGGCCTTCTCGAAGTCGATGGTGTCTTAAATCGGTAACCAGATTTTTTTTCGAAAAAATTTGGAAGCATATTTTATTCGTTTAAAAATAAAAGTTTTATTTTTAAAAACATTTCTAATGGTATTTGAAAAAAAAAAAGAAATTTGAACGTAATATTATATATTATAATCTTAAGAGTTCTGATGGTCTGAACCTCTATTCAAAATTCAGTTTGGCCAGTATTAAGCGTAGAAAATTGATCTCATGTGTTATTTAGTCGGGTTTTAGTTTAAATAAAAAGTTGCCTGCATTTTTAGTTTAAACACTTTGGTAAGTATAGAAAATTGATCCCATTTTTGT
Organism: Eupeodes luniger; assembly: GCA_951509635.1. Classification (NCBI taxonomy): domain Eukaryota; kingdom Metazoa; phylum Arthropoda; class Insecta; order Diptera; family Syrphidae; genus Eupeodes; species Eupeodes luniger. The sequence continues at coordinate 217,717,230 of OX608073.1, forward strand.
AATTAAGTTTTATCTATTTGCTGTAAAGACATATTAAAGAAGTTAAATCAATATTATAAACATTTCTCGTAAGATTTTGTTTTTTTTTTTGTAAGAAACACTGTCCTTCAATGTTACAAAATATTAACAATATTTATATATGAGAGATAACAGCTTTGTCAACATCTTTCTTTGTTCTTAAGATAATTGAGTCGCAAATCAATTTTAACTCATTTTTATCTGTTTTTGGTAGGATCACTTAATGACAGTTTCTGTATATCTTTCCTTTGAAATTGTTTTACCTTTGTGATAAAATGCAACACTTTTTATGGGATTAATTATTAAAAATTATGACCTTATTCTCCAAACCACACAAAACATTTGTTGTTTTAATTTTGTTAACGTTTGTTATTACCACGCTTATTTTTTGATTAAAATCAATTTAAATAAATGTATGTCAATAAAAATAGTAAGTAGTAATATCTACTTTTCTAGAAACCTGTTTGTTTTAAAAGTTAATTCATTTTTAGCATTTGTATCATTTACAAGCCGAGTTGGAAAGGACAATATGACCCCAATAACAAATAAATTAAAAATTAATGTATGTAATTGACCCTTACCAAAGACATTACATCTCAAATAAAGGGAACCTTGGGTTGGCCAACTTTTAATTGGGCAGCCATATGCTATCAGCCAGATACTAATGCAATTTTATTTTATACAAAAACCCGACTCAATAACAAATGGGATCGAATTTCTATACTTACCAAAATATTAAAATGGGTTGTGCCAACTTTTGGATGTTAGATAGATAATTTAATTGCCTTTCATTTAAACCATCAACTGAAAGACATAAGATCAATTTTCTAACCTTACCAAAGACTTAAAGCTTCGTATGCAGGCAACCCTAGCATATGCTAGATTTTTGCTAGGCAACCCTATATTTTTGTCGAAGTTGAATTAAAAAAAATTTTGTTTGACACCAAAATCAATTAATTACTATATGTGGGTGTATTTACTCTGCAGACCCCCCTTTGTAAGCCAGGCAACCTTCCAATATGGCTAGGATATATTAAGGCAAAACCAATTTTTTTAATCCTTATGTCATGGTCCTTCATTATAAGTAGGTATACCTGATTTTTGTTAATAACAGTTGCGAGTAATTGAACTCAAAAATGAACTCTGGTCTTGCAATATTTAGCACCTTAGGGCCAGGTTAAGGCTATTCAACCAAAGTGTAAATTACTATTCCATAATTAATGTCTTTAATAAAATGTGGTCATTTTTAAATAACAGATGAGGGTAGATAATCCTTCTACGTATAAACGTATGAAGTTTTTGTTGAACTTTGCTAATGCTTTTGCGTGAAGTACATAGGTACCTAATTAATTCTAATATCATTTAGCGTTTATTTTTGATCAGTTGACCGATGTGCTGATAAACAATTTATATACTTATTCCTAACCTATTACATGTAAATGGGCAAAGATTTTTGATTCTTCAATAAATAATTTCAAGATTTCTTTCTTTTCGTCAAACTTTGTCAGTTGTCGCCCTTGGTTCTTCAATTCATTATACTTTTGTCATCTCATAATTTTGTTAACAAATAATATTTCTTAGGACACTTTTGTGTATGGTTAAGTTTTTAGTTTTAGTTTTTATTTCAATAAATGCTAACACATTAAGACTTAAATTATCTTATAGCAAGTGAAGCTTAACAATTTGATTGAGTTTGAGTTGAGCTACAGAACATATATATGTGTGTATGACAATATAACATTATATAAATATAAAAAATTACAACATAACAATAATAATAATAATTTTCAAAAATGTATACGTTTTTTAAACATACATCTCCATTTATGTTTTAATATAAGAAATAAGAAAGAAGGAAAAAAAAAAAAAAATATTAATTAGAGTAGTGAGCTTTAAGTTCGATCCTGAATCTCTCAGTCCCGCCGCACCTTCGTATATGCCCTGTTAGAGAATTCCATAGGTGAATAGAGCTAACTAGGAATTGACGCTCAGATGTTAAGCATGTAAATCGTGGATGAATGAGTTGATGAGATCTGCTAGAGGATCCAAAGCGTAGCTTATCAAACAAATATGCATCTACACATACATATTTATTTGTAATAAATAATAATACTCTATCCAAACATGTGTGGCAGTAGTCTGACCGGGTGTGCTTTCACTTGTCATAAATAAGTTGCGAACTTTTTGTAAGTATAAGATAGAGTGAAATATACTTAATTAGCTTATATTCCGGCAATTATGATTCCCCATAGTTTCAACAATTAAACGCCTTAAACTTTCTGACACATTGGAACTTTTCGTTTCCAAATCCAGTCATGGGGGATAATGGTTAAATTTAAGCAGTAAGTATATCTATGGCGCATTTTTGATATGATATAGAGAACAAAAAAGTTTTCTATTTCTAACTTTCGGGCTCTTTTCAATTTGAGCTTTGAAAAATTTCACAGAGAAATGTTGATTATTTGAATTCATTGAAAAAATTGCATTTTAATTAGTTATACCTATTAACTTATTTATGAAATATGAAACGGGTACTGACAAAAAAGGCCTTTTTCTAAAGTATTTTTTAGTTAATTCTATAGAATCCAAAACTTTCGAATGTTTGTATTCCATAAAATAGATACCTAACAAATTTTAAAAAATTATGATCTTATGATAAATACTACCAAAATTCTAAATATGTACTTAGAAAATTAATTCATCATTGCTGCAAACATACCGATTAAAAATAACTTCAAAATAATAATTTTAAGAAGGCAGATCTTATAAAAACCCCCTTTGTTAGCTCCTGATTGGCTATTTAATTAACTGTTTTCTGGAAAAATAGATGCCGCCCTTTTTAAGTATACTTCAAATAACAGAATTCAAAATAAAGTTCCATTCATTGGAATCAAGAACAAAGCCCACCCCTTTTTCGGGATTCGTTGGTGAGCACAAGAGGCGTGTTGAAATTATTGTGTCGTTATTGTGCGCATGTAAATTGAAAGTGTGTCTCTATTATTCCAATCGTATTTTCTGATGGTGTTTCCATGGATACCAGTAGATACATCAATGAATGTCTTAAAGGGAGTATATTCAAATTCTCTTCAAAACGGACTAATTATTTAGATAACTAAATATTATGTCACTGAATCATGAAATATATTTAGAAATTTATAGATCGCTAAGAATATCGAAGTTTATACAAGTGTTGGGATTTATTTGTTTGGATGGGTACCTTTATGTAGGTACGTATATTGCATTTTAATACATTTTTATTAACATACCTACCCGTGTATTAAAATTAACATAAAACTCAACTAGTTAATGCATTTATGTATGTGTGTTTTTGTTTAAATCTATAGATATTAAATACAATAGTAACGTATAGTTTATAAATTTATATTGGAAAATTTAAGACCAAATCAAAGTAAAGTAGAGCAAATACTTAGCTTAACTAATTTAACTAAAGGAGTAGGTACTAATGGAATGGGTAAATATAAAATATTTTGTTGTATGTTTCAAATAAAAAGTGGGGCAGACACAATTTTTATTTGCGACACATAGAACTATAGGTATATGGCAATGCATTCATAAATTCGAACTCGAGATTTTAATCAAACATAATAGGTATTACATACTTTGGTAGAGAAGTCAAAAAAAGTGGGTCCCCCGATTCCGTCTGTCTGTCTGTCTATCCTCGACACTAAGGTCGATTGAGTTCTTATTCAATAATTTGTTTTCTTTACAAGCTCTTAATAATAATCGATGATCAAAATTGTCATTGTTTTTATTTAAAAAATTCGGGTCATCATTTTTTTACGAAAGTGAAATGTAAAACGTATATTAATAAGCTCTAAGTAACTGAATACTAAAATTATTTTTAACTCAAATCTAAAAATTGTAAATGCAGTTTTTAAAAAGCAATGTATTTTTTTAGTATTAGTATGTTTATTTCTCAAGATTCATGTTTAAGATACAATATCGATTTTACATAAGTTTTGTGAGAAATATTATTGACATTTTGTATTTTAAAATAAAATAGTGTTAAATGCCCGATATATATGCATATAAGGTTTAAGAAAAAGAAATTATGGGTGGGGTGACCCTTTAAAAAAAAATTCCAAATTATATAAAGCAATACAAAATAAAATAAAAATATAATTATTTTATACAGACCATAAAAGAAAATTTAAAAAAGAATTTATTAAAAAGTAAAATATTAAAAAGAAGTAATTTTGAAGTTTGAGAGAATTCTAACAAAAATATTTAAATATAATAATGCAAAGATCTACGCTTGGACACTTAAAAGATTTTCTATACTATTAAACTCCAAACTAAACAACCAGGTTTTAAGTTGTTTCAAAAATCTACTAGCTGATCGAAGAATTCTCATGGAAAGAGGAAGTTTATTAAATAATCGACAAGATGAAATAGAGTAAAAATTTCTAAAAGCCGTAGTGCGAAAGATGGGTACAGTAACTAGATTTAAGGAATTACCACGAAGATTATGATTGTCCAGAACCCTGAAGTTAAGATTACCGGATCTAGCAAAAAAGACTTTTAGCACTTTAAAACAATAAAGATGACGAATTGGAAGAATGTTCAAATCTCGAAACAAAGGAAAACTGTGATTCAGACGATGTTTATTACAGATTTTTCTTACAATGTATTTTTGGAGTATCAAAAGTGGTTGAATCTTGTTAAAGTAAGTACCTCCCCAGCAACAGATACCATACTGCAATTTAGAATGAAAAACTCCGTAATATATTGTAGTTAGTAGTTTAGAAGAGCACACTTTTTTCAAATAAAAAAAATGCCTCAATGCACATCGAAAATATTTTCTTAGAGCATCAGAGTGTTTTGAAAAGGATAGATTAGGATCAAAAATTAACCCCAAGTACTTAAACTCACTAACTTGTTCAATTAAAAAGCAATTTTCGGAACAATCAACACTTTCCCAAAAAGTTGTCAAAGAGTTACAAGCACAGTTTGTTAATTTGAATCTTTCACATTCTGGTGCATGGTAGCATATATCTAAGGGTGAGTTGTTTTGGTAAGACAAACTAAAAAACATTATTTTTGACTTTGAACTAATAACCAGTTTATGGTCAGAAAACCATAGTCTTAATAAATTTAGATCCCAATTGATATCCGAAACTAGCTCCAAGAGACTTACTGAGCCATAGACACAGCCTATATCATCAGCGAAAGCCTTAAGTACACCTTTAAAATTGAGACTGAAAAGGGAATTTATATAGATTAGGAATAGTATAGGCCCTAACACAGATCCCTGTGGTACGCCTATGCTCATAGATTTAACACCACTTCTAATTTCATCTATTTTCACTCTTTGAGTCCTATTAGTCAGATAAGATTTAAACCATTCTAAAATAAACCCCCTAAAACCAGCCTTATACAGCTTTTTTAGCAAAACATCATGGTTAACCATATCAAATGCCTTTGTTATGTCGACAAATAGGCCAGCTGTATTTAATTTTTTGTCTAAATTACTGTATAATTGAGAACAAAATTCCAAAAGAGCATCTTCAGAGGATTTGTCTTTCTGAAAACCAAATTGTACGGAGCTAAAGAAATTAGTTTTATTCAAAAACTTCATAAGCCTCTTTTTAATTACTTTTTCGAATATTTTGCTCACAGAAGGCAGTAGCGAAATCGGTCTATAGTTTTGAACACAATTAGATTCACCTTTTTTAAAAAGAGGTATTACATCAGCACATTTAAGACTGTCCGGAAAACATCCAAAGTAAATGCTCATATTAAATATATAAGCAAGAACGTCAATAATAAAGTATGATATATTTTTTAGCAAATTATTTGAAACCCCATCAAAACTGCAAGAATTTGAATTTTTCGAACATCCAATTGCATTTAAGAGTTCTAAAGCTGTTATTTGTTCATATACAAAACTATTACTTTGAAAAGATTCAACAATACTATTACACAGAGGGCATAAAGTACGACTTACTTGAGGTTTAAGTGTTTCTGCTATTGTAGAAAAATAAGAGTTAAATTTATCAGCTACACTATGTTTGTCAGATATAATCAATTCATTATCTTTAAGTATAATAGTTTTTTTAGAAACTGGAGACTTTTTCAAAATATTGTTAACTATCCGCCATTCTTGTTTGATATTACCTTTCGATAAAAGAAATTGATTTTTGTAAAAGTTATTTCTGCATATGGGAATTTCTTTCTTAATATGAGAACACAAAGCCTTGTATTTATTTTTGAAATGCATATTGTGCGGATGTTTAGAAGATTGAACTCTAAGTTTATTTTTGGTTTTAATTTTCCGTAATAAGGAATCAGTTATCCACGATTTAAGTTTTATGTCTGTGTTTCTGATTTGTACTGTATATGTACACTGTTGGATATATTTATTTAAAATTTCCATATTCTATATATGTATGTATATGTAAATTACAGCGTTATTGAAAGACAAAAAATTCCCATTAACTATGGAATTCAAATTCATCACTACCTTGTTGATGGTTTCAGGCTGTAGCTCACGGATTGTTTAGATGATTTTGGCCTTAAGTGCTTAAAACGTTTCCGAATTATTGCCAAAACATCGGTCCGTCACTATTCCTTACAAAATAGTCAAAAGGGGTCAAACCACATCACCTAGGAGGTAAAAACAGTGCCGGATTAGCCTCAAGGCAAACTAGGCAGCTGCCTAGGGGCCCGCTTGAGCTAGAGGCCCCTCCCTCTGACTACGAACAAAAAATTTTTTTGGAGATGCACCTTCAATAAAAAACAGCATTACATTTTTTATACTTGCCATAAATATAAGAAAAAAGAACAACAAAAAAAGAAACAGTGTATACGTGTTTATAATGAATTATGACTCCCATGCCCCATTCCATCCTAATGGGCCCAACCCAGCGATGCCAGAATGAGAGATTTTTACCTTTTTTTTCGGATTTTCGACAGTCAGCTCAAATTTTTTTCACGTTTTAATATCTAATAAAAGTTAGTAGGAAGTACAACTAAAATTAACTTTCGAACAGATTCGAAAGTAGCACAAAGTAACATAGCAGGGCCCCAGAAAAAAACAATATTTTCAAATGTTACAAATACAAACGCATTAGCACAGGGTCGAAGTGCAGTTGGATAAAACATTTTGGGAGACGAACCAAAATGAAATGAAAATAAGAATGGATATTATGTACACCCTATTCTGGCAAACCTCACAAGTCACAAAAACCTCACAAGGTGATCATAACTTGATTTTGTGAGGATTTATTTCTCACAAACTTCTTACTAAGAAAAATCCAACTTGTGAGTTGTGACCTCCTTCAGAGCAGATCACAAATTCGAAAGTTTTTGTGACGCCAAAACCTCACAAACTCACTCACAAACAACAATCAACGTTCCCAAATGTTATGATAGCCTTAAAAATATATAGAAGTTTGATGATTTCTAACGCGACTGGTGAACGTCATTTTTCAAGACTAAAACTTATAAAAAATTGTCTGCGTTCATCAATGTCCCAAAAGCGATTGAATTCGTTAGCAATAATGGCGATAGAAAACGATGTTCTGGATGAGGTCAATTTTCAAGACATAATAAGCGATTTTGTTTCAAAAAAAATTAGAAAAGTCAATATTAAAACTTAACTTGGAAAAAACATTTTTCTTTCTTTTATTACATAATAATAAAACCAAAATTGAAACTTTTGCGTATGATTTAACTCTCCAGTTTTATAATGAAACCGTAAGTATACTTATACCTTATGAATGCAAGATAATTTCTAATAACTTGTACTTAATCGAAATTGTCTGAGAACCATGAAGTTGTTATACATATATGCTTTGTTGAGATATCACTGCATATATTTACTACAGTTATTAATTTATATATCAACTGCAGACTGTTGTCTAAGATGTTTCAAATGTTTTAGTTAAGATTTATAAAATGACAGATTATAGCTGATTATTCCTCAGGAGGTTACCTACACCTTCTAACCTAGCTCAAAAAGAGCTTATAATATCGAAAAACCATCGGAAAAGGGCCCAAGAATTACTCTGCCTAGGGGCCCATGACATGGTTAATCCGGCTCTGGGTAAAAAGATAGAAATTTTGGGTGGAAACTTTATTCCGTGGCATAAACTTTTCGTAAGTAATGCACGAGTTTTCCAAGCCCTAGAGGCTGTATAATTTTTTTTTTAACCGCTTAAAAATGGTCTTTAGGTAATGTTTAAACAACATAATGTGTATTTTAACTTTACATTTACATATTTAAAGTGACAACTATATCAGCTTTGTTCTACATTTCACTTTCACTCGAAATAAAATTAAAATCGATTCAAAATATAAATTACCTATAGTTCAAAAATTCACTTTTATCAATATCGATTTAATTTTTTTCGAACTCAAAAAGAAGTGAATTTCTGTGTTCTATATTTCGATATTTGCGGTTTTCAAGTGATTATAATTCGACCAGATTAAGTTGGTGTGATTTGAATCTGTAATAAAGAAATTGTTGAAAAGCAGTAATATTTTCACTTAAAGGAAATAAACTTAGTTTTTTTATAGAATGCACTTGATTCGTGAGAAATTGCATTTTCTAACTTTTTTTTAAAAAGGATTAATGCATTTAAAAATATTCTTTTAGAAACTAAACTTCGATACCAGAGTTGTTTCCAACCTGTGTTTGGAAATGTGCATGAACACAGTGCAATTTATTAATTATTTTATAATTATTTTATTAAAAAGCACAGAACAAATTTAAACATACCAAATTATACAATATGACAATGAACAAATTATTTATTGGTTGATGTGATATATGCTTTAATTTCACTTGAAGTGATTTCAAAAAGTATTTGAAATTATGAAATCAATCGAATGATAGAACACTGAAAACAAATTCACTTGATTCATTAGATTTCGATTTCATTTCACTTGATACTGGCAACCTAGCTTTAATTATAAGATTATTTAACAATATACTGTTTTCTAAATATGCCATATTTAAAAGCTAAGTTACAACATTTAAGAATTAATAGGGTTTTTGGAACATTTCACACAGAAAAGGAAATATGTGCATTTAAGTACATAATTTCCCCAAAATTAAATAAAAACTAAATAATGTAAACAGATAAGTTGGGAAGAAACTTTAGTGTGACACTCACAAAACATACTTTGAAGAATCTATTTTCATTTCAATTCTCGAGACATTCAAAGCTTTTAATTTAAATCAATAGATATAAAACGTTTATTAGTTTAACAAAAGTTTCACTTTTGCTATTCTAGGGACATTTACATTCTTGAAATTCGTGTTTAAATATCAGTTTTGGGCAATCCAAAGGAAATTCACTTCAAATTTTTGAAGATCTTAAAAGTTTGTGTAATAATAGAAAATCAATTTTAAAAGAAAAAGAGAGGCTGCTAAAAATGTTCAAATGGTATGTATGTTTTGTAACAAGTAAATTTTTCTTTTTTTGAATCAAAAATGTCAATCGAATTTTTCTTAAAAATTATATAAATTTCAAAAACAATACTCTGTGTAGAATCAAATAATTTTGAAGCAAATATTCTAGTTTTTTCTCAAGATATTCGAGTCGAAAATCATCTTTTACCAAATTTTAGTAGTATTTTTAAGGTGTTTATTTTTATTAAGAAAACTGTAAATTGTTTTTCTTTTTTTAATTTATCAAATAGAAGCAATAACATCCTTTATACATAGATTTAAAGGCATTGTCTTTATATTCTGCCAAACTATTCGAATAGAAATTCAATTTTTACCAATTCACTGGTCTACAAATTTTGACTTTATAAAAGTATTCTTTATGTAAAGTAGATTTTTTTATATATTTATATGTACTTAACACTAAAACAATTACTTTTAATTAAAATTAGATTTACTTTAAACAAAAAACGAAAAAACAATTTTTTGAAAAATGTAGAGTATATTCTATGTTTTTTCAATCCCCGACAGAACTGCGACGTGGTTTTTTCGCGGCCCTCTTGTATTTTGCGTCCTTAATATCTCTATAAATAGTCCAACAAAAGCCCGCTAACATTGAAGACTTCCAATGGCCTTGATACCGCTTTTCCATATTGGCGATGTCCTGATGAAAGCGCTCACCGTGCTCATCGCTAAAGGTTCCGCAATTATCCGGAAAGAACTCCAAGTGGGAATGTAAAAAATGGACTTTTAAAGACATATTACAACCCAATTCTTGGTATGACGAAAGCATATTTTCGACAAGTTCAACATAGTTGTCACTCCTCTTATTTCCCAGAAAATTTTGTGCTACAAGGCGAAAATCATCCCAGGCTTTTTTTTCCTTACCTTCTAGAACCAAGTCAAAGTTGACATCTTTAAATAAATCTCTTATCTGCGGACCGACGAATATGCCTTCTTTGACTTTAGCCTCACTTATTCTTGGAAATTTTTGGCGAAGGTATTGAAAAGCAGCTCCATCTCTGTCCATCGCCTTTACGAAGTTTTTCATGAGTCCCAGCTTTATATGCAAAGGCGGAAGTAACACCTTTTGTGGATCAATTAGGGGGTCATTTTTGACATTTTTCTGCCCAGGTTGAAGCGACTGACGATGAGGCCACAACTTCTTAATATAATGCTGTTTTCTATCACGACTGCCCCATTCACAGATGAAGCAACAAAATTTCGAGTAGCCTAATTGCAGTCCAAGCAACAGAGCTACGACTTTCAAATCCCCGCAGACTTGCCATTGGTGTTCCTCATATTTAATCCGCAGCAGAACACTTTTTAAATTTTCATAAGACTCCTTCATATGAACTGCGTAACCAATTGGAATCGAAGGTAAAATATTTCGGTTATGTAGCAACACAGCTTTTAAGCTTAACTTAGAGCTATCTATGAAAAGTCTCCATTCACTCCGTTTATACGTTATATTAAGGGCTACCATTAAAGCACTGACATCATTGCAAAAAACTAAACTTTCATCCATTTCAAAATATCGCTGGAACTCCTTTTGTCGAGTACGGAAAGATGTTATAACCACACCCCTTCCTAAAAGATTCCATTGTTGCAACCTCGAGCCTAGAAGTTCTGCTTTGTTCTTGGGCAATTCTAAGTCCCTAACAAGATCATTCAATTCAGCTTGTGTTATCCGGTGTGGCTGTGATGATGTGCTAGATACTTCGAATTCCGACATTGAAGAAATTGTTGGTGAAGCAGGTGTAGGTGTTATTTCTTCTTCGTCAATGTGAGGGTTTTTTGGAATCGGGTGAAGATCGCTGTGTGGCAGAGGACGAGTAGCCGATGGTACATTTGCATACACTATAGTATTCTTCTTTTTTTTAGAAAATCCCTTGCCTCTCACAAACACATGAGTGGTGAGGCAGAAATAACAATCCGTTGCATGACTAGTTGATTCTCGCCACTGCATTGGTACTGCGAACCGAAATGATTTTTTTTTTCCACTCATCCAATTTCTCAAACCTGTCGCACATGCATTGCAACAGAAATGCGGAACCCAGCTTTTGTCTTGATGTTTTATACTTTGTTTAAAGTAGTAGGAATAGGCTTCTTTTATTGTCGGCGATATGGAACATCTTTGCTTAGAAAATACCACTTCACCGCAAATGTAACAAAAGTTGTCGGGATTATTCACACATTTTCGTGACATTTTTCAATATAATACTTTTTATCAATTTTTTTTTTTTTTTTTTAAAGAAAGATGCAAAGAACGGAATTAATCAAAATACTATGTTTTTAAAAGATGGCACATGTAAACTTCGGCACGGAAATATTCGAACTAAACTCATCTAAGTGAAGCACCATTTTATATGGATTTTTAGTAGTGAATTGATAGATCTTGGGGAATTCCAACGCTCGTTTCCAATTAACCCTATACTTTTATTGAAATGGGGAAATATGTACCCTTTCAAAGGTCGTAAACATTTCCGGGTATAAACCTCCAACAGGTATAAAAACCGAAAGTCGATTACAAAATGAAATGGGGAAATATGTACCCTTTCAAAGGTCGTAAACATTTCCGGGTATAAACCTCCAACAGGTATAAAAACTGAAAGTCGATTGCAAAATGTGTGGCTTTATTCTAGTGGTTGGCAGTGCAGGTAGTTTCAAAACAAATTAAGGACGATAAAATTCAATTTTTGTTAAAATTTAAATTTTATAATTTTCATTATTTAAAAACAATAATTGTAAATTGTGGTACTAGAAAAAAAAATCAATTTTATAGGGTGTTCTTTTGAGTGTTTGGCAAGAAAATAACCAAAGTAAATATAATGCGAGCTGCAAAAATCACTAAATCCGAAAAATGCAAGTATCGCAAAAACTTAATCTAAAAAATGACTTTTACTTATAAACTTGTATTTAGCATTGGAATACAAGTCAAAATTAGTTAAAATTATTCCGAATACTTTTTCACTGTAGACCAGTGAGTAATGTTGTTTTAAGGTTTTAATTTTCTGAAAAAAAAACTTTCTATTCGATTTTTCTCCAAATTTTACCGTTTTTCTGATTTATAAAAAAATCCTTGATTTAATTTTTTTCAAAATTATATTCATTTAGTATTACGACACATTACATAATATATAATTTAATTTACGTAACTAGAGTGATTGATTCGGGAGATATTTGAAGTAAATCAAAATGTTCACTTTTTTTTAAATTGCTATAATAAAAAAACCAACCACTCAAATTTTTTGAAAGTCCTTTCTGCTTTGTTATCATGTATAACAAAATTTATTTGAAGTCGATATCTCCATTGGTTCTTGAGATATAGACGACGAAAAAGCTTCCCGAACGTACATACACACCCGCACACAGACATATCTCTAAAAATCTTGTATGTAGATTCTAGAGACCTTGAAACGTCAACGTCGACAAATGGCCAAATTTTTAATTTGACAAATTGGATCGATTACAATAACTTCCTTTGGGAAGTTAAAAACACTTTAAGAAGGCCTGACACTATTTATGTGCGTCAAAAAAAATAAGATGAAATTGAAGACTTGTTTCAGGAATTTTAAGGAAACTTAATATAAAATTGCCGATCTCTTATTCAAGATTTCTTCTTAAGAACCTGGATATTTGCTCTTTCTTTCAGAAAAGATCTTATGAAAATAATTTAAAGCATAACTTAAGTATCATACAAATTCTAAGTAGTGTGAAAACAAATATTTCAGTTATGTGGACAGCAAACCGCTTTTTAGTGAATATCATTAAATAACTATAAACAAATCTTTACATGAAATCTTTTCTTATACAACTTAAGCTTTACGGCTGATATGAACCCCCCCCCCTGAATCGTCCGTTGGTCAAAAGTTGATGAGTTTGAGCTGCACGATTGGAATAGGTCTGGATTTCCGATTCATATTATCTTCTTAGCCCAATCCTCAGTTAAAATTTGTATCTACTTTTAGCAAAATTTTAAGGCTGTAGAATACAAATTTTATTTTCATATACAAAAAATAAACAATTAAAAATGCAAGGAGGGTTATACCTATCCATTAACGCAATTCGATAAGTTTTGAATTCCAGAGAATTTCTACGAAAATTTAAAATAAATAAACTTCCAGTGGGGGGCTCACGACCATTACGACACACACCCTGAAACATCCATTGTGTAAATCAAACAGCAGGAAACATATTTCAGTTTTAAAATACACGAAAGTCTACATACACCCTTGAAAAATGCAAAATCATCAATAATATGCAAAATGTCAGTGATATTTTTTATGATTTAGAATATTTACAGCTTAACAACTAAAATAGAACAAAAAGATTTAAACTTTTTTCAACAATTCACTTGAAATAACAAAAAAAAAACAAAAAACCATCTCACGAAACTCTACATACAGCTGCTTTTCTACAAAAAAAAAACTGTTCTCTACAAAAAAACCGTTATTTTTTTCCATCAAAGGAATTTTTTTGAAATTATAAATCAGTTTTGCCTTGACTTCTATAACGATCATACTTTCATTTGAAATAAATTTTGTGAAAATGTCGACGCGAAAAGAAATACCGGTCGAAATACGAAATCTTATCTTAAAACTTAACAATGAGAAAAAAAGTTACGGTGAAATTGCTAAAATAGTGGATAAAAGTCGAGCAACATTTCAGACCATAATTAAAAATTATAGAGATAGAGGTCACTTCTCAAATAATCCTCGTTCTGGCCGCCCAAAAAAACTCAGTTGCCGCGACATCCGAAGTGTCATTAAAAAAGTCACCAGAAATCCCCGTGTAAGTGCCCCAAAATTATCGGAAGATATTGCGAAAACATCAGGCAAAACAATTCATCCAGAAGCCGTGCGCAGAGTGTTAAGATCGCAGGGATTTCATGGAAGAGTTCCACGAAGAAAACCCTTTATAAGCGAAGTAAACCGACGAAAACGTTTTGAATTCGCAAACCTGCACATAACAGACTGTAGTTAACCTATTACTAAGCGTTCGTTTAAAAAACGATAGCGACCGCACACACCAAGATAGAAAACACTAAATCCCAAAAATGAAACAAAGTTTTGTCAAGAAATGATAGTCTTAATAGATTCATATTAATTTAAGGAAAAATATTTTTTAATAAAAAAGTTTTTTTTTTGTATCCAAAAGGCCCTTTTCAATGTATTGTTCCCCTAGCAAAATGAGTAACCTTAAGTTAGGAACAGAAAATCTTCAGAAATATATTACTCGGAGTATTCAACAAAACTTTTTCATCATTTGGAGTAAAACCAAAAAGACCAACTACTCCGAAAAAAATATTTTGAAATACTTTACTTGATGGATTGATTTTTTTTAATGTATCTCAAAATTGTTGCAAATTTATTGCTTTACAAAATACAAACCATTACATTTTTGAATCATTGCTATCGTTAAAAAGTTACAGTTCAATTTACTTTTATTTTTTTTTTACAATTAATTGAAAAGTTACATTTTCTTGTTTTATGCCTGGCCTCACCGTGTCAAGTTAGCACTACATAACCCATTTTTTCTAATCTTTAAGCTTAGAATTTGTTTCTTCACAACTCATTTGCAACAAAAAAGTCACAATTTAACGCATACTCAGTGTGTTAATATTTCGAAAAATTTAGTGCTTACTTGACAGTCGTAGTCTTCTACCTGAGCGTCGAACTTGTCGAGTTGTAGAAGCTGAGTAAGGTCAATGATTCTCGGGAATTATTTCTCCAGAAGAGTCCTGAAGCCAAAGGTCGCTCACCCCTACCCTTCCCAATCCCCACCCCCTCCTCCGTCGGCTTTGTGCTACTATGCTGGCTGATGTCTCCTGATCTCCCGACTGTATGGTGTATCACTATATGTCAACCTAGCTCCCTTCTGGGACGCTTATGGCTTAATTGCTGTTCGTCTCTCCTACTCCAAAACATATCCTTCCCTTCAATTTCCCAATTGGGCTGGATCTAAGGTGTTATACAACCCGTGCCGATGATCAGCCAGGCTGAGGGCCCAATTTCTAAAAATAGCTCAGTCGTTAACGGAGTATCCGGATACCAGGCGACCTCCGGATTAGCTAGCCTTATCTGTGTAAGCGAATCTCTGCACAGATGGACCCCCCCCCCTTTACTTCGCTACTCGTGGGAATCCAATGAATAACTTAAAACAAAAACAAAACCAAAACCAAAAACAGTACTGGAAACAAAAACGTCAAACCGATACCAGTATTCCAGCTACACCGGGCGGCAGCTCGGCGGCAACGTCGACTGTCGTTACTCCTGTGCCGAGCACCTGAAAAGGGCCTGTGCCAAGTCACTGCCATTCTTCTAGTGCGGTGCAGGATGTATCCATACCGGGAGGCAGTTCGGCGGCAACGTTGGCTGTCGTTACTCCTGAGCCAAGCACCGGAAAAGGGCCTGTGCCAAGTCACTGCCCTTCTTCTAGTGCGGTGCAGGATGTACAATTGGCGAAAACGCTTCCTCATGTCGGTAGTGGAAAGTTCGTGAATAATGATCTTTCCACTACTAAAGAGAGTAAACCTCTCCAGTATGCTCCTAGGAGCTCGTATAAACAACGGCGGTTTGCGATGAGGATTATAAAATCCTCTGGTTCAACACTGGGGGATGGAAGTAATCCCATCCTTAACAAAAGGCTGGAGTGGGCTAAATCCATTCTAGACAATACTAGTCGCCACTACTCCACGTCAAAGCGACAAAGGTCTTTGGAGGAGTCCACTCCCGTCCCGAAAAAGCCCAAAGTGCAGAACACCAGCACTCCCAATATTCCTCGAGTACCTCTCACTAAACCTTTTAGTGATGTACTTAAGGATTCAAATAAGATCATAATTTCGGTCATTGATAGGAGCAATATTGATGGCACGATTACTTCTGACCGTTGGCAGTTGGTGAATCTGGAGCTCTCGGCTGGCTTTCTATAAGTTATGCGAGATCATCCGGGTCCACCGCCTGTAACAAGCGATGAGGGTTGGCATCAAGTTCATGTCAAGCTTATAGCTTGTAACGATCAGAGGTCGCGCGATCTCTATACGCTTGCTGTCGGCATGCTGGGCGAAGTCTGGCCAGGCGCAAAACTCGAGGTCGTTGCAAAGGAAGACATTCCATGCAGGCCGAGAGCTCGCACTTGGATCCCTAAGGAACCCTCATGTCCGGATGACATACGCGAGATCATTAAGATCAGCAACCCAGACCTCTCTTGTCACGACTGGAAGATCGCGAAACTGGAGGAGCCAAAGGGTCTTTATCGAAGTGCGATTATCGTAATCAATAAAGACTCTGTGGCTTCTGTGACGCGAGATAAGGGAGTGATAAGATACGGTTTTGGGACTATCACGCTCCATATTTACAAAAAAGATGAAGTAAACGCTTCATGCGAGCCTCCACACCCCTTTTCGGAAGCTGTGTCGCAAGACGTAGGGGGTTCGAGTGATACTATTACCTTCCCTTCCTTGGATGTGGATGATGTCGTACCTGGGCCCTCTTCTGTCGCAGCACAGTCTTCCTCCGAGCTCACATCAGAAGCTGTGCCGCAAGACGAAGGGGGTCCCAGTGCTATCATCACCTTCCCATCCTTGGATGTGGATGAGAATGTGGCAGGGCCCTCTTCTGTCGCAGCACAGTCTTCCTCAAATAACGTCAAAGGTTTATCCCTAATGGAGACCGATGACTCTAACGACAAAGCTCTCCCCAGTGAGGAAGAAGATGAACTATTAGGTTCTTCTTCGTCTGATCTGGATGAGCTGGATTTAACAGTGGTGGAGGTTGATCTGCCGATTTGTAGCCAAAATGCTGCAAATACTACAGATTAATCTCCAACACTTTAAAACGGCTTCGGCCTCCCTACTTCTCCGCCTGACAAAAACTGGAGAAGATGTCGTTCTCATCCAAGAACCCTGGATTGTGAAATCCTTGGTTCGAGGATTGGGAACTCCTGGGTACTACGTGCTATATGTAACAGGAAAAGGTAACCCAAGGTCCTGCATACTAATAAAAGGTAATCTAAATGTATTTTTACTCCCTAATTTCAGTGATGACGTCACCACAGCCAGTATGGTAATAGACAATCACACCTACTGGCTGGTATCAGCGTATTTGGGCCACGACCACCAGGGCCCACTACCTGGTACCATTCTGGAAAGGACGATCGCTGAATCAACTAGATGTAAAACCAACATAATTATCGGTTGTGACGCCAATGCGCACCATACTACGTGGGGTAGTACCGATATAAATGACAGAGGTGAGTCTCTTTTTGATTATATTTTAACAACTAATCTGGTAGTATGTAATGTAGGTAGTGAACCAACCTTCGTTACTAAAAATCGACAAGAAGTTTTAGATATGACTCTTGTCTCGTTACATCTCTCAAATAAAATATTGAATTGGAGAGTATCAAAGGAGCACTCGTTCTCCGATCATAGATACATCCAATTCACACTTATTGAAGAGCTCCCAAAACCGATCCAATTCCGAAACTATAGGAAAACAGATTGGCCAAAATATAGGGCAACTCTGAAGAATCTGATCAAACCAGACCTTTCTGACCCGCCCTTGTGCGCTTTTGAACTCGATCAAAAAGTCGACGAGCTTACAGCAGCCCGTAATAAAGCCATGGAAACTGCCTGCCTCCTCACTATAGTGCGGGGAAAGAAGAAACCATACTGGTGGGCTACTGAACTGGGTATACTCCGGAAAGGCTGTAGAAGGCTTTTTAATCGTGCAAAAAAGACTAGACATCCACAAGACTGGGACTCCTATAAGGAATCCCTCAAAAAGTATAAAAAGGAATTGAGAATAGCCAAAAGATCCTCTTGGAGATCCTTCTGTAGCTCAATAGAGGAATCCTCGGAGGCATCAAGGATAAGGAAGATTCTCTCGACAAATCCAACCATGCCCAGTTGTCTTAAAAACTTAGATGGTACTTGGACTAACTCTTGCGAAGAAACGCTAAACCTGCTGCTGGACACCCACTTCCCTGATAGCTCCAAATACGTTAATACAACAAACCATTCTGGGTCGGGTATTAACTTAACTTTTCCTCAAGGTCTTGTTACATAAGAGAAGTTGTCTTGGGCTCTGAATAGTTTCAAACCTTACAAATTTCCAGGGCCAGATCACATCATACTGGCTGAGCTGCAATTTACGACTGAATTAACTTTGCCCATCATTGAGATGATATTTAAAAGTTGTCTAGATATGGTTCATATACCTCAGCGATGGAGAGAAGTAAAGGTAGTATTCATTCCCAAGGCGGGCAAATGTTCGCATGTCAACCCTAAAGATCTAAGACCTATCATCCTATCATCATTCATTCTCAAAACTCTGGAACGGTTGATTGATATCCATGTACGTAACAGCATTGATAAGAGACTATCGATGTCGATGTCGATGACTATCGATGTTTGCTTACTGCAAAGGGAAATCGGTAGAAACAGCCTTGCACACCTTGGTAAGAACTATCGAATACTCCCTAGAACAAAAACAATATGCTATGGTGGCCTTCCTGGATATTGAAGGCGCTTTCAACAACGTTGACACATCCGCTATCACTTCTGCTATGACGACCCTAAACGTCGAATACTCACTCTGTGAATTGATAAATCTAATGCTAAAAAGCAGGATCATCAACTCTAAGATGGGGGATTTTTGTACGAAAAGGTCTGTCAGTAGAGGCACTCTGCAAGGTGGTGTTCTGTCCCCTCTCCTGTGGAACATAGTGGTTAACGAGCTACTAATATCCCTTGAGAGAGAAGGCTACAGAGTGATTGCGTATGCCGATGATGTTGCTATCGGCGTCATAGGAGAACATCCTAATACACTGAGAGACCTCCTCCAAAACGCACTCAATATGCTCACTAGATGGGCAGATCACTGCGGACTTAGTATTAATCCTCAAAAACAGACCTCGTCCTTTTTACGCGGAAATACAAGATCCCAGAAATTGTACCTCCCTCAGTAAAAGGTGTAACACTAATTTTCACCAATGAGGCCAAATATCTTGGTCTGATATTGGACAAAAAATTAAGTTGGAAACCTAATATTCAGGAAAGAGTTAAAAAAGCTACAGCAGCTCTTTTCCTTTGCAAGAAAGCCATAGGAAACAAATGGGGTTTTCAACCTCGCATAACTTATTGGCTATACACATCGGTCATCCGACCAATACTTATGTACGGGGTTGCAGTGTGGTGGACTGCACTGGAGAAAGTCACATACTACGACAAACTCAGCAGAGTCCAACGCACTGCATGTCTCTGCATTAGCGGGGCTTTGAGAACCACACCCTCAGCAGCGTTGGACACTCTCCTCCATCTGACACCCCTCGACATTTTCAGCAAACAAGTGGCAGCGAGTACAGCCATAAGACTCAACGCCTCATCTCAATGGACCAACAACAATGTTGGGCACTCCATCATTCTGAACCTCTTTGGTTCTATACCAAAGTACATAGACTACACTATCCCAAACCCCCAATTTGGTAAAAACTTCCAGGTATCCATTCCATCCAGGGATGAATGGGAAGACAAAAAAACTCCTAGATGACGAAAGCATCCATTTTTACACAGATGGATCCAAGACAAATGAGGGAGTTGGTAGTGGTGTGTACTCAGAAAAGCTAAATCTAAGCATCTCATTCCGCCTCCCTAATCATTGTAGCGTCTTCCAAGCGGAAATTTTAGCGATCAAAGAGGTTCTCTCCTGGCTAAGAGAAAACGTGATATCAACTTCTGATATACGCATCTTCTCTGACAGTCAGGCTGCTATCAAGTCTCTTGACGGCGTCTCAACCAAATTTCTAACGGCCCTCGATTGTCGATCGTCTCTTATGGAGATGGCGCAGCAATTTGACATTCAACTATGCTGGGTGCTGGGCCATAGAGACATCGCAGGAAATTGTAGAGCCGATGAACTCGCTAAAAATGGAACTGTCATACCTATTTCACCTGAAAAGGAGAAGATAGGTATACCAATAGCTACATGTAAACTTCTGCTAAAAGAAAAAGCTTTCGAGATAGCAAACTCTAGGTGGCACAATTTACCAACATGCGCAGCCACAAAACTAATATGGCCTTCATTGGACCTAAAGCGCTCTAAAGATTTGCTATCCCAAAGCAGACTTCATATTAGCTCCCTAATAGGTGTCCTTACGGGACACTGTCTTATAGGCAGACACGCAATACGACTTGGTGTAGCCTCAAATGACTTCTGCAGAAGCTGTATGGACGAGGAAGAAGAAGAAACAATCTCTCACCTCCTCTGCACCTGCCCTGCTCTTTCACGAAGACGCAAACTTCATCTGGGAGAATACTCTTTTGATGATCCCAGTGAACTAGATAAAAAGGATATCAGATATCTCCTTCGCTTTATAAAAAGCTCAAAATGGTTCAACTAGTGGGAAGTAATTCTCTAGATTCATGTGGTATCACAATGGGCCTTTCTTCTGGCCTAAGTGTGTGGTTTTTGTATCCACAGCCACATTAACCTAACCTAACCTAACAGTCGTAGTTACCTTCATGGCTATATCTTAGTACAATTATATTTTTTGACATTGGTCTAGCGATTTACGTAGCCAACGATGTTACTTATCAGTTTCAACCACAGTATGGGCACTGTTTCAATACCAATTTTAATTATATGTATGTATGTGGTTCAAAAGAAAATACTCCATTTACCAAGATGAGAATCTCTGATTGACACTTCGGTTTACCTACTAGCTCCTGGGGACTAAATGTGCGAAAGTGTACGTAAAATTTTGAAAAAACCAAACATATTCTTGCATTTAGCCCTCAGACCATTTAAATTGCTTACAATTGAATGGTCTTGAATTGGAAGATTTGTATAGCTCTTTATTTTCTAATTTTCAATGCATGAAATCCCATTCACAAAATGCATTTCCGAAAATTATTGATCCTTTCAGGTGATTCAAACGGGTTTGATTGGAAGATACCTTCATATTAGTGTTTCTTACAATCACTTTGGATTTTTTTTTAATTGCCAACTATGCTCTAAATCAATTTGAATACTAAAATAAATCAAACTCAAAACAATTTTACAATTTTGAGAACATTATGCAAAAATTGAATTTGTTAATATTTAAATACTTTAAACAACTTAACTACATATTGACATTTCTGTCATAAGTTTGAGAAGTTTGTTTCATAGTTACTCCTATAAAAAGTGCAAAATTTGTTGTTTTTTAATAGCTCTTTTAAGTTGAAAAGTTGTAAAAACTAATTTAAAATACTAAGAAATCCGATAAACAAAAATTAAAGTGAGTTTTACATCTATAAGATTTATAATTAGCTTTATATCTGAGTGTTATCATCACCGTACACATAAGACATAACCTCACTCTATATGTCCAAGGAGAATAAAAGAAAACTTTTTCAAACATCCCCCGAGATCTTTAACGAACATAAAAAACAACAACCCTTGCAAATAATTAGTTTCATCTATGACAAAGTCAGATCTTTATCAATTGTTTAATGATCTATTCGATGAAAAAATGCCGCAAAAAAGACTGACGTCGAGACTAGCGCAAATAAGGTAAACAAACAAATTATTGAGCTCAATTTGCAATTGTCAACAAAAGTATGCGCCTTAGAAAGAAAAAACGAAATTCTTGAGAACCAAATAGAAGAATTACAAAAAATAAACACAGAAAACAATCTTATGCTGCGAGTTACACCTCAAGAAGGTAAAGAAGGAAAAGATATCGTATAATAATGTTAAGAATTTTACTGTAAAATTAGAATCTAAAGAACAAGTTATCGCAGCACTTAAGTCATCATCGACTCTAAGAGGCTTGGGAGTTAATATTTCAAAAGATCTTAATTAAACAATCCGCCACAAACGAAATAAAATATTAAAAATAAGAAGTAGTCTGAATGAAATTAACCCACAAGTAAAAGTTTTGGTTCGAAATGATAGAATGATGGTAGAGACAAATTTTTTTCGTTGGAGTTCATCATTGGGAATCTTACACAACAACAACAATGGGACACCAATGTTAAATAATATTTGCAAAACTGATCTTAGCAATCAGCTGTGCTTTAACGTGGAGCCGAATGTGAATGACAGAGCTGTCAACCAAGGAGCGACATCTTCGTTTGGAAATAGGAACCATCTAGCAGGGACAACAACCAATGCACATTATTTAGGATAGGGTAGTGTTGCCGTCTGCCATAGTAAAATAAAATCCGTAGAAATTAATAAAACAATTAAAAAAATTAAATTATTAAGTTATAATGTAGCAGGTCTTAGTAATAAGTCTATTTACATAAATTTTTATGATTTTATAAATAAATATGATATTGTGTTTCTTTATGAAACGTTTTTAGTAGAAGAAGAATATAAATTATATCTTAACCGATTTACGAACTATAAATTTGTTTGGATTCCCGCTGTAAAACAAAGTACCAGTGGCAGAGCAAGTGGTGGCTGTTTTTTTTTGGTATAAAAAAAGCTTAAAAAACATTTCATGTGAGTTTGAAACTGAAGACGAAGTTAGAATTTTGAAAATAGTCCTGAATACAACCAAATTTATAATACTCCCAACCTACATTAACTGCAATCACTGGGAAAGGGATTTTGGAAAATTACGTGATATACTTGAACATAGCAGCTACGACAATGTAATGATTATAGGAGATCTGAATGCCCGTATAGGAAAGGAGGAAGGAAGAGAGAATCGATATGCAGGGAAAGTGAGAGAATCAAAAGATTCCACAACAAATTCGAGGGGAACCAAACTGCTGGATTTGTGTGATTCATTTGGGTTTCATATTATGAATGGTGTAAGTGGCTTGGATACACATGGAGAATTTACTTTTGTAGGTCAACAAGGCTGCTCTGTCATCGACTACTGTTTAATAAGGGGCGAATGGATTTCCATATTTGCAGATTTTGAAGTTTTGTGTGAGCAGTACTCAGATCATCTACCAATCATAGCAGAGTGTTTAACCGCCCCCATTGAAAACGAAGAAATAACCAACATGTTACTCCCACCAAAGTTGACGTGGAAACATGCAAAGGCAAATGAGTATAGGAACAATCTCCAACGCAACTTAAACACAGAGGAACAACTCAATATAAGCGAGATTGATAATTTAGCTAAAATATCGTATCCATCGTGCACACAGGTTCATAAAAAGACATTTGTTTATAAGGATAAATGGTTTGATAAGGAGTGTGAAGTAGCAAGGCGAAAATCTTTTGGTTGGCTCAAAGCCTTTCTTAAATTTGGAACTATTCTCTCCAAGGATCTTTATACTAAAACCAACATTGCCTTTAAAAGACTATGCAAAGAAAAAAAGAAATGCTTTCTTGAAAAAGAGGCTCTTACGCTTACATGCTGCAAGAATACAAAAGAATTTTGGCTAGCAATAAACAAATTTAATGGTAAAGCACCAAAAATAAGTATTCAAATAAGTGCGAGCTTATTAATGGACTACTTTCAAGTTTTGTTAAACCCAATAATAATCGCATTACCCATTCATTTTGCTATAACCTTTTATTCAAATGAAATACTCGATTCACCTTTTTCTTATGATGAAGTAAACCAAGTTTTGAAAAATCTTAAAGAGCAGAAGTCACCAGGTCCAAATGGGATTCCCATTGAACTTTTTAAATACGCTACAAATGAACTGAAGGAACAAATGACAACTGCTTTTAATAATATACTGGATACGGGAGTTATACCACTACAGTTTAAAGAAGCAATAATATTCCCCATACATAAAAAAGGAAATATAGCCGAGCCAGCTAATTATAGAGGAATATCCCTTCTTAATGCATCCTATAAGATATTTACAAATCTGGAATAATAGAATGGCACATTGGATTGAGAGTCAAAAACTTATTCATGAAAATCAAGCTGGTTTCCGTAATGGTTACTCAACCGTAGACAACATTTTTGTGCTTCAGAACATTGCTGGCACATTCCTAGAACAAAAAAAGAAATTATTCGCCTTCTTCATTGATTTCAAGGCAGCCTTTGATAACATCGATCGAAGAGCTCTGTTCTATAAGCTCTACAATACTGGAATGAGTAATAAGTTTGGAAGGGTACTCGAAAACATGTATGAAGAAAACCCGAGCAGCGGTATGGTGTGGAACTGAGACTTCGGAGTGGTTCGCAACAAATATGGGAGTAAGACAAGGCTGTTCCTTAAGTCCTTACCTGTTTTCGTTGTTTATCAATGACCTCACAGACTGTCTACCAGGAGGAATAGAGTTTGCCGGGGTGTTATTTAAAGCACTTCTTTTTGCAGACGACGTGGTATTATTCGCTTACTCGCCCGAATCATTACAGCTGATGATAAACCGCCTTTATATGTACTGTCGAACTTGGAATTTAACGGTTAACCTTGGAAAGTCAAAGGTGATGATTTTCAAAAAAGGAGGTGGTAGATTATGTAGAAACGAGCAATGGCATTTCAATGGAGAACCAATTGAAGTTGTAAAAAACTACAAATACCTTGGTATGACGATTACTAGTAATCTTAACATGGAGTTACATCTAAAGGATAAACTTGTAAAACCAAAAAGTGCAATATGTGCTGCATGGAAAAGATGCTTTTCAAATAAATTCGTTGACCATACCGTTAAATACAAAGTTTTCGTTGGAGTAGTGGAATCGGTGATGCTGTATGCTGTACAATCTTGGGGACACAGTCAACATGAAATCGTAGAGAAACTCCTGAGATATTATATTAAAAGAATCTTTGGATTACGAAGTACAACACCCAATTATATGCTGATATTCGAAACAGGCCTCTCACCATTGTTTGTTAAAACTTTGAAGCTCCACGTAGATTACATACTGAAAGTTCTTGAGATGCCAGACGAAAGACTTCCCAAAATTGTTGCCATGAAAGCTATTCAAAGAAGAAATTTATGGTTTAGTAAACTTGAGGAGCTTGCGAGTTACTGTGGGATGGATTTCAATTATTTAAGGATAACAAACGGAAGTCAACCAAAAGATATGCTCTATGAACTCATTTCCAAAGTGGATGAACAATATAGGCTAGATTGTATAAATATGGCTACATCTACCTTTCACCGATCGTTGTACAGCACCCTGAACCACAATTTGTGTGAAAAAAATTATTTCAGCAACCACAACAGCCAAGAACTAAAAGAAGAGAAGATGTAGTACACTTTATTGGTAGATGTCCTGTTCTCAAGGAATATCGTAGATTGTATCTAGGCAGTGAAATTAAATCTGAATCTGAAGTAAGAGCACTTTTAAATTGTGAATTAGATGTAAAGCTACTTCTAAACTACTATAAACAAGCAATAACTTACCGAAACAATATTATAAATGAAAATTTTTGATTTCAAAACAATTAAGCTACTATTTATTTTGTAAATGATGTAAGATGTAACTAAACCACAAATTTCCTTTTATTTTTTATTAAATGTCAATCAGGCAGACGGCAGAAGCCATGCTTTAATGATTTATGTATAAAAATAATGAAGAAAAATAAAATCATCTATCTATCTATCTATCTATCTATCTAACTACGAGAAGAAGATAATAAGACTCGTTTTGATCAAATGACAATGGGGAATGAAGATTTTCGATTGAAATATAAATTAATCCATTGGCTTTGTACCTAATCCAGCCATAAGCTCCGTTATATTTTAAAAACGCAATAGAAAAGTCAACTGAATATTTTACGATCAAAATTTGTATACGTTAGTATACAATACAAGTAAAGAAAAGGTTTATTCAAAATGGCCGCCTCGAGCGTTGACGCAGGCTTTTAAACGGCTTGGCCATTGTTCTATAGCGGCACGCACTGTTTCAATAATAATCGAAGACGCTGCCGTTATTAGGACTCGCTTCAAGCTGCCAAATTTCGATGGGGAGTCTTTCACGCCATGCTCTACAAATCTGACCACACACGGATTCAAATCTGGGAATGCTGCTTTGAAGCCAATCTTGCGTTGTTTTGTCCTTGTGTGCCGGAGCAGAATCTTGTTGAGATACCCTACTTTCCCTGTTGAACAAAGTACCTATCCATTAAATCCTTCGCAACACCTTTGAGAACATTCTCCCGGTAGACTTTTGTTCCGGTTTTATTATTTTGTTCGCAAAAATGCAGTGATGTGACGCCTTGGTACGATACCTCCCATAAAACCATAACAGATGAGGGGTGGTATCTACGGTGAAGCCTTGGAACACCTTTTTTGGTTCTTTAGCATAAACCTTATCATTTTGTTTATTAAAAACTTCTTCTACCGTAAAAATGTTGTCATCAGAAAATAAAATGTTTGGTGCCTATTTCTTGCGTGCCACTGCATCAATCGTTTACTTCTTTCCAGTCTTATTTTTTTCATGTTTTGAGTTAGGAGATGTTCCGTTGATCAACAATAGGCTTTCATGTGGAGATCCTCTCTAATGAACCTTGTTATAGATCTAGCGGATATATAAGTATGTTTACAGCTCCTTGGACATAACCTTTTGTTAACGAAGAGGACGCAAGAAAGACCACTTCTTGGTTTGTCCTCTATTTCTGAAAGTTCTTAAAAACGTTTTAAAGCCCGATAAACAAACATTTTTGATATACCGAGTGGTTTCAGAAGCTCACAAATTTGTTCCGTACTTTTGTAAAGCGATTACCGCAACACGATTTTCTTTCGAGCCCCACTCCGTGTTAAGTTAACTGATCGAAGTTTAAACCAAACTATTGTGACCTCATAAGTACATGCGTTACGAAAAAAAATTTAACGGGACTCTTCCCACTGAAAGTAATGAGCAAGGGCATCTTGAAGCAGATCTTATGGCTAGACTAGGTATTTGTTTTATATCTCTTTTTACTTGAATTGTATTATTGAAACTACAAAAATTACTAGTAAAAATAAATAGTTTTGAATTACTTTCATACACTGCTAACCACTAGGATAAGGCCACACATTTTTTAATCGATTTTTGCTTTTAATAAGTGGTGGAAGTGTTGTACCCGAAAAAGTCCTATGAGAACTAGGGCTTAGTGACTTACAACTCTCAACGATTCCTGTGTGCGAGTATTGTTATCAGGGATGGAGGGGACCTACAGTTTTAATCCGAATCCGAACTGCTAATTTGAGAAAGCACTTTTCATGACAAAAATAAGGATTTGTAAATTCCTTGCAAGAGGCAGTACCCGTCAAAAAAATGTAGATGGCACTTGCAGGGATTGAAC
Organism: Eupeodes luniger; assembly: GCA_951509635.1. Taxonomy (NCBI): domain Eukaryota; kingdom Metazoa; phylum Arthropoda; class Insecta; order Diptera; family Syrphidae; genus Eupeodes; species Eupeodes luniger. The sequence goes on from OX608073.1 coordinate 217,744,865, forward strand.
CCAAGACCTCTGGCATGATAGAAGTCTTGGGTCATACCACAGGTACTACGTATTTAAAAAACTTTTGCATAGAAGTGTGTTAAAAACAACTATTTTAATTTAATTTGAAACACTCATGAAAAGACTTTGACAGTTACATATAGAGCAAAAAAATGCTTTTAAGGATTTAGGACCCTCAGAACGTGAAATAAAAAGATTCAACAGAAGCAAGAAAGTTGCAAGCAATTATATGGCTGATCCACACAAATGTGCAAAAAAAACAACATCATAAAGTGCTGGTTAATTCTACGACTTGTCTCAAACTCACGACAGTCTAGCTAGCACTTCATTTTTCTTTCCACAACTAATTTACAACAAGTAATCTTCAACCAATTGCACACTTAGTTTTCCCAAAATCAAAAAGTGTAGTGCTTATTTGATATCAACCTAGCACTACATACCACTCTTTTTTAAATCGTTAGGCTAAAAACAAAAATCAAAAAATGTAGTGCTAACTTGACAGTCGTCTCAAATTCCACTCTAACAGCGAAATAAGGGCCAAAATCTGATTATCAGCCAAAATAACAAGGATTCAAAGGATAAAACAAAAAAGTGATAGTATCCAGAGAAGACAACTAAAAAAACTAAACCTGTTTTGAGGCAAGTACACAAGGAGCATAGGTTGAATTTGGGAAGAGAGAATGTTACTTGGAGAAGTGAATGGAAATGCGTTGTCTTTTTGGATGAAAAAAATTTCGTTACTACTTGTATTTCCATGATCCGAGAAAAGATTAGCTCATTTTGGAAACCCATCGTAGTCGTAAATCAGGCGTGAAGAGCTATAACCTACTATGGCACAATCGACTTCGAGCTTTTGTCCGGAACAATAAATGGAACGGGAGCAACTGGAACGGTCATTTCCAAAAATAAAAAGCATTTTTGGACCTCTGCCTTGGATTTTCCGAAAAGACAATTCACCCATTGACACTTCGAGGGTTGTAAGAAGTTGAATTCAATCATAAGACGTGGAACTTTTGCCATGACCCCCATATTCACTACACTTTAACATAATTAAAAACGTTTGGCCATGGCTTTATCGTAAGGTTTATAAAGGTGGCAGACAATTTGAAGACAAGGACACTTTCTTGGATCCAAATTTCCTATAATTATTAAGAAAATTAATGTTTCTATTCTATACCATTTTATAAAGGTTACATTCGAAAATGGTGGACATAGTCACATCTAAAGCAAAAAACGTTATAAGAATGTTGTTAAACCATATAATGTAAATATATCATTAACTCATTCGTTTTTTTTTTCTGAGATTTTCCCTGTGGCCCTTTTAAGTTAGTTTATTTTTTGATCTTGAAGAATTCCAACATTCGTTTTCAATTTACGTTTCATTTTATAAATTTGCAATGGTGAAATACGTACCTATTCAGTAGTAGTAAACGTTTCCAGGCACAAAACTTCCACCAGCTATAAAAAGCGAAAATCGATTCCAAAATTTGTGGCCTCATCTTAGTGGTTGGCAATGTATGTAAATGTACTAAGATACATATACATAATGTACATACTCAGTTAAAAGTTTTGTTCAGGGGTTTCTCTTTGCCTTCGCATCTATAATATGTAGGTATATTGTTGGAGAAGTATTTCTGAATGTTAAAACAAAAATGCATAACAAAATTGTATTCCTTGTTCCTTGACAAATACAAGAGTGACACGTCAAAGCTACCTTCATCTACCACCTACATGAAAGTTTTCGGTGAGTGCTACAATCTATCGTTCTTCAATCCAAAAAAGATCAGTGTCAGGCATGTCAAAAAGGTAAAGAAACCCAAAAAGAAGATTATCTGGCTCATTTCAAAAGGAAAGAAGAATGCTCCGCTGCAAAATCTTTGGACAGAGAAAGGGCAACGAAAGGAGTCTAGTTTCATGGAATGCAAATTCGACTTACAATCTGTCTTACAAATTCTATCGAGTGACGTTAGTCAAATGTACTACAGCCGAAAACTATGTGCATACAATTTAACCATCTACAACGCTGTACCACCAAACGACGGCTTCTGCTTTTTCTGTACAGAAACTGATGCTAGCAATGAAATTGGTTCGTGCGTATTTAAATACTAACATGAACTTTCACCAGAAATAAAAGAAGTACTTCTTTTTTTGATACCTGCAGTGGCCAAAATAGGAATAAAAATATTTCAGCACTATTTCTCTACTCGAAAGGCAAAAGAAGAATGTTCCAGTATACACTATTCAAGACTAGCTTACTCCAACTCGCACGCTCCAAGAGGCTTAAAACAAAGGAAGTCCGTATAATATAACCCAAATGAAGTATACTGATTTTCAGGACTCATCAAAACTATCGGAGATTATAACAAATACAAATTTGAAAGAAGGTGGAGAATTAGTTAATTGGTTGAAGGTAAAATCTTTTAGGTACCAAAAGATCAAACCTGGTATGATTGAATACAGGTACGATCACAATGAAACCTATAAGGAAATTCGGATTGTCGATAGAGGTAGGCCCATAAATCTAAAAGAAGTCAACATCCATAAAGTGTATAAAAGCAGCCTTTCTATAAGCATTCAGAAGGAAAAAGACTTAATTAATTTGTGTATATCAGGCGCCATCCCAGATGAGTTCCATCACTGGTATAAAAGCTTAAAAACAAGCAAAGCTTACAAAAATCGAGCTCCGGAACCCGATATTAATGATGGTACTGAACCAGATCAAGATTAATAAATTAAAAAAAAAAATATGAAAAAAAACCCATAATATATTACCTGATTTATTGAATAAATTGTGCATGAATTCAGAACAATTTTTGATATTTTCATTTCGTTATAAATGTCAAAATTTGCATTTGATTAGATCTGGAATTGATTCATCGGATCCAATATAATCGTTGTGATTTTTGGAATGTTATATTTGTTTGTTCGATAGCATACCCATGTATGCTTCCGTCAAAATACCGATGTTACTGCATTGAAACATATTAACTTTCGTCTTGGAATACCATCAACGGCATTTGATAATTCATTGAAGGGAGAAAACAGGTCTCAATTTGTTGATATTAAACTGTTCCGTTTTTTCCCAAAAAAGGAGGTTGCAATAATAGCCGATCTCAAGAGTAAGTGCTCCTCAAAATCAACAAGTCGTCTTTTTCGCTCAACAATTACACCTCGATCTTCCTTATCACTCTTCGTTTCGAACTGTATAATCATTATTATATTTTTCGTTTTCATCATTCTCTTCGTCTGAATTGAAATAATAATGGCAACAAATTTTTCTAAGTCAATTGATACTAATTTATTGAATTTAAGTAATACAAATGTCCAAATTTGTAAATTTATAGATGTGCCAAAATGATTATAAGAATTTGCGGAGCTAAACAATTTTTTGGTGTTACCGCGATGATGGTTAGACAGCAAAGAGCGTGAATTAGGTTATCAATTTCAGTATGTATCCAACTTGTAAGTATGTGAATTGTACATTGATAAGGCAAAACAAATGAGAGCAAAAATCTGCATTGGCCTTTACAAGAGATTAGAGAATACAATTGAATAAAAAATGAAAATAAAATTTATAATAGACTAGGGTGAATTGTTGATGTTTGGCTTTCAAGCTTCTCTGCAGCACATTTCAGAACATTCAGACCCCCTGGAAGACTCCGCTCTTTCAGTGATAGGAAGTGGAGCTACCTTAGATATTGGACGAGTGTAGTTGCCAAAATTCGTGTGAACAGTGACGACTCTGACTTCACCATCGTTTCCAGGATGTATTTGTGAGATACGACCAATAATCCATTTGGAGGGTGGCAGGTTTGGCTCTTTGAGAAGAACGATATCGTTAACTTGAAGATTAAATTTAAGTTTTCGCCACTTTGGTCTATGTTGAAGGGATGTCAGATATTCCTGATGCCATCGCTTCCAGAAGCCTTGGAGTAAAGTCTGTAAAGCAAACTAATTAGTTTTAATACAATTATTTGAAATATTTGATTGAGGAACTGCAACATATTGTTCCCCAATCATAAAATGTGATGGACTCAATGCAGTTGGTTCACTATCTGATACATGCTACATGGGGCGCGAATTCAGCAGAGCTTCGATTTTTGCTAGTAACGTGTACATCTCTTCGTATGTCAACTTGTACTCACCAATAACACGTTTGATGTGAGTCTAGATAGATTTTACACCTGCCTTGCCTCCCATAAGCCTCCAAATTTTGGGGCTGCAGGAAAGATACATTTCCAGCTTATGCCATCTTTTGACAGGTGATCAGCTACAATGGTGTTATGATGTTGAGTTCGAAGTTGATTATACATTTCATCCAAAGTTCGTTTCGCGCCGTGGAAGTTCGTACCATTATCGCTCCAAATTTCGCTTGATTTAACGCGATGCGCTACAAATCTGTCTTAGGCTAACAAAAAGGCATTTGTCGAGAGGTCTCCTTTGGATTCCTTTTGTAACAAAACAAAGGAATAACGCTATGTACGATTTAACCAATTTAGCATTTCGTAGTCGAGATGAACGCAACGTAATCGGACAGGCGGCGGCGTAGTCACATACAACTTTACTAAATGGTCGTGAATAAATAACGCGATCAATTGGGAAATTGCCCATTAGTTGCTGTGAAGTTGTAACGCGTTGACGGAAACAAATGATACATTTGTGTACAATTTTACGGATCAGATTTCTACACCCAAGAATATAAAAGTTCGCTTTTATTAAAGAAAAAGTTAATGTTACTTCCGAATGCAAATATTGGTTATGTTTATAAGTTACTATAAGAGTTGAAATGGGATGGGCTTTACAGGGTGTTTTTGGTCATAGCTCAAAGTTGATTCTTGAATACGACCTCCAACGCGAAGCACTCCAAAAGCATCGAGAAAAGGGCTTAACGACACAAGTTTATTTCACTTTGATAAAGGCTTATTTTTCTTCAAAAGACCGATTTCGAACGAAAACAACGAATATTGCACCTTTTTTATAATAACAATTTTAGCATGTAAAAGTTCTTTTGTAGACAAGGGTCCAACAGTTCGACATTTGTTGTCTCGGACATAGTTACGTAAAAACCGGCGCACATATGCAACTACACGAACAATTTTATTCCAGTTAGATATATTTTTAATCAATGTATCTACAATAAGTGGATCCATAATATTGTCTGTTTCTTAATTATGTAGATACAAATACCTTTGTCTTGCCTCCAGGTAATTTTCTCTCTTCTAGCTTTTAATTAATTATTAGACGGGTTAAAAGAAGAGCTCCAAAGAGTTCAAATCTGGGAAGCGAAAGTATTTTTATGGGTGCTACTTTAGTTTTAGCTGCTACCAAAGAAACCGATATACTTTCATCTGGATTAACACTTTTGCAATAAACGACACGGCTGCATAGGCGTCTAAAGAAGCATCGCAGAAGCCATATAGTTCATAATTGTTTTTGTCCGACCACATTATTCTAGGGATACTTAAATTTTCAAGTTGATGAAGATCTTGATGAATTAATGTCCAACGATCGACCAGATGCTCTGGAACTACTTCGTCCCAAGATAACTTTTCTTTCCAGAGGTTCTGCATTATTATTTTCACACCAACAATAACTGGGGCCAAAAATCCGATTGGGTCAAAAATTCTAGATGCTTCCGAAAGTATTCGACGTTTAGTGACAGTTTTGGATGTATCCAAGTGAACCTTATAAGAAAAACAGTCTCTCGATGATAATTTAACTGAACTCGATTCCTCAAAATCCACTGGAGACAGAGGGCCGATTCCAGAAAGCGCGGCGGATCGCATTGAAAGCGAAAATTCAATTTCGACCGTCTTCGCTTTGAGTTAATTTCAAAAGCAAACATGGAAGAAAGCGATCCTTCCATTTTTCCAGCTTAAATGTCAAATATTTCCAATCCATATCCATGTTTTTTTCCAATTTTCCATTTATTTGTCAGCTGTTTCCAAAAATATGACATTTCCTTCCACTAAAACTAATTGTTTTTCTCTGAAAAAAGTATCTTAATGTTTGTAGTTATATTTTAATATTATTGTTGGTTTCAAGTAAACAAAACTAGTTTTCAATGGACTCCATAAGTGTTTTTTTAAATGCAGAAAGAGAAGAAGCAAGAAAAGAAGCTTATTATTTAAATATTCAAAGAACACTATTTAGAAGTGGGTCTTCGCCTCTTGATGTTCCCCCCAAAGAGTGTGTATTTAATTATCTTTTTCCAAATTGAATTTTTTTTAATGATTTTTGTTCAATAAGGTTTATAAAATTGTTTCGTCATTCGCGAGAAGCATTTGTGTACGTTTTTGAAGAAATCAAAGATGATTTCAAACGAGAAAACACTACCGCTTTGCCTTCAATACTCAAGCTTGCCGCTACATTGCGATTTTTAGCGGAAGGTTTGAAAAAGCGTTGGGCAGGACTACCGAATCGCTATGGCTCAACCAACGGTATCGAAGGTTTTGAGTGAAACTCTGGACGTACTGGAGAAGAAACTTTGCCCAAAACACATAACGTTTGAAATGACAGAGGAGGAAAAATTGAAGGCAAAAACTTATTTCTTCCAAAAAAGTGGGTTTCCTGGTGTTATAATGTGTGTCGATGGGACTCATATAAGCATAGTCCGTCCTTCAAAGAATGAACATCATTTCTATAATAGAAAAGGATACCATAGCTTGAACGTAATGATGGTAGGTTGCATGCTTAAAAAGTCTTACAAAACCTTACATTTATAATTAAAAAAAAACAACAGGCTTGTGACCATACCCTTAGGATTACTTGCGTTAATGCTAGCTATGGTGGGAGCTCCCACGACTCTGCTGTATGGACCATTAGTTCCGAAAGAGCTTTTATGGAAAAAAAGTTCAAGGAAGGAGATAGCAGCAAAATTCTTGGTAGCAAAATTATGCTTTTCTTATATGCTTATTCACAAGTACCTACCCCAACACTTAAACTGGATGCAACATTGAATTAAAGGTGATGCCGGTTATATCCTTGAACCATGGTTGATGATTCCCTACAAATCACCTCTACCCAACAGTCGTGAAGCTTAATTCAACACGGTTCTTTCAAAATGTAGAGGCATTATAGAAAGATGTTTTGGAGTTCTGAAAGGAAGGTTTAGATGCCTGCTGCACTCAAGGGAACTTCATTACCGGCCGGAAAAGGCAGCATTGATTACAAATGTGTGTGCAATGTTACACAATGTATGTATTAAGTGCAAAGTAGATTTTGACCATCAGCTTTTAGCTCCTGAAGATAGTGATGATCATGTCGTAATTGCAGCTCCTCAAAATGCTGGCAACTTCAAAAAAATTGCAAAGCAAATACGAGATAGTATAAAAGATTCTTTTTAAATAGTATTAAATGTTTTATAAATAAATAAATACTTATATTGATTCCATTCGCATCTTTTTAGTTTTCAAAACATAATATTACATAAATAAGTATGTATCTATACCTATAAAAAAAATAGAACTTCATTACGCATCATAAATAAATACTTATATCTAAACGTTTAAAAAAAATAGCACTTCATTTCACAAGAACTTTATATTTCAGGTTAACTTCTTTCAGTTATTTTTTAAGATATGTCTTCTATGTTTTCATTTTCAGTTCAAACTCTTTTAAGTCGAGTTTTTTTTTTTTATTTCCAACTCTCTTAGTTTTAGTTTTGTGTTTTCCTTGCTTTCGTTTTCCATAAATTCGTTTTTTCTTTTTAAAATCTTTAGTTTTTGTTCCTTTAGTCTTCGAAATTTTTTCATCTCTTCCGTTTGCAATTTAAGTTCTTTATTTTTTCTTTCCAATAACTTATTCTGCTCTTCTAGGAGATGAAACGATTTTTCCTGGTACATCTTTTGTTGGTTCACTTGGAGCTCCAACAATTTGTTTGATGTTGCCGCGGAAGTTCTAGTGTGGCGAGTTGGTGTCTTTTGTGCATGTTCTTCCATTTCTTTGTCGAATTCTCCTTCTTCCGGTTGTTCATTTATTTCTTCTGACAGTAAAATTTCAGATTCCTCGAATAGTTGACGGGTTTCTGGTGAAAGATTTTGACGTATTTGTAAGATTTTTTCTTTTAAAGGTTCTCTGGTTGGAAAAGCATCTGCTGTTCCAAATTTCCTTACTTTGAGACCACACACCTGGGTGTTTAAGTCCAGCAAAGCAATAATGTCTTCTTCTAAGACCGAGAACACTTGCTGTTTGTTCGGTCCACCTCCTGTCCCATGCATGGATTTTTTGTTTTCTCGCAATTTATCCTTTATGTGATACTAAAAATCTTTCCATACCTTCAATGCAAATAGAATTTGTATTCATTATGAACACGAAACTGAGAGAAAGCTTCGACCTACCTTCTTCCAACCATCCGACGTTTATACTGGAGGTCCAAGACTATTAAGCACAACCGTGATTTCATCCCAAAGCTCCCTGGTTTTGGCCTTATATTCGGGAGCATTTAGAATTCCCTTTGCTATTCCGCTATTCTCTTTTAGCCAGCAGATTCTAATAATTCGACTGGATCAGTTCGCAGCTTGATCACCTCATCGATAGAATCTGCCCCGGTCATTACGTCGTCTACATAAAAATCGTTGAGGATAATCGACGAAGCAACAGGATGTGAAAGAGCGGATTCAAGTGCTACCTGTTGGAGGGAGCGAACCGCTAAAAAAGGTGCTGAAGTAGTGCCATAAGTGACTGTAAGAAGGCGATAATGTTTGACTGGACATTCAGGTGTTTCCCGCCATAATATCCTTTGAAAATCAGAATGCTTAGGAGACACCCATATCTGGCGATAAATTTTCTCTATATCTCCCGATATTGTGTATTTGTGTCGTCGAAATATAAGGAATATCGAAAATATATCACGCTGAATTGTAGGACCTACGAGAAGACATTCGTTTAACGACATACTACTGTAACTTTTGGCTGAACCGTCAAAAACCACCCTTATTTTAGTTGTGCTACTATCGCTCTTAAATACAGCATGATGGAGTAAGTAGTAACACCTGTTGTTATCAACTGCAATCTCATTCGACGGCACCTCTTTCGTATGTCCTAATTCCAAGTATTCGTTCATAAATCTTGACTATTGACTTTTTAAATCAGGATTCGATGCGAATTTTCTTTCAATTGACCGCAGACGATTGAAAGCAATTGAAAAAGAGTTTCCGAAAAAAGACCTTTGATTCCACCATGAATTTCCCATCAGAATGACTAATATGAGTATTCACAAAACTATCTTCAGCTTGTTGTTCTTCTAAAGAAAGAACAGGTACACTAGAAACTTCTTTTAATCTCCAAAACCTCTCGAGGTCAAAGTCTTGGTTGAAATCCAACTGAGTACAGAATGTAACAAGTCTAGAAGTATTCTGATTAAATTAACCAACTACACTACAACCCAACCAAAGATAGTAGGAATCCTTTCCGGTACTTGGTGCTCTGCTGGGGTTGCAGGGCCTGTTATGATGCTGAACACCTTATCTGCTCCAATCAAAATATCAATTTCACCAGGCTCTTTGAAAGTTGGATCTGCTAGATCTGCTAGATTGAATCAATGTTAACTATGGAACACGAAGGTAATACTGAAGTAAGTTTTGAAATTATGAAACAATCAACTTCAACGAAACTAGAGTTAAATCGAGAGTGAAGATTGGTGGTAACTAATCCAGCTGAAGTTGATGCAATTCCAGTTATTGGAATTCGAGTTCGTTTGCGTTTAAGGCCCAGGCGTTGAACAGCATGTTCGGTTATAAACGAGACCTGAGAACCTGTATCGAGCAAAATGCGTATGGTTTGAAAAAATCCCTGGCTATCTTGAATCTTAACAATTGCTGTGGGAAGAATTGTATGAGACGGACGAGAAGATTCAAGCGAATGATTGGAAACAATCGGAGGATTTGGAAGCGATGTTGACCGACATTTATACGAACCATGACCTTGACGGAGACAGTTAAAACAAATTGAATGTTTTTTGACAAACTCGCGACGAGAAACGACATCGAGACTAATGAAATCCGTACATTGAGCATTGAGGTAAGATGTGACCACCATGAAATTTAGGGCGATTTTGTGTTGATTCCACTAAGTGCGACCGAACTGGTGTAATGGTTTTCTTTCTTGTTGTGGTTAGTGAAGTACACGCCTCTAAATTACTACACCTAGTCTGTAAGAAAGTCAAAAACTGATCTATTGTAGCGTCTTCTTGTGCTCCCAAGTTATCAACCCACGCTTGTCGTGTGTCTGGATCGATCTTTTGCAATAGCAAATATATATTCATACTTTCCATCAAAAATAGGAATATTAGCTGTAGGCAGCTAAACCGATGATTTTTGTGTCGCGGAGTTTAAAGTTTTTAAAAAAGCTAATTTTTCTATTATTGAATCATCAGCACTGTTATTTTGAGAATTCAATTGACGAATGTGATTTATGAAAATTGAATGTGTTTTTAAATATTTTTCTTCGTATTCTTCAAATTCAAGACCCGGGTCAACAAAGTTTGCATCATCGCAAAACTCACATAATTCATGATTTAGAGACAAGAAATCTAACCAAGCTTGGTGAAGCCTTTCTAACCGAATCTCAAGTTCAGCAAGAGTAATGTCTTCTTTCTTCTATGCGCGCTTAACACTCAATAAATTGTCTCACAGTTTATACATATGTTTATATATATATATACATACATAATTATACACCACATACATTTTAAGATTCTAGCATGCACTAATAAAAAAATCATTCCTTCATATCACCATCAATTGCAATATGCAACGATTAAGTGCAGCTTTTATAATGAATTGTAGCTCAATTAAAAGTCTTTCCACGATCACGTATCACAAATGTTTAAGAAAAAACGAAAAACTGTTTAAGAGATCCGACTACGAAGGACCATAAAATGAATCGAAATAATAATGGCAACAACTTTGTCTAATTCAATTGATACTAATTTATTGAATTTAAATAATACAAATGTCCAAATTTGTAAATTTATAGATATGCCAAAATGATTATAAGAATTTGCGGAGCTAAACAATTTTTTGATGTTACCGCGATGATGGTTAGACAGCAAAGAGCGTGAATTAGGGCCCTTTCACACCAAACGAATCCGAATCAATCAGAATCACTCCGAATCAAGTTGAATCTGATTGACCAAAATTCGGCTTCGAGCGCTCCGTTTAAATGTGAAGGGATTCTTTTCTCGCCTTCAGACCGGACGAATCTGGTTCAATCAGGTTTGATTCGAGGTCGCACTTGTTTCAACCTGTCAGATTCCTTGATTCTTGATTCTTGAATCAACAACCATACGAGATGGAGGTGGAGTTATTAATTTTAAAAGTTAAAGAAAATAAGTGCGATTTATGATTCAGGTTGATTCAGATGGTGTGAAAGAGTGGAGATGACGAATCAGACAACTATACGAGATGGAGGTGGAGTTATTAATTTTAAAAGTTAATGAAAATAAGTGCGATTTATGATTCAGGTTGATTCAGCTGGTGTGAAAGAGTGGAGATGACGAATCAGATTCAATTTGATGCGGAGTGATTCTGATTGATTCGGATTCGTTTGGTGTGAAAGGGCCCTTAGGTTTATTTCAGTATGTAAGCATGTGCTGTGCATTATACATTGATAAGGCAAAAAAAATGAGAGCAAAAATCTGCATTGGACTTTACAAGAGATTAGAGAATACAATTAAATAAAAAATGAAAATGAAATATATAATAGACTAGGGTGAGTTGTTGATGTTTGGCTTTCAAGCTTCTCTGCAGCACATTTCAGAACATCGTCAAATGAGCGTCATTATAAAAACAAGCTCTCTGTTTACGATCAAAATGCTGGTGGAATTAGAACAAAAATAAGAGACGTATTTATAGCTGCTTCATTACATGAATACTTGGCTTCATGATCATACACCATAGATAAATATATGTACCTATTACGGAAGCCGACCGGTACCCGTCTTGCCTGAAATACCCTCAAATTCCATTTGAGGTAAACTCTCCCTAATTCCTTAAGGTTGAATACATGTGAGTGTTGGAAAAAAGCAAAATGTCGGATTGGACTGCAAGAAAAAATCATGAAATTCTTGTGACTTGTCAAAAATGATATTCCACAATTTCGATTTGCAAAACAAAATATCCAATTTAAAATTCTTAAATTAAGTTTTTGTAAATAATTTAGTTTGGTCTGAATATTAAACAGAATTTAATTCTTTTCAGATCAAAAGCCTTTACAATGAAGAACTACAAGTGCATTTCATTCAACAAAATATAGACCAGTTTTCTTTTTGATCTCGAAAGCAGAAAAAAACGATGAGACTTATTCAACTCGAAGTTAGAGTGGGTACTTTAAAATAATCTCTTAAGCAAAGGATATTTTAGTTAATTTGTTTCAGGTATGGATTATTCCAATTGCATACTTGACTAGCGCCAATCTGGTATTTCAACGCACAGAGGAAAAAAGATGTACATAAAAATAATAACCGATTTTTTAGCGCCTACTTAGTGTTTTCATTTTGGATACTGCCGATTACAAACATTATACAGAATTCAACTTCCATGAGTACATACATAATTGTATTTTATCATCAAAACCAATGTTGTTGCGTGTCCGCAACCTTCACCTGCCGAAAATGTCCAAAGGTAATAAAATCGTGCAATTGTCACATGATCCGATTGGGATTTTGGATTTAAAGTATATAAGTAAGTTTCACATAAGCACTAATTTTGAAGGCACTAATTGATGTATTTTTTTTAAAGCAACAAAACAAAACGAAGAGGTATAAGAACAAATCTTGCAATGCTTCGAACATAGATTAATTATATTATCTAGAGTCCCGACTTAATGGATTTGTTCTCTTTCGGCATACGAGCTAAATTGAGAGGATTTTGTCCATAAGGCTAAGCATGACGTGTTAGTTGTCCCGTGCGTTTCGTATAGGACCAAGCCATTATGAATGTAGTTGTTATGGGATTTGTGCCCATCTTGCTCAATCGCGGGGGACAAAACTATAAGGTAAACTCAGCCGTTCAAAAAAGTGATCCGTTGAATTTAAAAATTGAAAAATGATTGCAATAATTTAAGAAAAATTTATTGTGTGGTTCCTTTCAGTTCAAGATAATAATTGTTTGCTTTTGGCTTACAAATTCTATGATTTTGATGAAAATTTTCGCTAATAATAAAATCAATAATATAATAATCGTACATAAAGTATAGTCGAATCCTAGAAATGCAATGCGAACGTGGCCAAATTTAAGTTGGTCCCAGTTTTGACAGATTAACAATGAGGTAAGTATTTTGACAGCGAAAATGAAAACAACACAAAAAAATAAAATGGATAATTTTTCTTTCAAATGTATAATTAATGCAGATTTTTCCTTTATAGAAGCATCAAAGCTTGCGTCTAACCAGAATATTCCAAGAACTCGAAGATGGACTCAAAAGATGAGTCACGTTCATCGGCCTCGAACTCGTCGCGTAGGATTCATCGTAGGGTAATAATTTGCAGAATAATTCACCAGCACTAAAACTTCCGGTTAAATCGGCAGCATCTATGAGGTCACTGATCGAATAAGTAGGGATCGACCAGTCCCAGTTGGGTTGGAAACGACTAGTATCACGGTGGTCGCGCGTAAGTTCACGATATAGTTTACGAATTTTGAAGTATGATGAGGATGTCTTAGATTTGAAGCCGAAGAAGAAGAATGTCTTGAAGGGAGCACAGAGGAACAAGATAAAATCGATCTCCAAGATGCCAAGAAGAAGAAAGAAGATGATGAAAAGTCCAATGGCTGTTCTTAGATGATTTTTAAATAATACCTACTACATCAAGGACAGAGCTATACCACCAGAAACAAGTTTATTTAAAATCCAAAACTAATTTTAATTGATTTATTTACTCATTTACATGTTGTTTGTCAATATCCAAGACATCAGAATTATCAGAAACCCACCGGTCTGATTTCACCTCCTGAGGAACACCACTTCCAATCTACGATGATTAAGATCCTAATGGCCACAGTGCTAGATACAAAGGACTGCCAACAAATAAGATGCCTCACTGTGGGGACGAGAGAGGAGTGCGTCCAACACGTAAAGGGATTGTACAAAGAGTTAAACTCTTAGGCCGGGATGGTGAATGGAATGATTTTTTCATCCATTCCAAGTGATGGTGGTCGTGCTGTTTCGGATCGTGAGAGAAGCGGCAAATGTTGCTGTAATTCATCTTATTCTAGTTCAACAAGTTCAAAATTAGATTCAAGTCGATCTCCAAGTCCAGAGCACAGACATCGCTACAAAAGCAGTTCACGCAAAAGTCCACCACCTTAGGTGACATATTCGAACTGGCAGTGGTCTTAAATCACCAAGTCCCAGGCGTCTTACAAGTTAGTTAAATTTTAGTTTTCTTGTGCTTACTATTTTTATTTAAGATGTACTTTTATTTATGTTTCTATAACTGCATATACATACATGTATATATAATAAAAGCTCCTAAATTAACAATTAACAAAAACAAAGGTATCATCCTTTATTGGTATTTCTTTCCACATACATGTTCTATATATTAATTCCATTTATTTCATAATTCATCATAACAAAAACCGTTTGTCTTCAACCTTTTTGTCTCCAACCTAATCATAAGTCTTTTACGTTCAAGTAGTTACGGTTGAGGTGAGAGATTGTATTTTTAAATTTATCTCAACAATATCTTTTCTCATCTTCAAGATCTTCAAAATCTAGTTTTTCTGGTCAAATACATTGTCATCCTCATCTCGTCAAAGTAAGAGGAACTACTTTAATGAAACGTATACGCACAGCTGATTAAATAGCTATAAAACGTTAAGCAGTGAAAAAGAGTGAACATATTTTAAAAGTTCTCTAAACTAAAGACATTTCTAAATAATGAAAAAACGACCGCCAATTTTAATTGAAATCAAAAAACATGCTACGTTTGGATCATCAGTACTAACACCACCTAGCATTTCAAACTCATCAGACAAGCCAGAAGTCAAAGATATGGAGAAGAGTAGTCGAAGACGCATATGCCAAGAAAAGATGAAAATTGACCTGATAGATTTAAGCAAACTACAATTATTAAAACCCATAGTTAAACTTCACTGACAATACGAGTATATCAATTTTCCAAGAATATTTCGTTTTATAATCAACAAACAAAAAGTTATAATTCACTAATTTAATATTTTTGACTTTATAATTTTGCCAATTACTTAAAAGCTAAGATACATTTTAACATCTAGTTCTGTTTTTTTATTCAAAATAAATAATAGCATTTAATTTTGAAAACAAAAATTTTACTCAATTACATACAATTTTGAAATAAATACAATTTTTTTTTAAACTAGCTGCGCCACGATGAACGCAGATTATCAGTGGACTATATTCTAAGCATGTCATCGGATCAAACGAACGGCAGAATCAAATTGATCCTCATTGCAGAATTTGTTGCAATATCACTTCGTTTTGTTTGGGTGCTAAAAAAAACATTAATTAGTGCTTTCAGAGTTTGTGGCTTATGTAAAACCTACCTTGAACGCACAATAAAATTGATTAGGTTATAAATATTATGTACCATTCCCGGAATAGGGCTCGTAAGTCGATCCATAGATTGCAAAATTGTGACTTATTAAGTCGTTTGCGTTGACATTCTTTTGCGAGGCAAATTTAAATTTTGTTATTTTTCATGTTTGGCAGGTGAAGGTTACAGGCTTACAACTCTATGCGAAGCCACTCTTGCAACATTATTAGGCAATTTGTAGGGAATTTTTCTATTTTGCCTGTCATTAAGTTTACCAAAACTGCGGGAATTCTAAAATAGTACATACAAAAATGATATGAGATTATTTTTTCAATTTCCATTCAGAAGACTAACCAATGATTTGGCTGCCGTTATTTAGGAGGTACTTTATTCTTGCTTCAAAATCGACATTCGGTTCAGCTACCTCATCCACGTCATCTGTGCCAACCAGATAAGTATCCCTATAGTCCTTTAGTGGCAGCGAGATATTCGTACTTACACTCGGGACTCTAGATAATATAATTCCTCTCTGGCTTCGAATGTCACCCAAGGTTCGTCGTGGCGCAGCTACTTTTTAAATAAAGTTTTTTTTTAAAGCGAATGTTATTAAGTATAATTTTTGTTTTTAAAATTAAATGTTATTATTTATTTTCAGGAAAAAACTGGAAAATTGGTGTTGGAATGTGTCTTAGTTTTTGAGTAATTAAAAAAAAATTAAATATATTTTTTTCCAAGAAAAACACTTCTTTTTACTCTTCCCAAATTTGATCTACTCAGGTCAATTATTAAATTAGTGAATTAAAGCTTTTTATGTTGTATTGCATTTTTAGCAAACATAACAAAAAAAAAATTAAACTATATTAAGTAGATTTTATCTTTTTTTTACTGAAGCATATATTCAATTCAACAAAATTAAAAACTTAATATTTTAAATTCTTATTGCTCTTATGTTTTGGTTCATCACGTTCGTATGTATTCCTTAGAGATTTCATTTGGTCAACAGCGCCAAAAATTCTTTCTTTTCATCTTGGGCCAGAGTGCGAAGTGCGAATTCTGTTAAATCTGATAGCACTTGTAGCTAAAATTATACGTTTTTTTCCTGTCACCCAAACTAAGCAATACTTTTTGAAAGGATTAAGTTATCCTGAATTCCTCACCTTCAAATTTGTCAATCACATCAGGTTTTCAGAACATGTCCCTTTACAAATTCTAAAGACAGGCAAAACCGATAAAACACGAAGTATCCCTGAACTTTAAATTGCAAGATGATTTCGCAAAGTACATACTCGTATCTTTGCTTTTAGCTACAGTTTAAATCATTTTGGTTTTTCACTCTTTTTTTTTACTTTAAGGTGGCGCAACAGTCCTGTGTGAACTAGTGCCTCACCCAAAAAAACTTCTCCATCTAGCTCGGTCTTTAGCTAAATGTCTCCAATTTTGCGCTCCAAGTTGGTGACTTTCCACTTGTGCACGCCACCTGATCTGCGGTCTTCCTCCACTGCGCATCCTGTGGGTGTGGATACGAAGACTTTCCGGGCCGGAGCAGTGGTTTCCATGTGCTCTACGTGACCAAATCATCTTAGTCGTTGGACTTTTACCCTTCTGGCTAAGTCTACGTCGCTGTACAGCCCGTACAGCTTGTCGTTCCAGCTTCTCCTCTCCTCTTCTTCTATGCACACGGGACCGAAGATCACGCGAAGAACTTTTCTCTTGAAACGACCCAAGGTGCTTTCATGCGCTTTTGTGATAGTCCATACTTCTGCACCGTATAGCAGGACAGGGATGGTAAGGGTCTTATATAGAGACACTTTGGTCCTTTGAGAGAGGACTTTACCACTCAATTGCTTTCTTAGCCCAAAGAAACAGCGGTTAGCAAGAGTTATTCTTCGTTTGATCTCAGCGCTGGTGTTGTTTTCTGCGTTTACAGCGGAGCCTAGGTAGACGAAGTCCTTGACTACCTCAAAGATACGTCTGTCGATGGTGACGTTTTGACCAAGACGTCGGTGTTGTAGGTCCTTTCTTGACGACAGCATGTACTTTGTTTTGCCCTCATTAACCGTTAAACCCATTTTTGACGCCTCTGCCTCAATACTCACAAAAGCCCCATTGACATCAGGCTGAGTTCTTCCGATTATGTCAATGTCATCAGCATATGCTAGTAATTGGATAGACTTTTGAAAGATAGTGCCTCTAGTGTTGACGTGTGAGCTTTGCTCTATTCTTTCAAGTACGATGTTAAAAAAATCGCATGACAGCGCATCACCTTTTTGACATCGAAAAGTTCTGTTAAGTTGTTTCCAACCTTTATGGAGCAGCGTGAATTCTCCATGGCCGTCCTGCACAAATGGACGAGCTTGGCAGGGATGCCAAAACTAGACATGGCTCTATACAGCTCGTCCCTGTAGATGCTGTCATATGCGGCCTTGAAATCGATGAAAACATGGTGGGTGTCGATTTCGTGTTCTTGGGTTTTTTCCAGGATCTGCCGTAATGTGAATATTTGATCGACTGTGGGCTTTCCTGGTCTAAAACCACACTGATAAGGACCTATCAGGTTGTTGACGATGGGCTTTAGACGTTCACATACGGCAGAGAAGATTTTGTAAGCGATGTTAAGAAGACCGATTCCTCTATAGTTGGTGCAGTTTAGAGGGTCTCCTTTTTTTACGATCGGGCAAACAATACTGAGGTTCCATTCATCGGGCATGCTTTCTTCCGACCATATCTTACAGATAAGTTGGTGCATGCTCCTAACCAACTTATCTCCAGCTACTTTAAAGAGCTCGGCATTCAAGCCATCCGCTCCAGCGGCTTTGTTAGACTTCAGCTTAGATATGGCAATCTTTACTTCGTCTAAGTCGGGTAGACGGGATTGTTGGCTTTCGTCGTCTATGTTGAATGGATTATCCCGACTGACAGTGGAATTCGGTTCGTCGTCGCCGTTATACAGTCCGCAGAAGTGTTCCTTCCATATCCTCAGCATTGACTGCGGTTCCACTATGATGTTTCCACTTTTGTCTTTGCAGCCTTCGGTTCTAGGTTTATGTACCTGTGAATTTCGTTTCACCTGTTCATAAAGTTTTCGAACTGCATTCCTGCTTTTAAACCTCTCAACATCTTCGACCGCATGCTTCTCATGCTCTCTCTTTTTCCTTCTGAAAAGTCGGTGTTCGTCTCGCTTCTTCTGCTCATAGAGCTCATGAGCAGCTCTCGTCCTTTTATGCAGCGCCGCCCCGCTTTGCGTGCCTGTTGGTTGGCTGTATTTGCCTGCCGACAATCCTCATCAAAGATTCCTTGTTGGTGGTTTCTGAAAACCCAGCACATCAGAGGCGGCTTATCTGATTGCATCTTGGCAATGTTGCCACTGGTTTTCGATACATTGTGTTGGCGGCACAGAACTTTGAGAGAGGTTACTTGTAACATGGTCGGAGAAGGATTTGGCGATCTCTTGCGATTGTAGCCGTTCGACGTTGTACCTTTTCCCAGCATCTCCCTGTTTTGCCTTGGGTCTTTAAACCCGAAGTGCTACCTTGGCTACAACGAGGTAGTGGTTCGAGTCGATGTTAGCTCCTCGGAAAGTTCGGACATCCATGATGTTGGAAGCGTGTCAAGCGTCGATCGCAACATAATCAATCTGGTTGACGGAGATTGATCTGGAGAACTCCAAGTTCCTTTGTGGATGTTGAGGTGTGGAAAACACGTTCTGGCTACCATGACGTTTCGCCCCGCAGCAAAATCTATGAGCCTGAATCCGTTGTCGGAAGTGTTGTCGTGCAGGCTGTTTTTCCCGATTATTCCACCAAAGATGTCTTCCCTTCCTAGCTTCGCATTAAAATCACCCAGGGCAGTTTTAATATCGTTGCTAGGACACTGCTCATATGTTTTGTCTAAGAGCTCGAAGAACTTATCTGTGGGGTTGTCATCCTTATGTGGGGGCGTGCGCGCATATCAGGCTTATTTTGCCGAATTTAGCCTTGATGCGGATGGTCATGAGGCGCTCGTTGATGCACCTATAGCTCAAGGCTTGTTGCCTAAGTCTGGCTCCAATGACAAAGCCGCATCCAAATAAGCGCTGTTGGTTTTCTCGGTAGCAGTCACCATAGTAAATGTCGCAGTTTTTCATCCTCTTTTTGCCCGGCCCATCCCATCGTATTTCCTGGATGGCGGTGATGTCTTTGCTTTATAGCAGTCTAGGGCCTCCGCTAATTCTTCGGCTGCACGTGGTCTGTTAAGTCACCTAACATTCCGCGTGCTTATCCGAAGTTCGTTGTCCTTAATTCGTTTGCGTAGGTTGTCAACAGTAAATCCGTCTGTATCCGAGGTTTGTTGGTGCTTCGAAACTACGTTGTTTTTACTTGGCCAGGAAGTCACCCCAACGGCACAACCCCCAACCAGGGCCAGATCCTTAGTATAACTCCAAGGACGGGGAGCCGGATAAATCGCTCCTGATAGGCCTGGGCTCCGAATAAGTTGTAGAAGGCCTATAAGGTGTTCACTAAGTAGTTCAACCTTACTGGAACTGTAGACGCCACCGTTGATTCCATCTCTGGAATTCCTCCGCTTCCGTCTGGATAAGGAGAGGTGCCTTGGTGGAAACACCTCTCCCCCTCTCTCGGTTGCTACCCCAACAACTTTCCACTGGGGTTGGAACCCAATCTCCAGTTGAGGTACTAGGCACCCGATGTTCACCACGGGGAGGTGAGAGTAGGAGTGGGTTTTGAGAAAAACCTGTGGACGATTGTGTCCTCTTGAATAAACATGTCTACCATTTGAACAACGTTGTTTCACTCAGATTTCGTAATATCCTATAAGCTATAAAGAAACCTCATAAGTCTTCACTTGCCTCTACCTGAAATTTTAAAAAACCTTGATTGTAAACAGTTCGTTCAATTTTTGGTGCTGATTACCAATCCGAATTATGAGTTTAGTCACATGTGAGTTTTTCAATAAATAATTTATTGTGAAACCAAGTAGATTCATTTAGTATTGAACAAACACATATGTATAAATATAAACGGAAAAAAGAATTATATGAAATTAAATTTTAGGGTTAATGAACGCAACCCTTCGATCTTTTTTCGCCAAAAAATCGTTGATGATTTCGTTGAAATCCAGTTCTCGGAGTAAATCGATTTCAATGCTCAGGATAGAAAGCTTCGATAGACGGTTTTGTCCCATCGTGGTTCGAAGCCTATTTTTTATAATTTTCATTTTTGAAAATGAGCGCTCTCAAGTGCAATTTGTTACCATCAAAACCAAATACATTCTCAATGCAATTGGAAGTGCTTCTTATCAGGGCCATTTGAGATTTTGATATTTCACTGATTGCCTGATTGGAGTGAACAAATATAGATCAATGATTTCTATTAAATAATCATGTATGTACAAAGTACTGTAGGCTGTAGGTAAAGGTAAAAGAGCAAAAAAAAATACATATTAAAGGAAGAGATGTTTACTAGTGTTTGCTAGTTGGAATTTGAAACAAAAATTTTCCGAAGTCTCTATTGTGGGAGCACCCCGTTTGTGAGGCCCCGAGGCTTCTGCAACGGTTGCCCTCCCCTAAATCCGGCCTGGTCTTGAACAACTGATTGCAGATTAAATCAGCAATTGTACATCATCATGAGGAAGGGCTTGTATACTCTACAATCCTTCACCTGTCGGTCGCAGGATCACAGTAGTGCCTTCCATTGCACAGATGGAGACACATGACGTGCCTGTGCTACAGCTATCAAGTGCCTTAATTGATTCAACCTTTATTTGTTCCAATTGGCTTTGCTATGAATGACCAGGGAAAGTGTAACAAATGAATAGATTCCTCAACATCATAACCACACTGTGACCACTTTTCGGAAGCCAGTGCTGTCAAGAAGTTTTGCAGAGTCTTCTCTTCCTGGTAGCAATATCGATTCCTTCGCAGTTACCTTGCCCTTTTCGTTCCTACACATTCCAAGAGCATCAAGTTGCTTTTCTCTTCTAGTAATACCTATATCAAAAACCTGATGTTATAGAGTAATTTTGGTAAGTTTGAATTGAGGACAACAACCCATTGGAGTAGTGCAATTTGATTGCCAGGAACAAAACCTTGTCCACCAGTGTAATTTCGACTAAAAAACAAAACAATATGCATACATGTTTTGTTTCAAATAAATGTGACGATTACACTTATCTTCAATTTGGCTTGGCCAAGTACTGCCTTACTGAAGGCATTTTTTTGCGTTACTAAACATTATGCTCGGAAATCCGACGGGTGATGACGAATTGACCTATTGTCCTCGCTGATCTCGACAAGACCTCCGGTCGATTTATGAGCATCGACGATGACACTGACATAGTTGGTGAAGAAGGCCAGTATCATGAACTTCAACAATACATCGAATAGAACCCAGCCGTCTTTGTTCTTCGAGGAGGAATAATTTGTCACAATGCAATTTGGAATCACAGAAGTAATACTCCATTTGGCTGTTGATTTTCCCTCCAGAATAAATATGTTGATGTTGGTGACTTCTTTCTCGGGGAATTCCACTTCTTCTATATTTTTCATTTTTTTTTTACTTTCATTTGCATTACTAGGAATGAATTTGGATTTGTTTACTTTTCGTTGAGTTGTCAAAATACTCACCTCGTTGTTAATCTGTCAAAACTGGGCCCAACTCAAATTGAAACACGTTTGCATTGCAGTACTAGGTTGTGCCTATACTTTCTGTTTTTACCGAAATTGTTCATACAAATCATAGAATTTGTACGCCAAAACAGTCAAATATTTTTATCATTTTTTTTTTATTAAAAAGAAGTTACACAATTCATTTTTCCTAAAATATTGCATTCATTTTTCAATTCAACGGATTTTTTTTTTTACGGCTGAGTTCACCTCATATTGTTTCCCCCTAATTGTTCACAACTGAGACCATGGCTCATAACAACTACATAGAATCTGGGGTTTTCCGAAAGAAATGCATGGGAAAACTAACACAAGCTTATGCTAATGGGCAAAATCCTCTTACTGCAGCTTGTAGGTCGAGAGAAAGCAAACCCCATGAGTCGGTTCTCTTGGAAGGTATATTTCTCTATGATATACACTCAGCTGAAATTTTTGATAACACTTACTCTGTTTACCTCTCCGATCGATGTCTTACTTCAATTCAGCGTGGAGGTGGAGCGCTAATAGCAGTGCATTCAAAATTTCAAGTCGGCTGAGTGAACTTCGAATTCAAGATAAACAAATAGAACAGCTATGTATTTGTTATTGTAAGTTTATACAAAGGCACTACATTACATGATGGAATTGTTTTTGTAGTTAGTTATATACCTCCTAAGAGTCCGACTCCGACATTAATTTATGAGATGCATGTTAGTAATAATGAATTCTTAGTAGAAAATGTTTTAAATTATCAACTGCCTTGTATTCTAGGCGATTTTAATTTATGTGTAGTTCATTGGAACTATTCTTGATGATGAGAAATGTATGATTCCATATAATGTCAAAAAGAAAATTATTAAATACTGTTTGTTGATTCATTGCTTTCACTAAATCTGATTCAAATCAATTCAATATGTAATTCAATGCAAAGATATGTTGATCTAATCTTTTCTCTGAAGCTAAATAATTTAAAATTGATTCTGTTACAATTGCTTTAAGTTTCTCGCAATCGTTAAAGTCCACATATTCTTTGAAATATCGCAAGGAAAACCAAAGCTTTCGTTCATATATTGATACTGTCGAAAACGCTCGTGGTAGAAGAAATCAACTTTAAATTTAAATTTTGGATCAATTCATTGAGATTCAGACTAATTACGGCGACTACGTAAGTTCATCGAATGAGACACAATAAAATCTACATGCATATTATTTCTTTTGTAGCAATACATATCTATATCAGAACGGTTTTCCTGAAACTAATCCCGCAGTTTATCTAAGTGTTCTCATCATGTTAAAAAGTCCATGGATTTTTTTTCCTAAAAACTCATTCCAAATAATCGTTGACAAAACAAATTTAAATTTGTATATACATATGTATGTGTTTACCTAGTTGAGTTGCTTTGAAACTTTAATTTTCATTAAATTCTACACTTTCTGCGAATTAAATTAAAGAATCATAAATTTCTGATAAATTTTGAGCAGTAAGCATGTTTTAGCCCAGCGCTTGGGTAATTCCGAAAAAAAATATACAGGTCTTGAACAGCAGAAAAATAGCATTGGACTTCATAAGAAGTTTTCGCTGCATTATTTACTAGAAAATTGAGTGCATGTGCAGTACAAGGGAGAAAAAGTGTTCGAGGAAATTTCTCTAGAATAAGCTTCTGTACACCTTTATTGATTCCAACCATATTTCTGCCGAAGTCATTGTTTTGACTCCTCAAATAATTTAAGTTTAATTTTCATTTACTTAGCTCATTAATAATCGCTTCACTTAACGTTTTCTATCTTCTGACTTACAGGGAGAACGTAAAGCAATGGAAAAGAAAGAAAATCTGATCTGTTGTCATTGTCATTGTCAGATTAAAAAAGTCAAATCTTGTGTAGGTATATATGTAAGTGTTTTTGTGTGTTGTGTTTTTACAAAGCCGACATGGCCAACTTCAATGATTATATTTTGATGCTATACAAACGATGCAAAGTTCGGCACAAAATTAAACAGTAACAAGCTTCCCAAATGTTAAACACTTTTTCAGAGGGTATAAGAAATGCATTTGTGTGTTTGTCCTCGTATGGAATGAAGAACAAAATAAATAGTATGCAAACGAACTAGACGTGTTTTCTTCGTCGTCCGATTAATATTCCTATTTTTATATTAAACTCATCGTTTAAGTGGGTTAAATCTAGCACCTTGCATTTTCCTAATTTTTGCTTAAAATATATGCAATTAAAATCTGTGCTAAATAAAAGTAATCACTTGTAGCATTTTAATTGAATTAATTTTGCTTTGTTTTCTGCTATTTAAAAATGCCTCCAAAAACAAATAAGCGACACCGTGCTCTACCACAAGAAAGTGACAGTGATTCTTCTCAAAGACCCCTTTCACCCCAAACGAATCCGAATCAATCAGAATCACTCCGAATCAAGTTGAATCTGATTGACCAAGATTCGGCTTCGAGCGCTCCGTTTAAATGTGAAGGGATTCTTTTCCCGCCTTCAGACCGGACGAATCTGGTTCAATCAGGTTTGATTCGAGGTCGCACTTGATTCAACCTGTCAGATTCCTCGTCCGGTCAGTCTTGAATCAACAACCATACGAGAGAGAGAGCAACTAAAAGAAGGAAAACAAAAAGAAGATGAAGGGATTTTTATAGATTCAGGTTGATTCAGCTGGTGTGAAAGAGTGGAGGTGACGAATCAGATTCAACTTGATTCGGAGTGATTCGGATTCGTTTGGTGTGAAAGGGGCCTAAGGGATGCTGATGCAAGGAATTCAACTGACATTGCTGACAAACTCTGGAGCCGCTTTGAAATGATATTGGCAGAGTGGATGCTGACATTTGAACTTCTTAAAGCTCGCAAAGATATCAAACAACTTGAACTCGCCGTTGATAAGCTTGATCATGATAAAATTTGTTGTGACACTGTTGTTGTTAGTATACCTGAATCAGCAGGAGAGAATTTGGATACCACCTATAACAAAATTTGTGGTAGTATGCAAATTCAGCCCCCTCACATACAGAGCATCTTTGCTCGCCAAAACAAAACAAAATTCTTCTACCGAGAACCGACTCAAGCATCATACTGAAGTTTGTATACATGCGAGGGAAACAATTATGAATGCAAGCAGTAGCGAGCTTTCGAAAAATGAAAAAAGCTCCTCCAGAGCTTTTTGATATTGGCATTGATTCCTCTAAAAATTTTTTTTATCAACGACGACACGGTCTTACGAAACGTAATTACCTTACCAGCTGCAGCGTTATGCTTTAAGAATGAGAAAAAGGTCTCTTCTCTCATCAGTTTATACATTTAATGGGCAAGTCTTCGT